>JAQPZY010001216.1:57500-667500 GCA_029931535.1 Margaritifera margaritifera | reverse complement strand
ACACATAGAATTAACAATTGATTTATGAAGAGGCCAGCCCAGGAAGTAAAACAAGCTGAGTACAGACATTTTGACCACAGGACAAAAAAAGCATGTATGTTTGACAGGACTGAATAATTACGATTATATATACATTATCTATCTATCTATCTATCTATCTATCTATCTATCTATCTATCTATCTATATATATATATATATATATATATATATATATATATATATATATATATATATATACACACACACAATTTGGATAGATTTGTTATAGATGCACACTCTTTAGTTTAAACTATGCCCGCCACATAAGAGGTAAACTACATCAAACCAGTTAAAATAGCTTTACGAGCGAGCGAGCGAGAGAGAGAGAGAGAGAGAGAGAGAGGAATATTCACATGTTAACAATATTTCAGTGTGGTTGCCCCAATTACTACAAAGACTGAATATATCAAGATGCTGTAATAAAAGATATCAAAATTTGTGCTATTACAGATAAAGCAAAAAAATTTTTTATATCAGAACACATAAGACTGTTACAATGTAGATAATTCAATTGATATAATAACGTTCAGTTGTAAAATTCACAAAACTGTCAATACCAACAAATGTTTCATATGCTTTTTATTGCGATTTGGAAAGTGTTATACATTAAATCAATCCACAAGAGATATAAAGAAATAGTTTGCAATCGGAAAGATTGTGTTTAAGAATTTGAGGTGCGTTGGGGGAAGATAGTCAAACTAGTGTAACCATGACCATTGAACAGGCAGGTCATTCATTATGTACCTTGATCGTGACAACTTCTATGGCTGGGCCATGATCTCATACACACCAATAAAAAGAATAGCTTGCCAAATGTTGAAGAAATTTCATGGATGTAAGAAAATTTGCTTGAATTAAATATTTTCTTGCTTTGCTCTTTTTACCTCTTTTAACATTCATATTATAAAGTCCATATGTAGAAAATTCAAACTATAACTGAATACATACATGAACGCCGGACCTATCATCCCATACCAATTAGAAATTATTCTTCATTATGTTTGTAAAGATGTTTACAAATTACTTTTGAATGCTTCACCAACCTGTGAAGAAAAAGATGGCAAGACAATTTTACTAGTGAACATTAGCCAAATATGTATTCGAAAATATCTTAAGTAATTAAAAACTCAAATTACAGTGGTTTTAATATCGAGCTATACATAGGATTCCACCGATGAATACATTTTTGTATGAAGTACGTGTTCATGATACTGATACTTGTACATTTTTTAATGGTTCATCTTAAACAATACTGCACTTTGTTGGGAGATGTACTAAGAATAGCCGTTATTCTCAGCGCTAAAACAGTTTTGTTTGGAGATACAGATGTAGAACAATTATACGAAAAACCGATGCTTTTATGTCAACAATGTCTGCCTGCCACTAATCATCCACGTGACTAACATAAACTTTATGTAGAGGAGTCTTTTTCTCGCTTGCTTGTGTAATGTGTATGTAGATTGTTTGATTAACAGTCTTTCTATTTTAACGTATTTTGTTTTCTTTTTACCTCTTTAATTTATTCCCTCAGTTGATAGTAATTTGTTTGAGCAACTGGACTTTCAGAATCATAGTATACATGTCTTAAATACTGATCTTTGTAATTCATTTAAAACAGCAAGTAAAACTGATGATTCTAAAACAGCTGAGTCACCATGTGTTGTTTTAAATCGAACTTTCTTTTCCATAAATTATATTTCTTGTTTTGTTGAATTGTTGCAGACTGATCTTGTAAAAGGTGTGAGATCTTCAAGTTGCACTGTAAATTTAATGGAATACAATAGAATACAAATTTATATATGTATGCTCATCAAATACACAATTTGTTCATTCTTCGTATCGTGCTGCTTTACCCATCTAGCTATCGGGGATGATGACGTTACAAGGGGTGTTTTAAATAGTTCTGAATATTAGTGTACAGTAAAACAGAGATCTTTGTTAGCAAACAGTACATCAGTGCATCCACCAAAAATATGCCCCATGTACCTCTACACACTTTCTAAATCTGATTATCCAATTATTAAATGCCATTTTGTATTCACGTTTGGGTATGTTGTTCATACGCTGGAAAACTGCACTTCCAACCCCATGGCGGCTTTCAAACAGTGTGCCCCTCAGCAAATCTTTCATAATGGGATTGATCCAAAAATCACTTGGAGCTAAATCGGGGTTGTATGGATGATGTGGCAAAATATGGATGCTGCGTTCCTTCAGGAAGTCTCTCAAGAGGGCGGAGTTTGCGCCCGTACGTTGTGATAGAGTAGATGGATACCTCGGGTACTGATGCGCGGACGGGTGGTTCAATAGTATTCCACAAGTTTCGGCAACACTTTGAAGGCATAAACTTGTCCAGTGACAGTAGCAGAGTCTGGTAGAGGCACCTGGATGACCGCGCCTTTAGCATAAACAAATGAGTATAAAACTTGCTTGAAAGTCCGATTACGTCGAGCGATTTCTGCTCTCTAGTCTCCTTTTTCCGAACCAAACTTTATTATTTTCTCTTGAGTTGCGTTCAAAAAGTAAATCTATGTTTCATCACCTATGACAATCTCATTAAAACGTCTCTGGTCACTTTTGTCATATTTGGCGAGGAACTGTTTGCCGATTTCAACCCGAGTTTGTTTTTGATTAGCCGTCAACAAATGCGAACCCATTTTGCACAAACCTTTCTGAGCTTCAAAATGAGTCTTCATTATATTAAAAAATCTGGCGAAATAATGCCTGTGATAATAGAAATATCTTCCACGGTGCATCCAACATCTTCATCAATTTCCTCCTTCACAGCAGCCACTTCCCGCTGACTAATCACAGACAACGGTCTTCCAGAACGTGCGTCATCTTCTATGGATTCACGACCATCTTTAGAACGATAAAACCACCTCAAAATTGTAGGATATAACAGAGAATTATATCTCATTCTCCGACATTTTTACGTCACTGACATTCCTTATATTACGTCACACGCATATATCTGCAGGTATCCTACGTGCTGCACGTGCAGCTGTAGATCAGATAAAAAAACACCCGTTATTTTGTCTATCAATCAGTGTCAAATTTATTGACAGGTTCAAGGAAACAAAACAGTTATAACAAAATATTTAGAACTTTAAAAAATAATCCTCGTAACTATCTTGATGTTATCATTATGGAAAGAAATCTGTAAATCTGTATCTTTTCTGAAATATTGTAATCTATCTTTCTTGATGTTTGAAATCAACAAACTAAGATTTAAATGCTGACAATATCAATTAAATGTATCTTTGTGCTATGACTTATATTTCGCAACAAAAAAATGCAAATTAGTGCTCGAGAATTGTCTTCAAACTCTGACTGACTCAGCATTTTTATTTTTTGATTTTTATTGTTCTCGTTTCGTTATTCGGATTAGTGGTAATACATAAAGATATGGATGGCCCAGCGATTTGTAATTGTGATTTTTCAAAACATACCCAGCCCATCCAAAGTCTTGCTTGCCAAGTATTTGTTTCTTTAAATTTTGATTTCTAATGTTCTCATATACCTATACGGGATAAAAAATAAAAAAAAAAAAAATATATTGCATTGTATCAGTAACCGTATATCCTTATTACTCTTGCGGCTTGAAAAATCTTTTTCTGAACAAAGACTGACTGACCAGTTAAGTTGCATGTCTAAGTACAACTGGATTTCAGAAGTTCAGATAGCAGAAATCGATGAAAAGTCCGCAGTGCAACACAGCAATCACAAATAAATCCCCTGTCCTCACATTAGAAATCAATGAAAAGTTTATAGTGAAACATAACATCAACGAATGTTATTCCAAATCCTCACATCAGGAATCAATGACAAATCTGCACTGAAACACAGCAATCATGATTAAATTCCCTATCCTCACATCAAAGTACGACTAGTAAAAGAATAAGCCAATACAAATGGGGAAACATCCCAATATAAAATACCAATTATATAACCATGGGTGACAGAGGTAAAGACAAAATTGTTACAGCACTATCAATCAACGAAACAATCAGACTGATTGCCTTAAGAGAGGTAAAATACTGAACACACGTGGCAGAGGTACAGCAGGTAAATCACATACGAACAACACAGAGGAAACTAACAGCTTGATATATGCTGTTGCAGTTGTGGTAATACAGGCATTTATCTATAAAACACATAGCAAAACCACCAGCAAGAAGCAAGTTGATCCACCTCAGAGACGCCAGTTGCAAATGGCACCTAATGAAAAAAGAGGAGACATAAGCAGACTTGCAAACTTGGACAAAGAAGGAAATCAAGCTACCGAAACAGCAGTTTACCTATACAAGAAATGGTCCACGTTGCAAGACACAAGAGAAAGCGATCAAAGAACTGAGGCAGTAAGTTTAAGCAATAGCAGTAGATATCAACTCAGTGATGTTGACCAACAAGAAGGCATCACAATATCCACAGAATCCCTGCGCAAACAGCAACGAAAAAATGCCTAACAGGCAACCCCTAGATGCCGTACATGAATTCTGGCTCAAACAATTCACACACATCCATGCCAGATTAGCAGCTCAGTTTCAAGATTGCCTGAACACATGCAATATTCAACAGATATGACGAACGATCAAACTGTCAACATGATGAAAGACTAGGAGAAATGTCCAACAGTGAGCAATTATAGACCAATAGCCTGCCTAGCAATGGTATGGTAGCTGCTCACTGGAATGATCACAGGTATGGTATATGACCAGCTTAATAAGAAAATACTACTCCCCAAAAGAGCAGAAAGGCTGAAGATGCAAGTCAGAAAGGAGAAGGACCTGCTGCTGATAACAAAATTGGAGCTCTGGAATTGCCGAAAGGCGGAAAAAGAACCTGCACATGGTATATATTAACAACAAAGTCTCGACTCAGTTCCCCACTCATGGATCCTGGAGTATCTAAAGATGGTTGAGACAGACAGAAACATACGCAGAATCATTGTTAATAACATGGTGTCTTGGAGAATATAAGTTTCTATTACTCGGGTATGTCAGGATCAGAATAGGTATCATCCAGTGAGATTCACTGTCACTACTGATGTTGGTGATCAAACTGATTCCACAATCAAATGTGCTTAGGCAGCATAAGGTTGGATGCCATCGTTAGACGAATTCTACATAAAAAGCATGGACGATCTGTAACTCTTTGTCGAAATTAACCTCAAATAGATTATATGGTCCAGATGGTCAGATTGTAACCGCTGACAGCCAAATGGAATTCGGAATCGACAAGTCGGCAGCTTTTAGCATTAAGCGTGGCAAAATATAGAAAACTGAAGGCATAAAAACGAGCGGGAAGATGAAAACTATGCATACTTTGTTGTTCTTGAGGCAAACAGTATAAAGCATGACGAAATGAAGCGTAAGATTAGAAAAGAGTTCTTTCGATGAGTGAAGTCCTTGGCTAGAAGTTCAATGGTGCCAATACAGTCGCAACTGGCAATACGCTGAGAGCCTCCGTCATCAGGTACGTAGCCTGCATAGTTTACTGGAACAAAGCAAGAACTGGAAGTTATGGATAGGAAGACCAGAAAGCTGATGTGGTAGTACACACCCTCGAGCCGATGTTAACGGAATGTACCTGCCCACGAAGATCGTTGGTAGAAGCTTCGTAAGCATGGAAGACTGTTTGAAGCAGAAGAAAATAGCCTAGTAAAATATATGTCAGCGAATTTGACGAGGAATGTCCAGCCTGAGTCTAAAAAAGAAGGCCGTCTCGAAGAGAACGAACCCAGAAAATGATTACCAACATAGAAAGCACAACGAAAGAATAGCAGAATGAAAAGAAAAAGCAATACACAGGCAGTTAATTATAGACACAGAGCAACAAACTAGAGAGGTCACATGGAGATGTTCCAGCTAGGAAAGTTTAAGAAGGAAACGAAAGGATTGATCATAGTAGCGCATGACAAGGTTAAAGCCAATGTACACATCACGACCTCTCACCATCGTGCAGAATGGGGCATTAGACATTGGCAAGGATGTTTTTTTTGTTGTTGTTGTTGTTGCTGATCCTTTAACTCACCAAAGTATTAAGGCTATTAAGGACAATGGTAGCATAGATACAGTTTTTGAATTTAAGCAGGTTAACCGCGAAGAAATGTATAAAAAGATAAGAAGTTTAAATTCGAAAAAAGCTACTGCCTGGGGGTGATGGGGGGGGGGGGGGGCGGGAAAGATGGAGCACCAATCCTCTTGGCTATCTTACAGATCTATTAACAAAACTTCACAGTCAAATATTTTTCCTGATCGTCTAATAGAAGCTCAAGTAGTTCCGATCTTCAAAAAGAACAATCCTCTTGATAAAAGTAACTATACACCTGTTAACATTCTACTCATCATATCCAAACTGTTTGAGAAATCGAGACCCAGTTATAATAATTTGTTTAGAAAATTTCTAACAAATATTTGGGTGCTTTTCGTAAAGGACATGGATGCTAGACCACTCTGTTACGTTGACTTGAAGACTGGAAGAAAGCTCTTGACGAAAACAAACATTTAGCTGCAGTTCTTGTGGATTTTTATGTTTTGACTGTCTCCTTCGTGATATTCTCATTTGCAATGTAAGGGCTTATGGGATGTCAGATGGCTCAGTATGTCTCTTACTGAACTATTTGTCAAATCGAATATCAATTATATTTTGTATTTTATTAAATAAGGCTCTTTATATAACTATGCTGATGATAACACTTTGTCCTTTTCCTCACCTGATTTTGATACTGTGATTGACACACTTGAAACAGAACAAAAAGCAAGCCAACCCTGAAAAGTTTCAAGTACTAGCTGTCGGTAAAAAAACGTTCAGTATTAAGCCTGAACTTAGCATAAGCAGTGCCGTCATAAACTGTGAAGACATTGTCCAACTGTTAGGAATTGACATTGACTATCAACTGCAATTTGATTCACATGTAAAACAATCTTTGTAGGAATGCTTCAAGGCAACTATCTGTCTTCAGACGTATTGGTCAGAAGTTAACTAGACTCAACAAACTGACAATCTTGCATACATTTATCCTTTCCAACTTCAACTTCTGTCCCTTAGACTGGCATTTCTGCAGTGACATAAACATTACTAAACTTGAATTTTTTAATTATTATTATAAACTCTTACTTAAGGCGATAATGACAAGCCTGAAGGTGCGCAGACTTAGGTTCGTGGTTCTAGAGACTTTTAAAATTCTGAAAGTGTGATCCAAAATGTTTGGATGATTTTATATGTTTAAACACAATAAATGCGATTTTAGATATTCAAATGTTTTAGATGTCCCAATAATTAAAACTTCAACAAGGTGCGCAGACTTAGGTTCGTGGTTCTAGAGACTTTTAAAATTCTGAAAGTGTGATCCAAAATGTTTGGATGATTTTATATGTTTTAAACACAATAAATGCGATTTTAGATATTCAAATGTTTTAGATCTTCCAATAATTAAAACTTCAACATATGACATAAACTCTTTTGAATATTTGAATATGCAGCTGCCATTCTATGGAATGAGCTAGCTAATCACTTTAGAGACTATTCACATTTTTATTCATTTAGATCAATAATCTTATCCTGGAATGGTAAAAACAGTAAATGTGATATCTGCAACTCATATCCCCGCCTCGACCCCCACAAACTCTCCTGCCATGATGACGACAACTAAAATCTGAGTTACCGTTTTGTTTTACTATCCTTGTCTTATGTACATCCAAGTCCCCTACTGTTAGCTCCTTTCTTTTTAAGCAAGGCTTAATTGGCATATCAGGATGCTTTTAGTCCAAAATTGGTGCTTTCTCTATTAATTTAATTTTATTATCGATTTTAACCAATAATTTTAAGTTACATATACTTTTTTTTTTCATCTTTCAGGTCCTAATCTGTGTTTTTTTAGTTACCTAAATACTCAATTTACTTTTAATTAGTGCCTTTTTAAATTGCTTTGCTTGCTAATATTTTACGTTATGCGCTATATGTTTTGTCCCATTGTATCTATGCATTATGCTGTGTTGGTATGTCTTCCAAATCATGTTTGATTTAATATCTTTATTGTTTTTTATGTCATGTCGGCAAAAAGCTCATTAGAGCTTACGCTGAATTGTTGTTTTAAATCACGCCGACTTTACATCTTATCTTATCTTATATCCTCTACTACTACGATAGTTTTCAAAATGTGTGCAAATTATATATTTTTCCTAGCAGTGCATAAATACTCATAACTGATAAAGTTGACCTACCAAATGTACTCAACAGAACATCTTCTTCTTCGTGATTAAATCGAACCATAGATCAACGCTTTCCGGGCCCAGTGTTAAATGACTGTGTTACTCAGGATTTTATCCATACCTTTGTTTTGATAGTTACAATATGGCGGCGAATGGAGAATATTTTGATTTTCACTTTGGAATATTTGACCAGTTGGATTAATTTTAAAGCCTTTGTACTAATATTGTTTATTAAATAAAAAGTGAGAGTAGATCTTAATCGAGTGCGAGGGAGGAGAAGGTAAAAAAAAAAAAAAATGTAAAAGGTATCAGTTTGTACAAGCAAACACGTACTTTAATTGTGAAACATGATTTCGATAGTGATGCATTTATTCATGCTGTTGCATTTTGTAATTTATCTCCCAGCTTACGAAGTTTAGAATAAGGTAAGTGGACATCGTTTCATGTTTAAATCATTCAGATTTGAATAGTTTTATTAAATTCATTTATTCTCAGTGAGGTCTATTCTACGATGCGTGATTGCGGAATTCACGCTAATGTCTCAAAAATCGCGTAAAAAAAATCAACCGAATGCTATTTTCAATTCAAATGTATCTGTGGAAATCTAATGTATATATGTAAAAAGTCTTATCTTGAATAAGTGATAACAATTGAACAATAATATATAGTATTAATGAGAACTCATTAGTATGAATTTACTGCAGTTATTTAAAGGAACTTAATGTAAATGTTCATAACTTTGGTGATGTAATAAGCAAGTAATAACTTAAAGTAATAACAAGTAATAACTTAAAGTAATAAGCAAGTAATAACTTAAAGTAATAAGCAAGTAATAACTTAAAGTAAATGATCAGATAATAGACCAGGTCCATTAGCTGTGAGAAGGGCCCCTATAAACTTTACCCAGGAGACCCTTATAGCCCCCATAGGCTGACCCAAGAGACCCTTATGGTCCCCATAAACTTGACCTAAGAGGTAATTATGTCCCAGTATCTGCTTCTCAGATGCCACTAGTTAGTAAAAAAAATGATTAAATTTTGATTTAACTTAGTTCTCTGACAAGTCTTTAATTACCAAACACAGCATCATTAGAAAAAATATGATAATGTATTATGCCTATTGTCGAGAACTTACAACTGCTAAAGTTCTGTGATTTTAGAAATCTTGGGGAATGCATGTCAATATCTCATAACTTTCCAGGGGTAGAAAATTTTTCAGAAAGCATGGTTGCCCACAAGACAATGACACAGAAAAATCTGGTTGCTCATCAAAAACACATGGTTGACTGCTTAAAACTCTTTATAATAATTCCAATTAAAACAGTGATTAATTTGTTATTCAAAATTTGGCATTGGATTTCATGCCAATCATGAGAAAATGAAAGCCAAAGTTCCTATTTTCATTTAATTGTATGTAGAAAACCAATTTTATTAATTTTGCATCTTGGCAAACATACTTAGTTTAAATCCAAAGTATTACATGGTAACGTTTTCTTTGTATTTTCCTTTCAGAAAGAGATAAAATTACATCATGGCTGGTGAAATGTGGGATCTGGCAAAGGTAAATATTAAATATCATAAAAAAACAAAATAAAGCTATCAGGTTTTTCTAGCTTTGGAAACAGGATTTTTTTTGTAGACCTTGGCTGTACTGGTCACTTAAGTAAAAAATAGATGTTAAAATGTTATCAAAAACAAATTCCAGTACATGAAGATTGGAAAGTTCCATATAAATGTACAAAATCTAGTATATTTCATCTAAATTTAACTAAGTCCACAGTGTTCTATAAAAAAAGTCTATATCCAGTATATGGCCAGTACATATCTTATGTTTCAGTTCATGATCAGTACATGCTGGTATACCATCAGTAAATGGTTTCAGTTCATGATCAGTACATGCTGGTATACCACCAGTATGTGTTACATGAGCTAAGTTAAGAATTGGTGCAATTCCAGTACGGTATGTAGATTTTTTGGGCAATCTGAAAACTGGTTTATTTCCAGTATATTGCAAGTATACATGTATATTGGAACTTTCAGTGTCTCCAGCCCAGCATAAATAAAAATAGCATCATGTTTTTCAGTATATTTCCAGTATATGAACAGTACAATTTTGATGTACTGTGAACTAATTAATTTTCTGGTGGGGATCAGTTTTTGTGGTTTTGTGAACAATGACATTATCGTGGATACTTAAATTCATACTCTACTGTATATACTCACTTATAGGTCAAGTCCAACTGCAAACTGTACAGACCCAGATATGCTGTCACATAATGCGCAGGCATATCTGGGTTTATGCAGTTTGTTAGGAGTAATCAGTACAACAAACAACATGGACCCTGATCTGCCAGCGCATTATGTGCCAGCAGATCAGGTTCTATGGTGTTTGGAGTTGGACTTGACTTATAAGTGAGTATATATGGTAATTTTTGCCTTGTATCCTTTATTTACTACTTTACAGCTGTTTTATCTTTATTTCAGACCACAATTGGTCAAGCCATAGTTAATGGGGATGTTCATTTACTAAAAGGTCTGATAAAGAGTGGAGAGGATATCCAACATAAAGACAGGGTAAGGCTATGTGTACCGTATGTACTTGCGCATAAACTGTTACCAACTGCAAACTGCATAGACACAGATCTGCCATCGCATACTGTGCTGGCAGATCTAGGTCTATGCAGTTTGTAAGGACTAATCAGTAGAACAAACAGCATAGACTCTGATCTGCTGGTGCATTATTCTATTTATTCAGGACAGGATGAGTCTCATGCTGTCATATCTTATTTGAATTCCAAACTTGAGTGATCCTTTGAGGTTAACTTTTATCAAGCTGATTTGGCTTTTTAATTTTTTTTTCTGATCTGTGTTTTCTTTGTATATTTTGTATCAAGTCAATTGGACTGATAATTCTAAAGGTTCAGTTTGTAAACCTGCCAGTTGGTCTAGAAAGGGTAGGCTACACAAGAGCTGTGATTTGTCAAGTAGGTGGAGTTGAGTTATCTTCACACATCAAGCAAGTTTTGAAGAACCTGGTACTTATTGGTTGATCTTATAGTGCATGAAGTTGTAGGTTAATTAGCCTCCTTTGTCAGCTAATTGACACTGATAGATGATAAATAATTACTGTATCAGATTATTAGGTCACACAACCAATCAGTTTTCAAGAAGCAACAACTTTCCTTGATGACAGCTCTGGTAAGACTAATGCGGTTAAAAATATTCTACCTTTTTATGGACTTGAGTTATCTACACATATCAAACAGGGTTTGAAGAATCTGGTACTTGTTGGTTGATCTCATAGTACATGAAGTTGTGGGCTAATCAGCATCCTTTCTCAGCTAATTGACATTGATAGGTGATCAATAGGTGTCAGATTAACCTGTAAATTACTGTGTCAGATTATCAGGTTAAACAACCAATAAGATTCCAAGAAGCAACAACTTTCCTTGATGGCAGCTAAGGTAAGACTGATACTGGGTAAAAATCTTCTACCTTTTATATTTGAGTCTCACCTCTTAAAAATGACATCAAAAGATTGTCTTTTAATAAGAGGCTTTTATCTGTTTTATTAATTAGTCAAGTAATTTCCAGACATGCACAATATAAAGTTTTATCATTGGGAAGACATGTTATCAGCCTTTTTCTTTTTCAGAAAGGAAACACATACATCCACTTGATCTGTACAATGTATCGGCCCAATGTGTTCTACAACCTGGTGAACACTGGGATTGATATCCATGCACAGAACAGGGTAAATGGGATAATAGGACTTACAGATCCTGAAATGGGTTATTTTATCAGTGAAATGAAAACAGAATGCAACTGGAAAATGGAATGCAAATGGAAAATGGAATGCAAATGGAATGTAAAAAAAATACAAACAGAATGCAGAATGAACACAAACAAATTGTAGAATGAATGCAACCAAAATTAAATGCAGAATTAATCTAAATGAAATAATGAGTGCATTTTGAGAGCACAAATACAAAACACAATGCAGAATGATAAACGGTAAATGAAAACAGAACAGAAAAATGCAAATGCATTTCATGAATGAATTTGAAAATTGATTATTTTCAAACTGCTGTAAAATTTCCATGGTTGAAAGCATTCTTTACATTTGCTGGCAGTTTTTCACATATTACAACCAGTGACATTGAGTTTGTTGAGGCAGATATGAAAAACAACTGCTGTTGATGTTATGACATCATTACCAGTGGTTGCATCTGTACAATCCTTATTTGAATGAAATAAAATAAAAATAAGGAATAAAATTTGCTGAAAATTACTCCTGAACTGTATTTTTTCACTTATTGCTGTCATTGCAGTTGCATTTACCATTTCATTAAAGCAGACTTTTAATAAGACAAGATATGAAGCTATAGTTACCTCCCTTAAACACTCTCAAAAAGCCTGACATCCTTAAATGTAATTCCTGTTCATTCCAAAGAGTGAAAATTAAAGGAAATGATAGATTAAAGCAATAAATGCAAAATCTGGATGTATTTTTCAGACATAAATGAAAACAATGTGGTGATAGATGAAATGCAAACATGAATGGAATGAAAGCAGAACATTTGTTGAATGCAAATGAAATGCAAATTAGCTAAAATTACTCATTTCAGGACCTGTAGCAATGCAAATTAGATAAAATTACTCATTTGAGGGCCTGTAGCAATTCAAATTAGATAAAATTACTCATTTGAGTGCCTGTGGCAATGCAAATTAGATAAAATTACTCATTTCAGGGCCTGTAGCAAAGCTTTTGAAACTTTTTTTTTATTGGCTTTTAGTCGTACTGTGATTCTGCTTGAAACAATATTTAGGGAGCCAGAAAAGTTCATCTTATATACACATAAGGTACCTTTATATAGCTTTATAGAAGGATATACTGTAAGCAAGACTAGGTTGTAATAGGTATATTGTTATAATAAATATTTTGTTATAATATGTATTTTGTTATTATATATATATATTATTGTTATAATATGTATATTTTTATAATAGGTATATTGTTATCATAAGTATATTTTACACCAAACAAAACTATGATGCAGTTTCTCCATCAAAATACATTACCTGATCACATTAACATTAGGAAATTATTCTCTGCACTCTGCACCCAGCCATCCCTGATAACGAAAAAATGTCTTTCCAGCTATATATCATATAGACAAAGGGATGTAACTCTTACATATTAACTCCCATTGTTTCCACTAAGTGGCCACAGTTTAAACAACTGTGTACATTGCCTTTGAAGAATCCATTGCAATTTATAATCAATTTTGACCATCCAACATTTATATTCAGTGGTATGGTAAGTCAGAAGGTTGATATACCTGGTATAAACAACATTTTTGTTTTTCCCAGTGAATTTATTCGTATTTATGCATTTTTAACTTGACATTGGTGTCCATATAATATAGATCGGTAACACTCAAATTTTCACCGGTGTAATTGTATTGCATTGTTAAATTTCAGTTTATTACACACTTTTTAGGTTGTCTCGGTAATGTGAGTTTGCCTATTTGAACAATTTGTATAGTTGTTGTATGCACTTGTTTGTTTTTTCTTCTCTCTTTCATTACAGAGATGTCAATCAAGTACTAGATGTGCAGTCATTTTAAAGTCATGGAGGACAACCACAAGACATGTCTTGCCTGCACAAAATGTTCTTCCTCACACCCATGTAGCGTGTGTGCAATGTGGGTTGAAGATGTTTGGTCCAACATCTTGAAAAGGCAATTGAAGGGCCATGAAAAAAGTGCATGCTCTGATCTTTGGAACATGAAGTATAAAACATTCATCCGAATTTGGAATTGTTGACCAGTTTTATGAGGGGCGTCAAGATGACACCCACACATCCGGTGAATATACCTAAAACAGTGACTATGGTGACAATCACTTCAGATCCAGTATTAGCCACACCAAGTGATTCCACTCAAGCTGTATTGGAATCATGTATGATATGCATACTACAGCAAATTATGTTGTCTAGAATGTCACTGAGTGAGTTGGATGAAACTAGGACCATTTTTAACCCAATTTAGCAGCTCACTGTGCATAAGTCCCTACCCCCACCTGTGCATGGACTTAGGAATGTTGAGGCTGGGCATACAGGATTAGCTTCTGACTTTGCCTGCCATACCAGCTTGCAAGTTATATATCAATCACTGTATGTCATCTCGGCTGCAGACCAACCATATCCATGATACCAGTACATGACAAACCGGTGTCACAATTGGAGCCTTATGTCTAGCCTGGCCAAACTGACCATGCCAGACCAGTATTCCCTAGTCGGACCACATTCTGTGCTTAACATCACTTGGCCAGCCCTATTAGCATCTCTGACAGTTAGAACTTTTTTACACATGGTGATGATTCGGCATCATCACTGCCATATGGAATGCTATACACTTGGATGCAGAGCGTACAAGAGGAGGAAGTCCCCTGGTCGATGAGAGGGGTGACACAGACTTACCTGAACATTCTGATCCAACTATGGAAAGGACTAAACTTAGTTGTAAAGGAGCAGTCGAAGAGATATACAGAATTTTGCCTTCGTCGGAATGACCTCCTTCTCTGGCAGTCACTTTTACATACAAAGTCAAGGTTTTGGTGGACATTGATGAAGATGACGAGCATTCATCTGACAGAATTTTACCACAATCGTCAGAGATTGCATAAAATATCTCTTTGATGGAATTTGCGACCCTGGTAATTTGAGGGCCTTCTTTTTGGTGTGTCAGTTGCCTGCAACTTTCTCACTACACTAGTACAAATCACATACCAATGTTTATCATTTGGATGTACCTAGCCTAGACAAAGATATTACTGCCATCAACATGTCTGCTTCACTCTTATAAAGTGGACAGACAAGTGTTTAACGCCATGTCTAAGTTGGTCAGGAAAATTGTGTCGACTTCCTCCCTACTCAAACTGTCATCTCTTGCAATCTTTCACCTAGCTGAGAAATGCGGAAGTGACCATGCCTTGGATTTGGTATGCTGTATTGCCAAGGTAGTCAATAGGGCTGCTCACCACATGTTGGTAAATGCCCCAACAGCCTGTTGTAACCTCAACTTGATAAGAAGAGACACATTCCTGCGATCTTCTTTTGAACACCACCGTGTGGTGATCCTGCAGTTCCTGCCCTTCAGTTCCCTTCTTCTGTTGGGGTGTTGAATTGAGGAGGTGAGAAAACAGGCAGCAAAACATTTGGTATGTTCGGTTTTGGTTCATGATATGAATAACCTTCTCTGCCTCATTCACACTTTAGGGTGGATTGTCATTGTGGAGAAATCAGATCTTGCCCCTTCTCAAAATTTTGTTCATCTAGGTATGGAGTTTCAAACTCATATCAACCTGATTTGTCTTTCTCCCAAATGCATTGACAGTATCATTCATGTGTTGGAGATGGCATCTGCCAGGACATTAATTTCAGCGAGGGAGTTTCTGCAACTCCTCATCCTGCTCAATGCAGCGGAGAACCTGTTATACCTCAGTCGCCTTTACATGTGCCCTTGGGAGATAGCTGATGTTGGGTTGTTTAGATCACCAGATTATGATCTTGACCAAAATCAAACACTTCCTGCTTCACTGGCAAGACAGGAAGTGGCTAGCAGTGGGAATACCTTTAGAAGCCTCACAACCAGAACTCACAGTCTGTACAGATGCCAGTTTGTTGGGTTCAGGGGCACACCTGCTACCAGATTTTGTGATGGTTAGTGGCATGTGGATGCTGCAACAGAAGGCTCTTCACATCAGTCTCCTGGAAATGAAGGCCATTCTCAACACCTCCCATGCATGGGTGGAACACATCCAAAAAGGAAGACAGTTCTGATAATGTTGGACAATTCTATCTTAGTGAACAACCTCTTCAAACAAGGGGAACATTATGGTATGGAAGTATCTTCATCTGTGTGCCCAGTATCATATAACCATACAAGTCCAACACATCCTTGGCAGGTTTAATGTCCTGGCCAACTCATTATCATGGAGAGGCCAACTACTTTCATCCAACTGATGCTATACCTCTTCATGACAAGGTGAAACAAGAAACTGTCCACCTTCATCTCGACATTCCTGGACCCAGAGGCATGGGTCATTGATGCCATTTCAATCAGCTGGGAGGGAACATGGGTGTATGCCTTCCCTCTCATGGTTCTAATACCTAAAATAATTCAGAAAATGAAGGTCAGGGCTTGCAAAATAATTCTGATTGCCCCTCCCTGTTGTGACAGATCCTAGATCAATGATCTGCTTGATGTAGTGACGGAATTACCCAGGAAAACATAGCAATCCCCATGCTGCTTAAGCAGCCAAAGTCATCAGTATTCCATCAATATCTGGAGGAACTCCTACTTCATGCCTGGCTCTTGCTCATCGATTGTGGAGAGGATCACGACAGCTAGATGGCCCTCCGCTTTGGAGGCATATGAGGGAAAGTGTCACATTTTCAAAGGCTGGTATCACGTTAATGATGTCACACCACTCTCAGCCTCTATTCCCCACTGACTAACTTGTTTCTGTTCCTCTTTGAAGACAATAGGCTAGCCCCTTTCACTGTCAAGGGATACCTTTCCATGATCTCAGACATGTTCAGACATCATGTAAGACATGATCTTGCCCGCAACAATGACCTTTCAGACTTGTTGTCCAATTTTGACATATCCAGGCCATGCTCGCTCACATTGTTCTCAAAATGGAACCTCTTCTGGGTCTTGATGTACAGTTCCTTTCCGACAGTTGTCATACTAATGATGCAACCTGGTTTTGATTCTAAAAACAGGTTATCGTCAATAGACAACCAGTTAATAACTCTCTGGTCTCTCTCCTCAATCGACCCATTGAGAGAGACAAAGCTGCAGGACCCGGTATGTACCCTTTGATGCTATCTGAGGCACATGAAGAATGTCATGCAGCAGCCATCAAAGACTCTTTCTACCAGTTGAGGCAGCAAAGCAAGACATAACCCCACAAGCTCTGGCCGCTTGGCTAAAAGTGTTTTTCGATGGGTATACTCTGAACTCTCGCAGACCAGATTTTGGTCAGAAAGTAGAACTGTGAATAGAAGTATCTGGATGCACTTAACACCTATTGGAGCTCTACTCTAGCTATACATGATGAAATGATAGCGTAATTTGTGATGTACAGTGATTTTATGTATTGTCTTATGAACACAGGTGTCAACGAGCTTTGATCAATGTAAATTTGGCTGACATGGATTCTATTCACATCTGTGCTGGTAGATGATTAACTTTTATCACCCATTAAAATCGTCACTGATCATTCATCAACAGTTAATTTCATAGGCTTGGACTTCAAAATGCCTTGGATTGGACCTTAATGGTCTTTATTCATGCTCGATTAGCTTGGAATTGTCACAGGAGCACTTACTTAGTGACAATAGAGTGTAAGAATAAATTTTTGGGGGAAATGATAGTATTCTGTACAAGCGAATAATCTGGATAATCAGTGTCCAGATAATCAAAATTGTACAATACATATTCTCATAGGGGATTTCTGATGCATCCTTTATTACATGTAGCATGTGTCCAATTAACAGATATTTCCTGTACAGGAAAGTTTACTGTAAGTTCATAGGGTTGGGTAATACTCCCAGTGATCCATGGTAGCATGTATCCAGTTAACAGATATTTCTGTACAGGAAGGTTTCCTGTACATAGGGCTGGGTAATATTCCCAGTGATCCATGGTAGCATGTATCCAGTTAACAGATATTTCCTGTGCATGAAGGTTTCCTGTACATAGGGCTGGGTAATATTCCCAGTGATCCATGGTAGCATGTATCCAGTTGATAGATATTTCCTGTACAGGAAGGTTTACTGTACAAAGGTTTGGGTGATATTTTAAGTGATCCATCATAGCAAAAAAGTCAAAGAATAAGCAGGAGCTTCAGTTGTCACAGATGACAGTCACACACTGAAGTTGTCACAGACAACAGTCACATAATGCAGTTGTCACAGATGACAGTCACATATTTCAGTTCTCACAGATGACTGTCATATACTGACTTTGTCACAGATGACAGTCACACACTTAAGTTGTCACAGACAACAGTCACATAATGCAGTTGTCACAGATGACAGTCACATATTTCAGTTCTCACAGATGACTGTCATATACTGACTTTGTCACAGATGACAGTCACACACTTAAGTTGTCACAGATGACAGTTACACACTTCAGTTGTCACAGATGACAATCACACAATGCATTTGTCACAGATGACAATCACATTCTTCAGTTGTCACATATGACAGGCACATACTTCAATTGTCACAGATGACAGTCAAGCACTTCTGTTTTCACAGATGACAGTCAAACACTGCAGTTGTCACAGATGGCAATCATTACACTGTATTTAGTTGTCACAGATGATAGTCACACACTGCAGTTGTTACAGATGATAGTCACACACTTCAGTTGTTACAGATGACAGTCATACAATGCAGTTGTCACAGATGAGTCACACACTTCATTTGTCACAGATGACAGGCACGCATTTCAAATTTTGAATTTGCCTTTATTATGAGTAACGAGAATTCACACAATTGCCTTTGAAATTTTGAAAATTTGATTCTGTTAATGCTGCCCCCCCCCCAATATTTGAACCTATAACCTTGTTCATACACATATGTTCTTCTCATCAACATATATGTATGCTGAGCAGCTCAGAATGACATGATTACTACATTATTATGTCATCAATATAACATCACTTGTTACCTGAGTGTATCATAGTGCTGTGATCTCTGGTGGGGATTGTATATTAGATAATGTGATGATTGCATTATTATGTTATCATTATGACATCACTTGTTAACTCAGTGTATCACAGTGCTGTGATATCTGGTAGGGATTGCACATAAGATAATGTGGTTATTACATTATTATATCATCATTATGACATCACTATTTACCCCAGTATATCACAGGGATATAATCTCTGGTAGAGATTGCATATAAGATAGTGTGAATAATACATTATTTTGTGATCATTTACAAAAAGATCAATTCTCCAACATTTCACCAGCAATCATCCTTAAGCAACACAAAGTCATCAGTTTAATTCAAAAATAATTTAGCTCAACATCACATTTATCTGAACATGACATTTATCTGAATATCACATTTATCTGAACATCACATTTATCTGAACATCACATTTATCTGAACATCACATTTATAGGGCACCATGCTGATGATAATTTATTGCAGATCATTTAAAATCTTATATTTTAAAAAAAAACTGTTAAACTGACAAAATCGTCTTTTAACAGATCAATTTTCCTCTGTCTCTTTTATGTTTATTTAAACTTTTCTGCATCACCATGAATGTAGTGTACATATAGCGTTACCCTTATCTGTTCATTTGTTTATCCATGCATCTGTCCATTGGGTTAAGTTTTGTGTTAAGGTAAGTTTTCAAGAGGGAATATTCATGTTCCATTAGCACATTTATAGTTATGTTTTCTCTGTAAGTCCAGGCCTGAAATCATAAAACTCTTAAGTCTGAGTTGGATCTTGATATTTTATCTTGACCAGTCACAAAAGACTTTACTTTGAAAGCTTGTGGCTGATTGGCTTATAGTGGAAAGCTCATTTTTGATTGGCTGATAGTTGAAAATCAATCTCAGACTCAAGCTCAGAGTTGTATGATCTCCAGACCAGATCCTAGACAAAGATAATATTTGTTACATACTTAAGTGCAAAATAAAGAAAGTTATTGGTGATATATTTTTCATATTTGTTTTCCTATGTTTTCACATTTGAAAAATATATCCTTATATTTTCACATGTGAAAATACAAGGTTTCCCATCATGCCATGCAGCTCTTGATTGTGTGTGCCTACATATGTTATACTTGCAGCAATAAAAATAAGCACTTTGTGAGCTAGAACAAATAAATGGAAACTGCATTACCTTTTAGACATGGACATTATTTTTTGACAAATAAAATTTGACTCACAAATATTCACTTCTCTATGAAGTTATGCCCCTGGTACTACATTGTCAACAGTGTTAAAACACTGGTGTGCTGTATTGCTCAATCAAACTTGCTCTGTGTAGGGTAAAATAGTTTACAAAAAATTCAGACATGTCACTTATTGCAACAGATCAGATGATACCAAACCTACTGTTTGCTGATATTTTTTTTATCAGCCTATGAATATGATTGAAACTGAAGTGAACTTATGAAAGATGGGAGTGGGGGTGCTGAGGAGTGAGTTTGATTCAGGAGCAAGTTTGATAGGGTATATAACAAAAGAAAATTATCTTGTGTAAATATTATTTTTTTTTGTGTGTGTGATACATAACACAATATATTTTAACTTCTGGCTTTGCCAATCAGTAAAAGTATCGAGTTTTCTTTTAATACATTCTGAAATATATCTGGTATTAACATAGGAAATGAAATATTCTCTATATCATCACATTTCCTTTGCAGCATGGGAATACAGCATTGCATGTGACTGCATTACAGAATGAATGCTGCCATGTGGGAGACTTGATGGCTTGTGGAATAGATCCATATATTAGAAACAAGGTGAAGAGTTGATTTACCCATATTTTTAATTTCACCTAAGTTATTACTTTGAATGACCACACAGATTTTGCTAATTTCACCCAAGTTATTACATTGAATGACCAAACAGATTTTGCAACAAATCTGTACTTTTGTCTGCAGTTGAAGAAAACAATCTGCATTTAGAGGAAATCAGTGAGGCAATCAATAGAAATGCACACAAATTTGAGTTACCTATCATATTAATGGTACTTTCCCAAAATCAATAGAAATGCACACAAATTTGAGTTACCTATCATATTAATGGTACTTTCCCAAAATCAATAGAAATGCACACAAATTTGAGTTACCTATCATATTAATGGTACTTTCCCAAAATATATTCATTAGCTTGCAATGTATTTGCTTACCACATACATTTTTTGTAAAGAAATTAAAATTACTCACAAGAATGAATGAGATTGTGTAAGTTTAAAAAGGTAGTTTTGATCATGAAAACATCTGAACTTTGGTATTATTAATTTTTATTGTTGCAGATTTGGTGAAAAATCTGTATAAAAATTGGGACAAATCAATAGATCTGGTCAGCCTGATCAGTCATGACATTCAGCTAGTACTTACAAGTCATGACATTCAGCTAGTACTTACAAGTCATGACATTCTGCAAGTACTTACAAGTCATGACATTCAGCTAGTACTTACAAGTCATGACATTCAGCTAGTACTTACAAGTCATGCCATTCAGCTAATACTTACAAGTCATGACATTCAGCTAGTACTTACAAGGCAATTTTAAAGTCACTTAGTCATCAGCATTTTTCTTTCCAATACAATGATATAATAATGCTTGTATAATGCAACATTATCCTTATTAAAAAATGTATCACATAATATTTTGAAAATATACCAATATTTTCCATTTGTGTGTGTGTTTGGCTGTGCATGTGTGTGTGTGTGTGTGTGTGTGTTATTTCTTGGATACTTTGAGAGACAGAGCTGTAAACCATATGTGAAAGTTACATAATAATTGTTCATTTTGTTGGTAGACACATGAATTGAAATTTAAAATTTGTGCAAGAAATAGAAGTGGTAGTTATTACATATTCTGCTTGGTAATATTCTGTCTGCTACAAAAGAGAATACGTTTGTATATGCTCATTGTAAGGTAGAGCACATTATGATATTGTCCATCCATTCATCTGTCCATTACCAATTTCATTTCTGCACAATAGCTCAAGTTTTCCATCATCTACAGTTACCAAACATTGTGAATAGCTTGCACTCAGGGTAAAGAAGAACCCTGTTGATTTTGGAGTCAAGTGGTCAAGGTCATGACTAAAAGAAGAAAAATGGTTTCTGTACAATAACATTAGCTCTACATTACATATGTATGTATGTAGTAGTGTTTTTTGGCACCTCAGCACAAAAGTGGCTATGATGTGCCAGCTAAAGGTAAAGTTTGAAAAATATAAAAAAATGAATTTCACACAAATTTAGGAAGATAAACCCTTCCACATAAATGTAAATATTAAGTACAGCAAGATAAAATATAAAATGTATAGATGTTAAAATTCTGTAAAATGTATATAAAATGTAAAGATGTTAAAATTCTGTAAAATGTATATAAAATGTAAAGATGTTAAAATTCTGTAAAATGTATATAAAATGTACATCACTTACATGGACAAAACTTTGCAGATAGCTTGCACTTGGGGTAAGTAAGAAGCGTATTGATTTTATGGTCAAAAGTCAAAGTCACTGCGACAGAAGAAAAACTGCTTCACACAGTAACATTAGTTCTACATCACAGGCTTGGACCAAACTTTGTGGATGGCTTGCACTTGGAGTAAGGAAGAAGCCTGTCAGTTTGGGGATCAAAAGTTAAATGGTCAAGGTCACTGTGATGGACAGAAGAAAATTGGTTTCTGAACAAAAAGTTTCAGTTCTCAGCCGTGTACTTGTACCTTCAGCAAAGTTTGTAGATTACATGCATGTTGGGTAAGAAATAAATCTTTTTGATTTTGAGGTCAAAATATCAAAGGTCAAGGTCACTGTGACTGAAAGAAGATGCATGTTTTTTGTGTAATAACTCTAGTTATAGACCATCTGCCTTGAACAAAATGTGTGGAGGGCTTGCATTTAAGGTATGGAAGAGTCCAATTGATTCAGGTTAAAAATGTCAAAGGTCAAGGTCATAGTGGTTGAAAGGACATTGGTTTTGTGGAATAACTTTTGCTATAAAAGTAAGTTCATTTATGGATAGCTTACACTTCAGGTAATAAAGAAACCTATAGATTTTGGTGTTTAGAGGTCAGAGGTCACTGTCATTCTAAGTTTAATAAGATAATAAGAAAATAATTGTTTCTGCACATTAACTTTGGTTCAAGTCTGCATACCTTGATCAAAGGTCCAGGTCATTGAGACCCAGTGGTCAATAATATTTGGAGTCAAACATACCCTTCTAGTGCCTATGTAGAGAAGTGTTAAACATGGGGCAGCATGTAATATGCGATTCATGGTATTCTTGTTAGCATATCATATATTGTTAATGTAAATGTGACCATGCTGAGGGAGTTGAGTACCATATTTTGGTGTGTATAACATGTACTTATGTATAACATTCACCCCATTTTTCAACCCTGCATGAGGTGACAGGCTTAGTTCTGCAATATAATGTGCATGTGATATCCTACATTTCAACATCTTGATGATTTTGCTCCATTTTGTTGTTAAACAACAGTTTACCTTTTTGAATAATGCACTGAATATCATTTGTTACATGACATTTGATTGGTTTGTAAAAAAAACAGTGCTTGACTGTTTCTCTGTTCTTTTTTGTCAGTGCTTAATACTTGTACATGGCTGTGATGGGTAGATTGTCTCTTGCAGTGTAGGAGTTTCATACATAGCCTTTGTTGATACTTTGTCTTACTGTTTTGTTCAGATTAAAGGTTGAGCACAAGATGCTATGTAAAAGTCCAGGTCCAGTATTTATATTTATAAAGGTTGAACACAAGATGCTATGTAAAAGTCCAGGTCCAGTATTTATACTTATAAAGGTTGAACACAAGATGTTATGTGAAAGTCCAGGTCCAGTATTCATATTTATAAAGGTTGAATACAAGATGCTATGTGGAAATCCAGGTCCAGTATTTATACTTATTTGGACTAGCATGACACTTCTGAAATATATCTCTGTGTCCAACCTAGAATTTACCCAGACAATGGCATTGTCACAGAATGAAATCTACACAATAATGTGAAATGAAATACATTTATTAGAATAAGCAATCAAAGAGCAGGTCTATTGAGGTTTGTAAGCATTATTGTTACTTAAATAATGCCCATAAACAATGTACTTACAATGTGACAGATTTAATATTTGAAACGGAGTGACTGTGATGTGTAGTGTACATCTTTAGTTCCATGATCAACTGGGGAAAATAATTTTTTTTTCTTGTTCTACTGTAAAACACACACCCTTCCTAAAAATAAGAAATATAGGTATAAATGGTATATAGAGGGTGTGCACCAGTTGCTGTACAGTGTAAACTTATTCATGATTGTTGCTGTACAGTGTAAACTTATGCATGATTTCTGTGCAGTATTTTGAGTAGTATCTTGGGGAAAATAAACATTGAAAAAGCAGTGTTTTTTTCTTTTGTACTTTTGAAAATAGTGCTTAGAATCAAGAATAATTATACATCATGCAACAACTGGTTCTGTGCAGCAATTGGTGCAGACCATGCAACAACTGGTTCTGTGCAACAATTGGTGCAGACTGCAACAGCTGGTTGTGTGCAGCAATTGGTGCAGACCATGGAACAACTGATTCTGTGCAGCAATTGGTGCAGACTGTACAATGGCTGGTTCTGTGCAGCAATTGGTGCAGACCATACAACAACTTGCTCTTTGCAGCAATTGGTGGAGACTGTGCAACAACTGGTTCTGTGCAGCAATTGGTGCAGACCATGCAATAAGTTGCTCTTTGCAGCAATTGGTGGTGACTGTGCAACAACTGGTTCTGTGCAGCAATTGGTGCAGACCATGCAACAACTGGATTTTGTATAACAATTGGTACCGGCCATCTAGATGACAGTTTACTCAGTTTTATCCATTTAACCGATTATCATGTTTTTTAAGACAAAATATTTTATGACATAGTTCTTTCCTTACTTAAAATTACAAGTTTAACCAACAATCTCTTTTACTCCGACTCAAATTCTTAATTTGTCTACAAAATGCTTGAAATATATTCATGACCCATTAATTATTCCCAGGTTATTATCTACTGCCTCATTGTTCAAACCAAGTGAGCCCAATTTTAAGTTGTGTTGCTGTGTTTTTAAATCATGAAATGGACATCTTGCTTTAGTTTGGTGGTTTACTGCACATCAACACAAGTAGGTTATTTAATGCCAAGGCAATTGGAGTAAAGTGCCTTGTCCAAAGATGGTAGAATTTAAACCCACAGCCATTTGGTCATGAGTCTCGCATGTACACCAGTGAGAAACAATTTATACTGCCTTCATTCTATTGGCGATGGACTGGATATGACTTAATAACGTCACAACTATATTAATCATGGCAACTTTTATAGCCCGGAATATAGATGTGAATGCATAAAATTAATCAGCTATATTCTTAAAATGAAGCAGTGGATTTGAATACAATTTTGGTATTTCTTTGCAATCGCTTCGTATTTTCATTCAAGGCACAAATGTAATTAGATTTAAATTTCCTTTAAGCTAAATTAATGGTCTCTCTAATGAACTTGTACACATATAAATATGGGTGTGTAGTACAAGGTCCTTTGGCAATATTGGATTATTGGATTATTTCACTGTTTGATTCATTAAGTAAATCAGAGAGTAGATTTAATTTTGTATGGGATATTTTTCTTTATAGTCTGGATATTTGTTCTGAGTCATGGCCCTCTTAAGAAATATATTTATATATTACATTTGTAAATATAGGTACTTTACTAGCATTTTTAAAGTTATTAAATATAATTATTACAAAATTTCAGGATGGCAAGACAGCAGCAGAACTTGGCACCCAGAACAAAATCTGGCAGATGATTTATGAAAAGTATAAGGTATCTTTATTTTTATTAGCTCGACAGGTCAGAGATCAGAAGAGAATATGTGATGGTGCTGTGGTTGTCATCCGTCCATTTTTCCTCATGATCTGTTCATATCTGCATGGGTTTTTCACTAAAATACATCTTATGACATCTAGTTGGTCCTAAATAGACATACTGCACTATAGAGAATTTTTTTAAAAAATTTCTTAATTTAACTGAAATTGGAGGTGACCCTCTGCAGGATACCAATCTACTATATTCTAAATATACAGAGAGCACAAAGAGTTTATACAGGAGTGCATCAGTACTTCTATCTAGACACTCTACAGGAGTGCATCAGCACTTCTATATAGACACTCTACAGGAGTGCATCAGTACTTCTATCTAGACACTCTACAGGAGTACATCAGCACTTCTGTCTTGCTCTTCTAGTAAAACAGCCATTAGAAGAGATGTCACTAGCAAATAAAAAAGAAAATTGGATGATCTAGTTAATGAAGGTCAAAAAGCTAAATGTCTACTACTTCTTAACCACTTACTCCCCTTGTTACAAAGACACTTGGAAAATCCTATCCAAGTATCTAAAGCTTCAAAAAATAACTGATTTCCTCTGACAGTGCAGCCTTAAAGGCGAAATAGTGATAGGTCTTGAGATCAACTTGCATCCAAGGTTCACAAATTGCTCAGATTTTGAGCCCTCCTGGAACAATATCTTATGTGAAACCTTGAAATAACTAACCAGCCCAACCTTTTCTCACACGCTCAACAGAATAGATGAGTACAAACGACCTTTCAAAGGGCCAGGATAACTCTTAAATGTCATGGGTCAATCATTCACAAATAAAAGGATTGGATTACAATATAAGTTGCATTATTTGCATTAAAATGAAAAATTCCAAAATCTTTAAAAGCACTTATTCAAACTTCAGATATATTTCAAATTAAGATGTCATTGTACCACACATAATGCTGTTTATTTACTCACCTGTTACTCATGCAGCCAATAATATGTAGGTGAGACCAAAAGGGAATTTTTAATTAAGAATAAAGGAACAATTCAGGGACATCCACATAAAGAATGATGCCCCATTATCTAAACAAACTGTGATTAATATCAGATAAGAGAAATTATTTTGTCTGCACCAGACTTTTTAGTAGCAACTTTGAGTGTAAAAATAAAGAATATATTTGGATACACCAATAACACTACAGTTCAGATAGGGATCAACATCTATGTTTAAATATACTGCACTATGATGTTACTGATGTAAACAATGTGTGCTGACTTTTTTTCAAAGACGATCTGCTTTGGCCCCATATAATCAGACTTTTGCAAAGATCTTTGACAGTTTTTTTTGTTTAATCCTGAAATTGACACTTGCAGGATACTCTAATGATATATTTCTGATATAAGTTCTCCAAGTCTGTGACAAATTTTTAAAAAGTTAATTTTGCAAAGTAAAATAACAATAATATTCTAGATTGAAAATTTCATTGACATATGCTGATCAGTATCTAAAACATGGTTTCTGACTTTAGTGACTATGGTATACTTTATTTTTAAAGCATTCAAAAATTCTTTACTAATATTTTCAGCGACATGACACAGTTCATTAATGGTGTCACAGGTACCCCCTATTTAATCCCATAATGCAATGCACGTGTAGGGTTCATTTACATGTGTGATGTCATAGTGTTACAGGTCTATTAAAATGTTTCCTATGTCACCTTCATCTCATGTCCATCATGAAAACCTTTTTATCACCACTTTTCATGAACGCATGCTCATATTGACATGAGTTTTCACTTAAAGACTTCTTACGGTATTAGCTAGTCCTGAATGAAACTGGTGTGGATATGATCTCCAAGTATGGCCACCACAGCAGTTATCATGAAAATCTTGTTATGACTACTGCTCCTAAATGGATGGTCATATCAACATGGGGTTTTCACTAATATGTAGTTGTTCACATATTGAAATGATGCTGATCGGATCTCAAAAATGGCTGCCTTGGTGGTCATCTTGAAAATCTTATGGCTACTTCTTCAGAACAGATGGTTCAACATGGAATTTTCACTAAAACTCTTTAACAGTATGTATCAGGTCATGAATAAAGGTGGTGTTGATCTGACCTTCAACATGCCAACCATAGTGGCCTTCTCATAAATCTTACCACTACTCCTCTTGAACAAATGGTGGTATTGATGTTTGGTTTTTACTGAAACACCTCTTGCAATGTGTAATCAGATGTGAATGACAATGGTACAGATCTGACCTCCATCCTATCAGCACTATTGTGAACAAATTTAAAAACACGACTTCCTTGACCTTGGGATGAAGTAAAAGGTCATAAGTTGCATTTAGTACTTCAATGAACCTATGAACAGAGTGACTTAGTATATTTGCAAATGAATTTTGACCAGACTTGGTATTTCATTGTTTTTCAATAAACAAGTTGATTGTCAGATCTTGGACATTGATTTCAAGGTCAAAGGTTTGGACTCTAGTTTTTTATCTATAATGGTTCGTGAGCATGATAACACAAACAAGTATGAATAGATTTTTATCCAGCACAGTTTGTTGTTATATCTCAAGAATACCTTGAACGACATCAGTTCATTAACTTGTTTGTTTTTTTTGTTTTTTTTAAATATTAATTGTGGATTGAAACAAACTCAGCATGTGGGTATTTCTTGAAAGTATCTGAAACAATTTCAGTGATATCAGGTTCAAGGTCAAAGACCATGACAAAGATTTCTGTGCTGCACTTATCCTGTGAACATGTAAACTGAAACATATAAGAAAGTATTGTTGTAACCAAATTTAGTATGTTGGAGTATTAAAAAATGTAGGAGAGGATTTCAATACTCAGCAATTAAAACAGATAAAAAGAGGTAAGAAACAGGCTTCTCATGAATTCCAACAAGTTATTTTTGGCCAGTAGAGTGTCAGTCCCTTTGAAGGACTCTTGTTTGTTTATTTATTTTATTTATTTATTTCATCATGTCAACACAATCTCACATATTTCATCATGTCAATACAGTATCACATATTTCATCATGTCAAAACAATCTGACATATTACTTAGAAAAGAAGCTTTGAAATAAAAAGTCTTCATTAAAGTTTGATTTTTATAGAAGCGTTTTGTATTTCCATATTTTATAATTGATCTGTTTCACAATTATTCTTAAAGTTTTAACAAAAGTTAATTGAAAAATTGTATGGATTTATAAAGCTACATAAAACAGCTTCAGCAAATTATTGTATCTTCTGTGTACAATTATATCAGTTCAATTTCATAAGTAGTTTCTCTACATTTCTTTTTGTGAGATTGAACTTGTGTATTGGACTTATAAATTGATTACATGTGTATTGGACTTATCAATTGATTACATGTAACAAGAAGAAATATATAAATAATATGCCATCTTTGGTGATGAAACACATTTTTTGATGAATAATGTGATATGATTTTGTCATTATTTGACATCATTACATATTACAAAGATTTTGATTAAAATTCAACATTTCGTCACATATTTAAGATATGTTTTACAATATTTGCACAAGACTATTTTATTAATTTATTTTTCTTGGGAAAAAGTCGTTATTTGGCCCCAATTTCGCTGAAGGTGTAAGTTATTGATGTACAAATGTAAATGTTGTGGTGCATAATTAATGCATGAAAACGCAAAATATTGATGTTTTATTATTAAGCAAGACATTATAAGTCCTCCACTTATATGCAAGGGGAATTGTGTGTTTAACAGAACAAGCCTTGTACATAGATTCTTGATTAAAAGCTGTCACTATACTACTTCTGGGGAAAGATTTACCTAAGCTCAGGCTGAATTTATCTTCCATCCAGAACAGTTTTTACTTATATATATATATATATATATATATATATATATATATATATATATATATATATATATATATATATATATATATATATATATATATATATATATAAATACAAATATATATATTCAAAAGTTAAGAAGCAAACCTATTAATATATACACCTAACCTTTTAAGTCCGAAAGCTGGTTTGAAAACTTGGGCTTTATTGTTTTACCCACACAAGGTAAAATCAAAATGAATTACCCTTTTGCCATTGAACTTTAGTATATGATGTATATTTAAGCTCTGATTCTAGAAGAGTTACAGATTACTCATGAAATACAGAATCAAGCTGCATATAAGTGGATTACTTATGACATGGTTTCAAAAGATTATCTAGTATTAATATATTTGTTGTGTTGTGAATTCAAGACAGTATATAAATCAACAGATGTCAGTTTGGAATTCAATTTTTTTTTTTTAAACAGATACATGATCCTAACACTATAATATTACAATTGACAAAACAGATAAATGATCTTAACACTATAATATTACAATTGACAAAACAGATCAATGATCTTAACACTATAATACTACAATTGACAAAACAGATACATGATCCTAATGATATAATACTATAATTGACAAAACGGATAAATGATCTTAACACTATAATATTACAATTGACAAAACAGATCAATGATCTTAACACTATAATACTACAATTGACAAAACAGATACATGATCCTAATGATATAATACTATAATTGACAAAACAGATAAATGATCCTAATGATATAATACTACAATTGACAAAACAGATAAATGATCCTAACACTATAATACTAAAATTTCAAAACAGATAAATGATCCTAATAATATAATACTACAATTGACAAAACAGATAAATGATCCTAATGATATAATACTACAATTGACAAAACAGATACATGATCATAACACTATAATACTACAATTGACAAAAGAGATAAATGATCCTAATAATATAATACTACAATTGACAAAACAGATACATGATCCTAATAATATAATACTACAATTGAAAAACAGATAAATTATCCTAATGATATAATACTACAATTGACAAAACTGATAAATGATCCTAACACTATAATACTACAATTGACAAAACAGATAAATTATCCTAATAATATAATACTACAATTGACAAAACAGATAAATTATCCTAATGATATAATACTACAATTGACAAAACAGATAAATGATCGTAATAATATAATACTACAATTGACAAAACAGATACATGATCATAACACTATAATACTACAATTGACAAAACAGATACATGATCATAACACTATAATACTACAATTGACAAAAGAGATAAATGATCCTAATAACATAATACTACAGTTGACAAAACAGATACATGATCCTAATAATATAATACTACAATTGACAAAACAGATAATTATCCTAATGATATAATACTATAACTGACAAAACTGATAAATGATCCTAACACTATAATACTACAATTGACAAAACAGATAAATTATCCTAATAATATAATACTACAATTGACAAAACAGATAAATTATCCTAATGATATAATACTACAATTGACAAAACAGATAAATAATTGTAATAATATAATACTACAATTGACAAAACAGATACATGATCCTAATGCTATAATACTACAATTGACAAAACTGATACATGATCATAACACTATAATACTACAATTGACAAAACAGATAAATGATTCTAACACTATAATACTACAATTGACAAAACAGATAAATGATTATAACACTATAATACTACAATTGACAAAAGAGATAAATGATCTTAACACTATAATACTACAGTTGACAAAACAGATAAATGATCCTAAGACTATAATACTACAATTGACAAAACAGATAAATTATCCTAACACTATAATACTACAATTGACAAAACAGATAAATGATCATAACACTATAATACTACAATTGACAAAACAGATAAATGATCCTAACACTATAATACTACAATTGACAAAACAGATAAATGATCATAACACTATAATACTACAATTGACAAAACAGATAAATGATCCTAACACTATAATACTACAATAGACAAAACAGATAAATGATCCTAACACTATAATACTACAATTGACAAAACAGATAAATGATCCTAATGATATAATACTACAGTTGACAAAACAGATAAATGATCATAACACTATAATACTACAATTGACAAAACAGATAAATGATCCTAACACTAATATAGCACAATTGACAAAACAGATAAATGATCTTAACACAATAATACTACAATTGACAAAACAGATACATGATCTTAACACTATAATATTACAATTGACAAAACAGATAAATGATCATAACACTATAATACTACTATTGACAAAACAGATAAATGATCCTAACACTATAATACTAAAATTGACAAAACAGATACATGATCTTAACGCTATAATACCTCAATTGACAAAACAGATACATGATCTTAATGCTATAATACTACAAATGACAAAACAGATAAATGATCTTAACACTATAATACTACAATTGACAAAACACCAAAGCAGAGATAAATGTGTTTACTCTTTTGTATTTCTATAAAATCAGTGATTTTTTATACAAAAATTGTTACCACCTTATAAGAGTAATTTTTTGCTTCTGAATGAAAATGTTAGAAAAATTGTATGAAATATAGTGATTGACAAATTAAAAAAATTTGAATTTGTCAATGCCATACACAGCACTCACTCACTATAACGCCCATCATTTATAACACAGTTTAAGGCAGTATACTCTATGGCTTCCATTGATAGAATTATAATGAGGGGGTACTGTACTATGGGTGGTGTTATAATGAGGGAGTATTATACTAAGGATGGTGTTATAATGAGAGAGTACTGTACTATGTATGGTGTTATAATGAGGGAGTACTGTACTATGGATGGTGTTATAATGAGGGAATATTTTCTCATGTGTAATGTTATAATGAAGGAGTACTACATCCATTGTCAAATTTTCCTACACATAAGACTTTCAGTGAGCCAAGTCACTTTATAGCCAGGGAATCTTAGCACCCAAGTTAAAATTACAGAATGGTTAACACATAGCTAAGCTGGACATTGGTCAGTGTCCATTTCAATTGTGAAGAAAAAAAATGATGAAAAAGAAAGTGAAAGTTTAACTGATGACTTATGGTAGGTGGGTGGAACTCATTGTTTCATCAGTTTTGCAGGGATATTCTGATTTTCTTTTCAATCTTCCTGTCCAGCTGTTACTCATTGTTTCTCTTACACTGTTAAATGGTATTGCATTTATAGAAATGGACAATAGAAAAAATGTATCAAAATAGAAAATGTATCAAAATAGAAAATGTATAAGAATAGAAAATGTATCTGTATATAATGCACACACACCCAGTTAAGAACATTATAGACCCAGATCTGCTTTTACCTGATGTACTGTCAGATCAGAGTATTTGCTGTTGTCATAAATCATAAGCATAACAGAGAGTGTAGAACTTGATCTGCTAGTAGATTATATCACAGTGACCCAAAAATCTGCAATAGAAAAAAATAAAACAATTTTGCAGTGCATGTAATCCATTCATTTAAGAATATGAGAGCAGTGCATTAAGTTCATCTTTTTCCAAATACTCTACTTTACATATGACCTAATATGATTTTCAAGTACTTTAATATCAAAATCTACATTTAAATCATATCAAACCGTCAAGATATGAAATTTTCATATATATTGGCCATAAATATGCAAACTGTGCCGAAAAATCCACAGGTGTGGTGACCCTATTATATGGTGGCTGAGGAGGTTCTTGTAATGCGCAGTCAAAATTACTAATTTAACTCTCAATATTTAACTCAAACCGGTATTTGGTTAACATATTTTATCTTCAAAAAAGTTCCTCAAGAGAAATAGAAAACAACTGCTATCAGGATTATATCATAGATTGAGAGAATTTTAATTGTCAGATATTCATATGTTCTTGATCTTTGATTATAGATTTAGGTAATTTCGACTCAGTTATTACATAAAGTTAAATTTTCCTATAATTAAAATTGGTTGCAAAAGATATCAAAATCAGATAAGTCTTCAAATGATTGTTTTTTTCTGGAAAATTTGTACGCTATATCAGTCTGTTGATTTATTTCTTATAATTACAGTAAACTCCATTTATAACGTAATTGGATGTAACGAAACATCGGATATGATGAAGCACACCAAGGAGTACCTTCTTTTGTTTTATGTTTTTCCTTGCTTATATCAAAATTCAGATATAATGTTTGTTTTCTTTTACCCATTGGGCTTCGTTACATCTGGACTTTACTGTAATAATAATTAGTTAACAAACCTTGATTTCAGGTGTGCATGAATGTCTACTGTATATACTCACTTATAAGTTGGGTCCAACTGCAAACTGCACAGACCAGGATCCGTCATCGCATAATGCACCGGCAGATCTGGGTCTATGCAATGTTTGTCAGGGGTAATCAGTAGAACAAGCAACATAGACCCTGACTTATAGCAAGTATATACAGTAATTAGATCTTATGTAATGTGCACTGTAATGATAATCGCAGTCAAATTTCCTAAACTGGACTCTGAGAGAACCAAAACTGTTGGCCCTATTTACAGACGTGGTTAGTATACAGAGGATGATTAGTATCAGAACAGTTTCATTGGAAATAAAACATGTGTCCAGTATACAGAGGTGTGATTAGCATTGGAACAGTTTTATTGGGAATAAAACATGTGTCCAGTATACAGAGGATGATTAGTATTTGAACAGTTTTATTGGGAATACAGTATGTGTCCAGTATACAGAGATGTGATTAGTATTAGAACAGTTTTATTCTGAGTAAAACATGTGTCCAGTATACAGAGGTGTGATTAGTATTAGAATAGTTTTATTCTGAATAAAGCATGTGTCCATTATACAGAGGTGTGATTAGTATAATATATTGTTATTGGGAATACAATTTGTGTCCAGTCTGCAGAAGTCTGATTAGTATTAGAACAGTATTATTGGGAATACAATATGTGTCCAGTCTGCAGAGGTGTGATTTGTATTAGAACAGTTTTATTGGGAATAGAATATGTGTCCAGAGTGCAGAGGAAGTTGGATTACAGAGGAGCCAGTTGAGGAAAGTTTCACTGTATATATCATGACCTTTAATGCAGTTATGCTAATTGCATGTTGTATTGTTTTTTTTAGGTTGAACCTAACGCTTCTTTGTTAAGTATCCATTCCAAATAGGTTTATCACTGTTATCAAAGTTACAAGTTACTAAGAAATTCTATGTTTCTTGAACAATGCATTGTTGCATATAAATCTGTAGCTGAAAATATTTTAGCTTTTAATTCTGGCCTTTGATCTCTTGATTTGGCTGTTTGGCATAAGCACAAAGGACCATGATGTTACAAAACTGTACAGGATTTCCACATTGCTCACATTTAGACATTTCTGGTATGATATAAGCTTTGAAATGGCATGTCTCTCCAAGATAGCATCAATGTAGCATGTTTCATCAAGATAACATATCTCATCAAGATATCAAGATAGCATGTGCTATTAAAAGAGCATGTCTCACCAAGACAGCATCAAGATAGCATGTCTCATCAAGATAGCATGTATTATCAAGACAACATATATCATTAAGATAGCATGTCTTACCGAGATAGGATGTCTCAGCAAGATAGCATGTATCATCAAGATAACATGTCTCATTAGGATTGCATGAATCATCAAGATAGCACAATCATTAAGATAACATGTTTCACCAAGATGGCATGTATCATCCAAGATAGCATGTCTCATCAGGAAAGCACATCTCAGCAAGATAGCATGTCTCATCAAGATAACATGTATCATCAATCAAGATAGCATGTACCATTATGATAGCATGTCTCATCAAAATAGCATGTATCATCAATGTGAAAGGTTCTATAATGCCAGAACAAAGGGAGTAAGATGTATTGCTCCAGGACACACATTGGCAGCTGATGTGGTCAGATCTGGGCAGTATTTCAGTGTGCACCCTTCTGATCACTAATGTGGCTTATTAACCACTGAGCTGTTGGGACTCCCATACCACCAAGAAACCTCACAGTTATGTTCATCTGTCATATCTTAGCACATTAACAGTAGGAGAAGTGGGAGCAGAGTCTGTTAACCTCACAAGACTCTCAAAGCTGCATGGGATCTACAAATACACAATTTGCTGGTTTCGTGTTTTATGGCATAACAACACTTTGAAGGTTATATTCTGTTGTGACTAGCAATGCAAAGTGACTTGCCCAATGACACCCCATGGTAGCCGATCCTGGCTGATCTGATGGTGTGAATCATACCCGCACCCTACTGGTCATAAGTCCAGAGTCTGGTCATAAGTCCAGAGTCTGGTCATAAATCCAGAGTCTGGTCATTAGTCCAGAGTCTGGTCATAAATCCAGAGTCTGGTCATAAGTCCAGAGTCTGGTCATAAGTCCAGAGTCTGGTCATAAATCCAGAGTCTGGTCATAAGTCCAGAATCTGGTCATAAATCCAGAGTCTGGTCATAAGTCCAGAGTCTGGTCATAAGTCCAGAGTCTTAACCACCAAGCCACCATGGCTCATTGGCTGTTGAAGTTAACAAAATTAAGCAAAATTTCATTTATTTAGCTGTTTAAGTGTAAATGAATAAGTGTAAATTAATAAGGGTAAATGAATAAGTGTAAATTAATAAGGGTAAATGAAAAAGTGTAAATTAATAAGGGTAAATTAATAAGTGTAAATTAATAAGTGTAAATTAATAAGGGTAAATTAATAAGTGTTAATTAATAAGGGTAAATTAATAAGTATAAATTAATAAGGGTAAATTAATAAGTGTAAATTAATAAGTGTAAATTAATAAGGGTAAATTAATAAGTGTTAATTAATAAGGGTAAATTAATAAGTGTAAATTAATAAGGGTAAATTAATAAGTGTAAATTATTAAGATAAATTAATAAGTGTAAATTAATAAGGGTAAATTAATAAGTGTAAATTAATAAGGGTAAATTAATAAGTGTAAATTAATAAGTGTAAATTAATAAGGGTAAATTAATAAGTGTAAATTAATAAGTGTAAATTAATAAGAGTAAATTAATAAGTGTAAATTAATAAGTGTAAATTAATAAGGGTAAATTAATAAGTGTAAATTAATAAGAGTAAATTAATAAGTGTAAATTAATAAGGGTAAATTAATAAGTGTAAATTAAAAAGGGTAAATTAATAAGGGTAAATTAATAAGGGTAAATGAATAAGTGTAAATTAATAAGGGTAAATTAATAAGTGTAAATTAATAAGGGTAAATTAATAAGGGTAAATTAATAAGTGTAAATTAATAAGGGTAAATAAGTGTAAATTAATAAGTGTAAATTAATAAGGGTAAATTAATAAGTGTAAATTAATAAGGGTAAATTAATAAGTGTAAATTAATAAGGGTAAATTAATAAGGAATCATGATGTCTTTATACTACTAATGTACTTAATATTGGTCAGTTAACATCATTGTGTGGTCAGTTAACATCGTTGTGTGGTCAGTTAACATCATTGTGTGGTCAGTTAACATCGTTGTGTGGTCAGTTAACATCGTTGTGTGGTCGTGCCTGGTGTTTCTATGATTCTGCTAAATCAGGAATTTGCTGATTTTGAGCAATCTGGAAGTCCTGCTGAGTATCCAAATCAGTGGGGTTCAAGGTCTTTACCAGTTAACTTCATGGAAATGTGCTTTAATGTCATTGTCTGTTTACATGTTATATTTCTAACTATTCAGTTGATATACCATGTTTACTCACTTATAAGCTGAATCCAACTGCAAACTGCACAGATCAAGATCTGCCATTGCATAATGTGCCAGAAGATCTGGGTCTATGCAGTTTGTTAGTAGCAACCAGTAGAACAAACAGCATAGATCCTGATCTGCTGTCGCATTATGTGATGGCAGATCAGGGTCTGTGTTGTTTGCAGTTACACTTGACTATACGGTGAGTATATACGGCATGGGCATTTTTTTAGATCCATTCACATGTAGAGATTGTATTTTCCTGTTTCAACAGTAAATATCAATCTCTTTGAAAGAAGAAGACTTTTTTAAATGTCAGCAAGGAACACTCTATACAACAAAGTTTTGAGCCTTCCTCCAGATTTAAAATGGTTTTTATATTATAGACTCCTGTCACCAGGAGCTGTGTTTTTATAAGAGTTGTTTCCCTTTGTTCATCCTTTTAGAGGAATGATAATACTTTGGCTACAGAGTTTTACTATGGTTTCATTTAACTTAATCTTGGTGACAGAACATTTCACTGTGATTCACATGTTATCTTCTGATATTATAGTAGGAATGAAAAAATAATCAAGGACATGGTTATGGTAATTCTTCCTTCCTGGTATGGTTTTATTTACAGAAGTACTTTTAACAAACTGCATAGAGTCAGATCTGCTTGTGAATTATGCAATGGCAGATCTGGGTCTGTGCAGTTTGCAGTTGGACTCAATTTATAAAGAAGTATATATGGTACACTGAATTTATATATCAGTTTTCTCTCAGTCCCTCCAACATGGGGCTCAGAGGGAGATGAACCCCTCTGTGTGAAAAGGAAGTTTATCAGCTATTGCATAACAAAAAGGTATGTTTTTTTATGATACCAAATATGGCATTATGGATATTTTATACATGCTGCTAATTTTTACCAATTTGTATGCATCTAGGTTTCCTGTGAAAAAAACAATAATAAATGTGTAAACATTTACTTGTGTCACAATCTTTTTCTGATTGATTTCTTAATCAACAAAAAAAACAAAAAATTGAACTATCCATTTTTACTTCCATTGTGTGAACATTTACAGCAGTAAAAATAATCTGTTTTATAATATGTGAGTCATACAAGTTGTTTCCTGTTCATATGTAAACTGCTTCCTTAAAGATCATGTGAGTCATACAAGTTGTTTCCTGTTCATATGTAAGCCACTTCCTTAAAGATCATGTGAGTCATACAAGTTGTTTCCTGTTAATATGTAAGCCACTTCCTTAAAGATCATGTGAGTCATACAAGTTGTTTCCTGTTAATATGTAAGCCACTTCCTTAAAGATCATGTGAGTCATACAAGTTGTTTCCTGTTAATATGTAAGCCACTTCCTTAAAGATCATGTGAGTCATACAAGTTGTTTCCTGTTAATATGTAAGCCACTTCCTTAAAGATCATGTGAGTCATACAAGTTGTTTCCTGTTCATATGTAAACTGCTTCCTTAAAGATCATGTGAGTCATACAAGTTGTTTCCTGTTCATATGTAAACTGCTTCCTTAAAGATCATGTGTGTCATACAAGTTGTTTCCTGTTCATATGTAAACTGCTTCCTTAAAGATCATGTGAGTCATACAAGTTGTTTCCTGTTCCTATGTAAACTGTTTCCTTAAAGGTCATGTGAGTCATACAAGTTGTTTCCTGTTCATATCTAAACTGCTTCCTTAAAGATCATGTGAGTCATACAAGTTGTTTCCTGTTCATATGTAAACTGCTTCCTTAAAGATCATATGAGTCATACAAGTTGTTTCCTGTTCATATGTAAACTGTTTCCTTAAAGGTCATGTGAGTCATACAAGTTGTTTCCTGTTCATATCTAAACTGCTTCCTTAAAGATCATGTGAGTCATACAAGTTGTTTCCTGTTCATATGTAAACTGTTTCCTTAAAGGTCATGTGAGTCATACAAGTTGTTTCCTGTTCATATGTAAAATGCTTCCTTAAAGATCATGTGAGTCATACAAGTTGTTTCCTGTTCATATGTAAACTGCTTCCTTAAAGGTCATGTGAGTCATACAAGTTGTTTTCTGTTCATATGTAAACTGTTTCCTTAAAGATCATGTGAGTCATACAAGTTGTTTCCTGTTCATATGTAAAATGCTTAATTAAAGGTCATGTGAGTCATACAAGTTGTTTCCTGTTCATATGTAAACTACTTCCTTAAAGGTCATGTGACTCATACAAGTTGTTTCCTGTTCATATGTAAACTGCTTCCTTAAAGGTCATGTGAGTCATACAAGTTGTTTCCTGTTCATATGTAAAATGCTTTTTTAAAGATCATGTTAGTCATACAAGTTGTTTCCTGTTCATATGTAAACTGCTTCCTTAAAGGTCATGTGAGTCATACAAGTTGTTTCCTGTTCATATGTAAAATGCTTTTTTAAAGATCATGTGAGTCATACAAGTTGTTTCCTGTTCATATGTAAACTGCTTCCTTAAAGGTCATGTGAGTCATACAAGTTGTTTCCTGTTCATATGTAAACTGCTTCCTTAAAGATCATGTGAGTCATACAAGTTGTTTCCTGTTCATATGTAAACTGCTTCCTTAAAGATTATGTGAGTCATACAAGTTGTTTCCTGTTCATATGTAAACTGCTTCCTTAAAGGTCATGTGAGTCATACAAGTTGTTTCCTGTTCATATGCAAACTGTTTCCTTAAAGGTCATGTGAGTCATACAAGTTGTTTCCTGTTCATATGTAAACTGCTTCCTTAAAGGTCATGTGAGTCATACAAGTTGTTTCCTGTTCATATGTAAACTGCTTCCTTAAAGGTCATGTGAGTCATACAAGTTGTTTCCTGTTCATATGTAAACTGCTTCCTTAAAGGTCACATGAATCATACAGGCTGTTTCCTGTTCATATGTAAACTGTTTTCTTAAAGGTCACATGAATCATACAGGCTGTTTCCTGTTCATATGTAAACTGCTTCCTTAAAGGTCACATGAATTATACAGGCTGTTTCCTGTTCATATGTAAACTGCTTCCTTAAAGGTCACATGAATCATACAGGCTGTTTCCTGTTCCTATGTAAGCTGGTTCTACAATTCAAAATGTTTGTTCCATTATTTTGTAATGTAAAAACAACAACAACAAAAAAAACACAACTGGAAAGAATAATTTTTGAGAAAAAAAATCCTGAACTGGACTTTCTAAATAATTCTCATGCCTTTCAGATGGATTTAATTGATATTTTGTACTGTTTGTATTTGTGTATGTTTCAGTTTTTGAATACTTTGTACGTGTAAGTCTTTCACTGACCAAGCAGTCTTATTGTTTTTGTAGTTTTTGTTTCAAGCATAACAATATACTTAATACTAGTATTAGAATCTTTCCACTATGTACTGTATATACTTGCTTATGAGTTCAATCCAACAGCAAACAACATAGACTCTGATCTGCTGTCACATAATGTGTCAGCAGATCAGGATCTGTGTTGTTTGTCTACTGCTTACTTCTAACAAACTGCACAGACCCAGAACTGCTTACATATTATGTGACAGCAGATCTGGATCTGTGCAGTTTGCAGTTGGACTTGATTTATAAGCGTATACATACAGTGTTATTTACTTTACCGCAATCTAATGTTCAATCTCTTTCACTTTGTAAAATTTCAGGGAATGGTATGAAAAATCACAAATTCTTTCTGTCTCATAAAATATCTCTTAATTTTCATGACCTAAAAAAGGATCTTACTAACATATTCCTGACAGATCTGGTGCACTGATACTATGGAGGTGATACTATCATTAATTTGTCTTTTAGTAAAGGTGTTAATTTGAAGATCAGAATATTATTGTATAATGCAACAAAATGCATCATTTGCTTGTATAATATTTCTCAGCTATGGAGGGGACATGCTTAATTCTTTGTACTACCAAGGCTTGAAGATTGATTTAATTTATTAATCATAGGAATGATTGACATACTCCACAATCTTGCCCAAGTTTCACTGAAATTCTCACCAAATTTCCTCAAATTGAGATTTTACATTATCTTGCTTACGATACTTTGGACAATAATGCTTATGATATTTTGGACAATATTGTTTATATTTTGGACAATATTGTTTATGATATTTTGGACAATATTGCTTATGATATTTTAGACAATATTGCTTATATTTTGGACAATATTGTTTATGATATTTTGGACAATATTGCTTATGATATTTTAGACAATATTGCTTGTGATATTTTGGACAATATTGGGATATTTGTAAGAGGTAGTTACAATACACATTATGAAAAAAAACTCTTCAGTTTTAAAATTGTACACCTGGGAGTTCTTTTATTCTTGAAAAATGAGACAAGGAATTCCTCAGAAATGTGAGAAAATCCGCAATATTTCCTCAGAGAAAAAGCAGGAATAATTTCAGGAAAATGCAGGATATTATAGCTGTAATCAGATCCTTAATATTTGCTTAATGTTCATTGAAAAACTGATAAATCCAAACCAAGCAATACAAATTATATTTCAAAATCTCAATTTGAGGAAGAAAATTTGAGATGTTTAGTTAAACTGATCTCTGAAGATTAAGGGTCTATACCTAATATATATGACTAATTTCTATGTGATGACATTTATATATCTTTTACATGGGTTTTGGGTTGGTGAAGGTAATACATTACTACATTAATGGATTGGGAAGGTGCAGGTAATATTATACAAATCTTAATACATACTGTTTTAATATTGTAAATTGACTTAATTCGTGGGATTCCAAATGTAATGGTTACTATAAACTACAAATTTCATCTATTAATTTAAATACATTTTAGAGCTGTTCCATTTAAACATACATGGTACCCAAGAAAAGCACTTTTTACAAAAATACATGCCAGGGTACTGTGATTACTCAAAGAGATTATATGAAAATGATACAAAATTCTAAATTGTATCTATGGGCAACTACTGCACATTAAAGTGTCATTCCTGGGTCCCAAGTATATTTTACTGGAACAACCCTTTGAATGAAAAATGTTTCTGCTGTAAATGACATTTTTGACAGGCATATTCACAAGTTTAAAATACCAACTCAAATTGAATTTCTTGCAAAACCACAAAGTAATGCTTGCAAAAAAAATGAATTCACAGAATTTGTGTTTCAGTAAATCAAATTATTTAGCCAGTTTTGAGTAATAATTATAGTTGTTTTTTTCTTTCTTCTTTTAATCTCTTTAAAAATAAGAAAAAAAAATGAAATCTGCAAGCATGATAAAAATCATATATCATACATATGTATATACAGTAAAGATTGTTTATAATGTTTCAGAGGGGATTGAGATTTTAAAATGTTATAACAGAGGAAATGTTATATCCAAGAACATATTAACAATAATAATTTGGCCAGGGAATTTAAACATAGACATTATAACAGAGAAAACATTGTATCCAAGAATGTAATAAGCAATATTTACTGTATATATATATATATATATATATACAGAGAGAGAGAGAGAGAGAGAGATGTCCATTATTGAATTCTTCAAATATGCAAATAAACCTTGCACTGTTTTATAATTGTACTAGTTGTTAAATAGAAGTACACCAGTAGTTTATTTACTGTATTCAGTATTGTAATCTCATTGTAGTATACTCCTGTTTTAAATACAGTGCAAAAGAAGGCACGACTCTAAGTCATGATGTTTTTAGCTTGATTATTACATAGTATTAGGTATTTTCTTCTAGAAGATTCAGTTTAATTAATTTCGACTCAAGCTTTTTGAGGAATACGCCAACATGACTTTAGGAAAAATTGACTGTAGCTTATATCTCTAGGTATTACATTGTATGTCACTGTAGCCTATATAAAATATTCCTAAGTCTTTTTATCATCTCTTAAAGTGATTTTAACTACATTGATTCCTACGCTTTGCAGAAGCAAAAACAAAATGTCATCTATGTAATCCGAGTATATTTTGATGTCATGTCTACAAAGGCCTAGGCCTGTTTAGTTATTGCATGAGTAATTTTGTTTTTCTTTCCTTACAGCCAGGAATTTTTCAGGTGGTAAAAGACCATGACATTCCAAGCCTTCACAGGCTTTTACACTGCTGGAGCAGGGTGGATGCCAGAAAGGTAATATTTTATTTTTGTCTAAGGTACAGGTATTTTAAATCACAGAATCTTTATGTTTTTTGAGCATTTTTTGTAAATTTAGCACTAGCTAAGGGTTGTCGATTGACTTTGTTCCACATTGACCTTTGACATATATACCATATAATCTCATGTATAATTCGATACCAACTGCAAACTGCATAGACTCAGATCTGCCGTCGTATAATGCGTCGGCAGATCTGGGTCTATGCAGTTTGTAAGGACTAATTAGTAGAACAAACAACATAGACTCTGATCTGACAGTGCATAATGTGATGGCATATCAGGGTCTATGTTGGTTGGATTTGGATTCTGATTATATGTGAGAATATACAGTAACTAACCTAAACAGTGTTTTGAACAATTGCCCTTTTGCAGATAAAAGAGATATTGCCCATATAAAGCTAAATATATTGTCCAATGAGAGTGCACATTACACAAGTTGGTTATTCAGTATGACAAATTCCATTATGTCCTTATGCCTTCATTTGGAAGTAAAATATGTGTAAATGGTTTGAATTTAAGAAACTGCAACATTTGTCAATGTCTATGGAGACTGCAATGATTATTTCCAAATGTCTCGAAAGTTCCTAGGTAAATAGAATGAGTACTCTAATTAGAACAGTTTCTTTCAGCTGCATCCAATCTAATAGCAGAGCATTAAATACTGTTTCTAATAGCAGAGCATTAAATACTGTTTCATCTGCATCCAGTCTAATAGCAGAGCATTAAATACTGTTTCAGCTGCATCCAATCTAATAGCAGAGCATTAAATACTGTTTCAGCTGCATCCAATCTAGTAGCAGAGCATTAAATACTGTTTCAGCTGCATCCAATCTAATAGCAGAGCATTATATACTGTTTCTTTCAGCTGCATCCAATCTAATAGAAGAGCATTAAATACTGTTTCTTTCAGCTGCATGCAATCTAATAGCAGAGCATTATATACTATTTGTTTCAGCTGCATCCAATCTAATAGCAGAGCATTAAATACTGTTTCTTTCAGCTGCATCCAGTCTAATAGCTGAGCATTATATACTGTTTCAGCTGCATCCAATCTAATAGCAGAGCATTAAATACTGTTTCTTTCAGCTGCATCCAATCTAATAGCAGAGCATTATATACTGTTTGTTTCAGCTGCATCCAATCTGATAGCAGAGCATTAAATACTGTTTCAGCTAACTATACACATGACAAGGGTTGATGTAGAACTAAGTGGGTCAATAGCCCTTGGCTACTGAAGATGAAAGTTAACAAAGAAAACATAAATTATGAAAATAATATTCACAATAATATCAACATTACACAACATGTTTATTACATGTAAGAAAATCAGAAAAGTTATGTCTTGTTTGCGTACTAGTTAATTTACTGAATTAACTAAACTTTAATGAATCAGTTTTTTTGTCATAATTTACAGTGTACTGTTACCAATGCACTTGTATGCATTATTGTTGATTGATAAGTAAGCAGTCACTTTTCTGGCATCAAAAGTTTGTCAAGGTATTGGTGACAGTTTTACCATATATACTTGCTTGTAAGTGAAGTCCAACTGCAAACTGCACAGACCCAGATCTGCTGGTGCATAATGTGCCAGAAGATCTAGATCTATGCAGTTTGTTAGGAGTAACCAGTAGAACAAACAACATAGACCCTGCTCTGCTGACACATTATGCAATGGCAGATCAGGTTCATGTTGTTTGAAGTTGGACTAGACTTATATGTGAGTATATACGGTATATTTCCTAAACCTTTCAATAGATTCTCATTATACTTGGAATGAATAATTATGAAGCTAAGACAATTCATTCTGCAGCATGATCGCTTGCCCTATTGAGCTTGTGATCAAGGTCACATACAAATATTAGTGTTCAGGTTTTTGGTTAATGTTTTTTCATTTGCTTTTATTTATTTCATAGAAATATATCGTAAAATAAAGCTGGTGATTGACAAAAATCACTCTTAGACAGAATGAGAACCATGCCTTTGGATGGAATGGCTAAATGACCAAGTATTCATCAATTACGTATTTATCACATAATAAACCCAACAGCATAAATGGCCAAAAGACTGACAACATAAATAATTTCTTTCCAAAATTGTTACAGCAAGAATAAAATGGTATGTATGAATTAATGTATGTAATTCAGTTTTATTGAGAAAAAAAACCCCACTTTCATTCATCAAAAAATATCCATGTGTGAAAATTTTACAAAATTAAACATTTTTTTGTTCCTTATTTTCTATGCAAATGTTAAGGAATCCCTACTTCAGTTTTACTACCTGGCCCATGGTTCAGAAAGTCAGCCCCTAATTTTTCAGTCTGATAGTCCATTTTGCCCTACGGCAAAAAAATCAATCTGAAGCCATGAATTAATTCTGCAATAAGCTTGCTCAACCATTTGACATTGATGTCATCGTACATTTTACAGCAATGCTTCAATTATGGGCTTGACATGCAGGACATGGCCTTGTTGTTTTATTCCATTCTATTCATTTTGGGCTTGACATGCAGGACATGGCCTTGTTGTTTTATCCCATTCTATTCATTTTGGCCTTGACACGCAGGACATGGCCTTGTTGTTTTACCCCATTCTATTCATTTTGGCCTTGACACGCAGGACATGGCCTTGTTGTTTTACCCCATTCTATTAAATTTTGGCCTTGACACGCAGGACATGGCCTTGTTGTTTTATCCCATTCTATTCAATTGTGAGCTTGACATGTAATATTGTGTCTTGGCTTGCAGGTTATATAATAATTAAAAGTATTTGAAGTTCAGTTTGTTACAACTATATCATAATTAGTTGAAACCAAGCCCATTTATACATTTAAAAAAAAAAATAGAAATACAGCTGCTCTTATGATTATTTATATTTCCGTTTCAGAAAGCAGATGGTATAACTTCATCCACTCATCTGTCCATGTATCTGTCCACCTGTCATCTCTGTATGAGCTGTCACTCTTATTTTAACACAAGCATTGAACCAAACTTGCTGTATTGGATTGTTTTATTAAAGAATATATGTTGCTCATCAGAACTGGGTCACCATTACCTATTCCCAGAGTTTACTCAGTATTTATTAAAATTCTGTTTGGGCTCTAATTCTGATACCTTTTGAATTTTTTGCCATCAAAGTTGCAATGTGTGTGCATTTTTTAACTCTTATATCAGTTTACCTAATGAGACCATGAAAACTTGCACTTTATGTACTTCTTGGGACAAAACTGTTCTGCACATCAAAACTGGGTCACTGTTACCAGCTTTACCTATGTATTCAAAATGTATAAAGAATACTGACTCATTACACAGAAGCATGGGTGTCTTGTGACTGTTTTTGTCATTATCAGCTCTTGAGTAAATTATAAATTTAAATAATCATTCAGTAAGTTTATTCTTTTATTTATTAGTTTATTTTTCTTTTTCACGTTACAGAATGGTCAGACCTTAAGACATTATGCTGCCTCTCTTGGGTACCATGATATTGTGGGCGTTGTTGATGAGTATCAACCTACTATGGTAAATTACTAATATATTCAAGGGAAAACAGTTGCATATTTAAAACAATTTAGGGCAGTAATGGTTTGTCAGTGAAGCCAGTAAAATGGGTATTTGTGACAGAAAAATCACCATCAATGCATTAAATGTTACAAATACAATACCGGTACTACTGTAATTCCCATTATAACACAATTTTGAGAATTTAGCCAGGAAGTAGTGGAAAATGTAAGTTATTATGTGGCACATTGCCACATGTCAGTCTCTTCAGAGTTTACATATATTCTACACATCACAGGGTGTCATAACATGTCCGTCTCTTCAGAGTTTATATAGATTCTACACATCACAGGGTGTCATAACATGTCAGTCTCTTAAGAGTTTACATATATTCTACACATCACAGGGTGTCATAACATGTCCGTCTCTTCAGAGTTTATATAGATTCTACACATCGCAGGGTGTCATAACATGTCAGTCTCCTAAGAGTTTACATATATTCTACACATCACCGGGTGTCATAATCATGTCCATCTCTTCAGAGTTTACATATATTCTACACATCACAGGGTGTCATAACATGTCTGTCTCTTCAGAGTTTATATAGATTCTACACATCACAGGGTGTCATAACATGGCAGTCTCTTCAGAGTTAACATATATTCTACACATCACAGAGTGTCATAACATGTCAGTATCCTTAGAGTTTACATATATTCTACACATCACAGGGTGTCATAACATGTCCATCTCTTCAGAGTTTACATATATTCTACACATCACAAGGTGTCATAAAATGTCCATCTCTTCAGAGTTTATATAGATTCTACACATCACAGGGTGTCATAACATGGCAGTCTCCTAAGAATTTACATATATTCTACAAATCACAGGGTTTCATAACATGACAGTCTCTTCAGAGTTTATATATATTCTGCACATTACAGGGTGTCATAACATGTCATTCTCATAAGAGTTTATATATATTTTACACATTACAGGGTGTCATAACATGTCAGTCTCTTAAGAATTTACATATATTCTACACATCACAGGGTTTCATAACATGACAGTCTCTTCAGAGTTTATATATATTCTACACATTACAGGGTGTCATAACATGTCATTCTCCTAAGAGTTTATATATATTCTACACATCACAGGGTGTCATAACATGTCCATCTCTTCAGAGTTTATATATATTCTACACATCACAGGGTGTCATAACATGTCAGTCTCTCAAGAGTTTACATATATTCTACACATCACAGGGTGTAATAAAATGTCTATCTCTTCAGAGTTTACATATATTCTACACATCACAGGGTGTCATAACATGTCAGTCTCTTCAGAGTTTATATATATTCTACACATCACAGGGTGCCATAAATATGTCAGTCTCTTAAGAGTTAATATAGATTCTACACATCACAGGGTGTCATAACATGTCAGTCTCTTAAGAATTTACATATATTGTACACATCACAGGGTTTCATAACATGACAGTCTCTTCAGAGTTTACATATATTCTACACATCACGGGTGTCATAACATGTCAGTCTCTTAAGAGTTTACATATATTCTACACATCACAGGGTGTCATAACATGTCCATCTCTTCAGAGTTTACATATATTCTACACATCACAGGGTGTCATAACATGTCATTCTCCTAAGAGTTTATATATATTCTACACATCACAGGGTGTCATAACATATCAGTCTCTTAAGAGTTTACATATATTCTACACATCACAGGGTTTCATAACATGACAGTCTCTTCAGAGTTTACATATATTCTACACATCACAGGGTGTCATAACATGTCATTCTCCTAAGAGTTTATATATATTCTACACATCACAGGGTGTCATAACATGTCAGTCTCTTAAGAGTTTATATATATTCTACACATCACAGGGTGCCATAAACATGTCAGTCTCTTAAGAGTTTCTATATATTCTACACATCACAGGGTTTCATAACATGACAGTCTCTTCAGAGTTTACATATATTCTACACATCACAGGGTGTCATAACATGTCATTCTCCTAAGAGTTTATATATATTCTACACATCACAGGGTGTCATAACATGTCAGTCTCTTAAGAGTTTACATATATTCTACACATCACAGGGTGTCATAAAATGTCCATCTCTTCAGAGTTTACATATATTCTACACATCACAGGGTGTCATAACATGTCAGTCTCTTCAGAGTTTATATATATTCTACACTCACAGAGTGCCATAAATATGTCAGTCTCTTAAGAGTTAATATAGATTCTACACATCACAGGGTGTCATAACATGTCAGTCTCTTAAGAATTTACATATATTCTACACATAACAGGGTTTCATAACATGACAGTCTCTTCAGAGTTTACATATATTCTACACATCACAGGGTGTCATAACATGTCAGTCTCCTAAGAGTTTATATATATTCTACACATCTCAGGGTGTCATAACATATCAGTCTCTTAAGAGTTTACATATATTCTACACATCACAGTGTGTCATAACATGTCCATCTCTTCAGAGTTTACATATATTCTACAAATCACAGGGTGTCATAACATGTCAGTCTCTTCAGAGTTTATATATATTCTACACATCACAGGGTGTCATAACATGTCAGTCTCTTCAGAGTTTACATATATTCTACACATCACAGGGTGCCATAAACATGTCAGTCTCTTAAGAATTTATATAGATTCTACACATCACAGGGTGTCATAACATGTCAGTCTCTTAAGAGTTAATATAGACTCTAAAATGTTTTTCACCACAAGGCTTATTTTGTATTAACAAAGCTATACAGTCTAAGTGCTGAAGTTGATTTAAAAGATGTATTGTCAGTATTTTACTGGCAATACTCATGTTGTAGTACAGTATTTTACTGGCTATACTCATGTTGTAGTACAGTATTTTACTGGCAATACTCATGTTGTAGTACAGTATTTTACTGGCAATACTCATGTTGTAGTACAGTATTTTAATGGCTATACTCATGTTGTAGTACAGTATTTTACTGGCTATACTCATGTTGTAGTACAGTATTTTACTGGCTATACTCCTGTTGTAGTACAGTATTTTACTGGCTATACTCATGTTGTAGTACAGTATTTTACTGGCTATACTCATGTTGTAGTACAGTATTTTATTGGCTGTACTCATGTTGTAGTACAGTATTTTACTGGCTATACTCCAGTTGTAGTACAGTATTTTACTGGCTATACTCCTGTTGTAGTACAGTATTTTACTGGCTATACTCCTGTTGTAGTACAGTATTTTACTGGCTATACTCATGTTGTAGTACAGTATTTTACTGGCTATACTCATGTTGTAGTACAGTATTTTACTGGCTATACTCCTGTTGTAGTACAGTATTTTACTGGCTATACTCATGTTGTAGTACAGTATTTTACTGGCTCTACTTGTGTTGTAGTACAGTATTTTACTGGCTATACTTGTGTTGTAGTACAGTATTTTACTGGCTTTACTCCTGTTGTAGTACAGTATTTTACTGGCTATACTTGTGTTGTAGTACAGTATTTTACTGGCTATACTCCTGTTGTAGTACAGTATTTTACTGGCTATACTCCTGTTGTAGTACAGTATTTTACTGGCTATACTCATGTTGTAGTACAGTATTTTACTGGCTATACTCCAGTTGTAGTACAGTATTTTACTGGCTATACTCCTGTTGTAGTACAGTATTTTACTGGCTATACTCCTGTTGTAGTACAGTATTTTACTGGCTATACTCATGTTGTAGTACAGTATTTTACTGGCTATACTCATGTTGTAGTACAGTATTTTACTGGCTATACTCCTGTTGTAGTACAGTATTTTACTGGCTATACTCAAGTTGTAGTACAGTATTTTACTGGCTCTACTTGTGTTGTAGTACAGTATTTTACTGGCTATACTTGTGTTGTAGTACAGTATTTTACTGGCTATACTCCTGTTGTAGTACAGTATTTTACTGGCTATACTTGTGTTGTAGTACAGTATTTTACTGGCTATACTCCTGTTGTAGTACAGTATTTTACTGGCTATACTCCTGTTGTAGTACAGTATTTTACTGGCTATACTCATGTTGTAGTACAGTGTTTTACTGGCTATACTCGTGTTGTAGTACAGTATTTTACTGGCTATACTCGTGTTGTAGTACAGTATTTTACTGGCTATACTCATGTTGTAGTACAGTATTTTACTGGCTATACTCCAGTTGTAGTACAGTATTTTACTGGCTATGCTCATGTTGTAGTACGGTATTTTACTGGCTATACTCCTGTTGTAGTACAGAATTTTACTGGCTATACTCGTGTTGTAGTACAGTATTTTACTGGCTATACTCATGTTGTAGTACGGGGTTTTACTGGCTATACTCATGTTGTAGTACAGAATTTTACTGGCTCTACTTGTGTTGTAGTACAGTATTTTACTGGCTATACTTGTGTTGTAATACAGTATTTTACTGGCTATACTCATGTTGTAGTACGGTATTTTACTGGCTATACTCATGTTGTAGTACAGAATTTTACTGGCTCTACTTGTTTTGTAGTACGGTATTTTACTGGCTATACTTGTGTTGTAGTACAGTATTTTACTGGCTATACTCATGTTGTAGTACGGTATTTTACTGGCTATACTCATGTTGTAGTACAGTATTTTACTGGCTATACTCCTGTTGTAGTACAGTATTTTACTGGCTATACTCATGTTGTAGTACGGTATTTTACTGGCTATACCCATGTTGTAGTACAGTATTTTACTGGCTATACTCCTGTTGTAGTATGGTATTTTACTGGCTATGCTCATGTTGTAGTACAGAATTTTACTGGCTATACTCCTGTTTTAGTACAGTATTTTACTGGCTATACTCGTGTTGTAGTACAGTATTTTACTGGCTATACTCATGTTGTAGTACAGTATTTTACTGGCTCTACTTGTGTTGTAGTACAGTATTTTACTGGCTATACTCATGTTGTAGTACAGTATTTTACTGGCTATGTTCATGTTGTAGTACAGTATTTTACTGGCTATACTCATGTAGTACAGTATTTTACTGGCTCTGCTTGTGTTGTAGTACGGTATTTTACTGGCTATACTCATGTTGTAGTACAGTATTTTACTGGCTATACTCCTGTTGTAGTATGGTATTTTACTGGCCATGCTCATGTTGTAGTACAGAATTTTACTGGCTATACTCCTGTTGTAGTACGGTATTTTACTGGCTATACTCATGTTGTAGTACAGTATTTTACTGGCTCTACTTGTGTTGTAGTACAGAATTTTACTGGCTATACTCATGTTGTAGTACAGTATTTTACTGGCTATACTCATGTTGTAGTACAGTATTTTACTGGCTATACTCATGTTGTAGTACAGTATTTTACTGGCTATACTCATGTTGTAGTACAGTATTTTACTGGCTATACTCATGTTGTAGTTCGGTATTTTACTGGCTATACTCATGTTGTAGTACAGTATTTTACTGGCTATACTCATGTTGTAGTACAGTATTTTACTGGCTCTGCTTGTGTTGTAGTACGGTATTTTACTGGCTATACTCATGTTTTAGTACAGTATTTTACTGGCTATACTCATGTTGTAGTACAGTATTTTACTGGCTATACTCATGTTGTAGTACAGTATTTTACTGGCTATACTCGTGTTATAGTACATTATTTTACTGGCTATACTCATGTTGTAGTACGGTATTTTACTGGCTATACTCCTGTTGTAGTTCAGAATTTTACTGGCTATACTCCTGTTGTAGTACAGTATTTTACTGGCTATACTCATGTTGTAGTACGGTATTTTACTGGCTATACTCATGTTATAGTACAGTATTTTACTGGCTATACTCATGTTGTAGTACAGTATTTTACTGGCTATACTTGTGTTGTAGTACAGTATTTTACTGGCTGTACTCATGTTGTAGTACAGTATTTTACTGGCTATACTCATGTTATAGTACAGTATTTTACTGGCTATACTCATGTTGTAGTACAGTATTTTACTGGCTATACTCATGTTGTAGTACAGTATTTTACTGGCTATACTCGTGTTGTAGTATAGTATTTTACTGGCTATACTTGTGTTGTAGTACAGTATTTTACTGGCTATACACATGTTGTAGTACGGTATTTTACTGGCTATACTCATGTTGTAGTACAGTATTTTACTGGCTATACTTGTGTTGTAGTACAGTATTTTACTGGCTATACTTGTGTTGTAGTACGGTATTTTACTGGCTGTACTCATATTGTAGTACGGTATTTTACTGGCTATACTCATGTTGTAGTACAGTATTTTACTGGCTATACTTGTGTTGTAGTACAGTATTTTACTGGCTATACTCATGTTGTAGTACAGTATTTTACTGGCTATACTCGTGTTGTAGTATAGTATTTTACTGGCTATACTTGTGTTGTAGTACAGTATTTTACTGGCTATACTCATGTTTTAGTACGATATTTTACTGGCTATACTCATGTTGTAGTACAGTATTTTACTGGCTATACTTGTGTTGTAGTACAGTATTTTACTGGCTGTACTCATGTTGTAGTACGGTATTTTACTGGCTATACTCATGTTATAGTACAGTATTTTACTGGCTATACTCATGTTGTAGTACAGTATTTTACTGGCTATACTCATGTTGTAGTACGGTATTTTACTGGCTATACTCATGTTATAGTACAGTATTTTACTGGCTATGCTCATGTTGTAGTACAGTATTTTACTGGCTATACTTGTGTTGTAGTACGGTATTTTACTGGCTGTACTCATGTTGTAGTACGGTATTTTACTGGCTATACTCATGTTGTAGTACAGTATTTTACTGGCTATACTCATGTTGTAGTACAGTATTTTACTGGCTGTACTCATGTTGTAGTACAGTATTTTACTGGCTATACTCATGTTATAGTACAGTATTTTACTGGCTATACTCATGTTGTAGTAAAATATTTAACTTAACAATATTCAGTGATCTTTATTCAATCAGAGTGGAACCCTTTTAATTCTTGAAATTATTATATAATAAATAATTTAGAAATCATCAAACTATCTTGTTTGCAGGTAAATGTAACTTGAAAATGAGACACATGGAATCTTCCTCATTTCTCAATTCACAGTTTTGAAAGTTTTCACACTCCCCCCTTTCAACTACATGTATGTACATTACATTTCAAGTTGCCATTCAACACTGCATATTTAATCCCCATTTGTTATATGCCGCTGCATATTTAATCCCCATTGATTATATGCTGAACAGCAAAAGAAGTGTAAAACGTACTAGTGATGACTTATAAATAATACAGTGATCAGCTTTCAAAGTTGGTTCAGAAAACACCTTTGAAGAATAAAATGAACAGGGACATCAATAAATTTAAAGGGAAAAATAAGCAGTTAATAAAAATTCACAGTAGAAAACTTGACATTGACTTTGCTGTTGATATATAATGTAATTTATATTGACTATGTCAATTTCCAGTAGAAAATTTGACATTGACTTTGCTGTTGATATATAATGTAATTTATACTGACTATGTCGATTTCCAGTAGAAAATTTGACATTGACTTTGCTGTTGATATATAATGTAATTTATATTGTCTATGTCAATGAGTATATAATGTAATTTTATTGTCTATGTCAATTTCCAGAATATGATCTATGGTGTGCTGGAGGGAGATTATGAGAAAGTTGAAGAGGCACTAAAGAAGACGAGGTGTCGAGTGAATTTTCTCAATGAGGTAAACACCAGCCTGTAAGGATGTTATCCTTGGATCCCAAATAGCCCTGTGGTTAAAGCACTTGCTTTTTGAATCTTTACTCTCCTGAGTTTGATCCTTGATACCAGAGTGCACAAGGTTCAGTATTTGCCCATCCGTCTGTGGTTGGTGGTTTCACAAGGCCATTAAGAGAACTCTAAAATTAAATCTTTGCATTTGTTTTATAGTCATACTCAGTAAGTAAAATATTTGTAAATAAAGTTTGATTTGATTCAGTGTTTACCATCTTAGCAGCAGGCACAGTCCTGGACAATGGAACATTATCACATATCACTATCCAAGTTATATACATCATTAAGGTCTTCATAATTACTTCCCTTAAAAGGTCTTCATAATTACTTCCCTTGAAAGGTCTTCATAATTACTTCTCTTGAAAGGTCTTCACAATTACTTCCCTTGAAAGGTCTTCATAATTACTTCCATCTTTCCTTATTCTTTTCCATAATGGAACATACACAAACCACCAGAAAATAATGGTGGTGACTGTAGGTGCTTCCAGTACATGTTTAAACTTCAAGGGTATAGCTTTAAAGTACATATACATGTTGGATAAAGAGCTTGCTACAAGACCGGACTTCAGCACAACTCAAGCTTTGCTCATTGAAACTAATATTATATTTAAAATGAAGGTCTATTTCTGTCAGTAATTCTTCTAAGGAAGGTCAACCCAAAACATGGCAGATGCCAATTTCCAGGGTAATTTAATATTACTCAAACTGGAACCCATCTTTATAACTTAAAAATATTCTGACAAATTTTGGGATGCGGAAATTCATTTATCAAAGGTTCTTTTAAAATAAAGGCCATTGTAACATTGAAATAGGTTTCAAAATGGCAACTGTGTGATTCATGTCAATATTTCAATAGAGACAGATATCCCGCCAATCACTATTCATATTAACTTTCAGGACCTGTTTGACTTTGGGCAGTTGATATTTAAATAATTGCCAAAACTCCTTACTGGTTCACTTAAAAAATTGCTTGTTTTGGGTTGATAGGCAGACAGCAATATCCTAACATGATAATCAGCCACCTAATATGAAAATTAATATTTTTGTTTTTTCATGTGTGATGCAAAACATTGGTGTATATGGTCAAACAAGGTGAGAAGGAGGCAAATGAGGATGAATATAATAGCAACAACAACAAAAAGCAATGAGAAAAAGACTATAATATATTAACTTCAATGTTAAATAAGGGGTCAAACAAAAAAATATTTGCTACACTAAAGATCGTAACATATAAAAATTATCAAATCAAGCATTTATTAGATGATTTAAGTATTGTTGTCTTTTTTTAGGTCTCCCAGAGAAAACATATTCTTCAATATGCCATTAGGTTCAAGGACAAAAGGTTTGTTGAAATGCTGTGTAAGGCTGGAGCAGATGTCAACATGCCAGTCATGGTCAGCACTTACTTCTGGGTAAATGAAACATTTTCTCTTGAACACGTTTTCAGACTATTATTTATTTGTAAATTTATTGTTTTTAAAATGACATGTATAGAAGCAGAAACTGGAGTTGCATGCATTACAGTTTCTCTTCCGTGTTATTTGGAGGCATTTAATGTATAGTTTTAACTTTGTAATTTGAAGTTTAAGTGCTTTACAGGGATTATGATCCCAGTGTTTTGTTGTACTATATATTCTTGGTTATATGTTGAGTGCAATTGCAAACTGCACAGTTCCAAATCTGCCGGTGCATAATGCACTGGCAGATCTGGGTGTATGCAATTTGTTAGGACCAATCAGTAGAACAAACAGCATAGACCCTGATCTGTCAGTATATGCAACAGCAGATCAGGCTCTATGTTGTTTGCCGTTGGACTCAATTTATAAGTGAGTATATCTGGTGCATAATATATTCATACGTTCTGATACACTTCTATACATATGGAAAAAAATTCAGTCCTCTTTAGGATGGTTTTGACAGAAATGTTAAATATTCTTAATAGACAAAACTTGCATTTGAAGGACTGCAATACATATTCAGCTGTACGCAAATTTTTTAAATAATCTACCTTGAGAAAAGCTTCCAGTATCTACAATTCTGTGCATTTACAAAGCCTTATAGAATTTAAAATAAATCCATGGTGCAAAATATATACATGTTGTCTCTTCATCACCAGTTACACTCTTTCTGGGAAGCAACAGTGGCTCAGTGGCTAGTATACCAAACTTGCAAGCATAAGGTCTTGGGTTTGATTCCTGTCCAGATCACCCCATACTGACTCCTGTGGTGTGTCTCTGGGCAAGGCATTTCTTTGCCATTGCTGCAACACTATAGAGCTTTTCATGTATTGATGTGTCATTAAAGAAAACAAAAATATACTCTCTTTCCTTTTGTAGGCTTTAACTGTTCTTTCTTGCAGGGCCCACTTTACTTTGAGGCTTTCCACCATGATGTTCCCCTTGACATATTATGGATTGTTTTGAAGTCTAGTGCTAACTTCACTCTAAAGGACGAGGTTAGATATATTTACAACATGAATTTTTAAAGTCTATGTGAAAACGCTTCTGTATGCAATACCACCATTATTAAACTTCATTTATGTTTACCACCAGTTGTAGAACAATTTGTAATAACCCATCACTTTTTAAATATGCTTCCTCCCATATTTGAATGTGACAATATAATCAGAGTTTTTAAGGTTATTGCCATATATGATTGTTTGTAAGTCAAGTCCAATTGTAAACTACACAGACCCAGATCTGCTGTCACATAATACACAGTTTGCTAAAGTGTATGTCAATGTAATCATGTAGACAAATTTACTCTTCTGAAATTAAATATTAATTGTTATTCTGAAGTTTAATAATAATATAGTTTAACCAATGTCTATTCAATCCTGATTGTTGAATGCTCTGCACCTTAACTGTCATAAAAAAAACTTCCAGATGAAAATAACTGATCACTTTGGATGTTTATAATGGTAGCCAGGTGCTAAACTGGATCAAGAAAAGACAACATTGGGTCTAATCATAACAAATAACACGGTCATATGATTTGTTTCAACATGTCCAGCTTTCATTGGGACATCACAGCGTGTGACATTTAATCTGGTTTCTACTGGATCACACCTTAAGGTTGACCTTGTCCAAAAATGTCAGCATATTTCAACATTGATTGTGCTGTATGTATTTCTTGGGGTGTGTATACAATTACCTTCCAAGGAATATGGCTGTACGAGGATTGAAATAAAGTGAATAATCAGCATTTAAAGGTATGTGTAATCAAATTCTAAAAAATTATACCCATTACTGAAATAATCAGTACTGAATGCTTACATGACCTGTATGACTTGTACTTTAGGAGTAATCAGTAGAACAAACAATACATATGTATAGACCCTGATCTGCTGGCACATTATACGATGGCAGATATGGGTCTATGTTGTTTGCAGTTGGACTTGACTTATAAGAGAGTATATGAGGTATATTTGAATGTCACATTCTTTTTGTATTGAATTTGAAACTTTGTAAATGACATCATGTATAAATGACTATTTTTAAAATAACTTATGTGTGGCTCAGCACAAGAAATCAGTTTGTAATCTGAATCAGTTGCACAAAGCGATAATTTTGAATTGTTACTATATAGTTTTCCATACTTACCATATGATTTTAATTGTACAGTGTTCCGATAATTTTGATTTGTTACTATATAGTTTTCCATACTTACCATATGATTTTAATTGTACAGTGTTCCGATAATTTTGAATTGTTACTATATAGTTTTCCATACTTACCATATGATTTTAATTGTACAGTGTTCCGATAATTTTGAATTGTTACTATATAGTTTTCCATACTTACCATATGATTTTAATTGTACAGTGTTCCGATAATTTTGAATTGTTACTATATAGTTTTCCATACTTACCATATGATTTTAATTGTACAGTGTTCCAATAATTTCATCAATAAACATGTCAGTTTTCTTCATCTAATAATATAATGCTCTATCACTTCTTTGTTTCACTTGTATAATGCTTTTGTATTCATCTCATTGATGATCTTCTCTGTCTGCCTGCCTCTCTTTTTCTCTCTGCCTCACTGGCATTGCTATACAAACACACTTTGATTTAAAGATGCACTTAGTGCTCATTTCAAATGAAATTTATGAATTGAGCAAACAGTGTATGTCTTTTATGAGGCTTGGGAAGCAAAAGATTGAAATTATTTGAGAAATTTCATAAATATCATTCAAAATGAGCACCAATGTAAGATTCTATTTATCACATGATGACAAAATGAGTACCAATGTAAGATTCTATTGATCACATGATGACAAAATGAGTACCAATGTAAGATTCTATTGATCACATGATGACAAAATGAGTACCAATGTAAGATTCTATTGATCACATGATGACAAAATGAGTACTGATGTAAGATTTATTGATCACATGATGACAAATGCACACCAATGTAAGATTATATTGATCACTTGATGACAAAATGAGTACAGATGTAAGATTCTATTGATCACATGATGCCAGATGAGTACCAATGTAACATTCTATTGATCACATGATGACAAAATGAGTACCAATGTAAGATTATATTAATCACATGATGACACAATGATCACCAATGTAAGATTATATTGATCAGATGATGACGAAATGAGTACCAATGTAAGATTATTTTTATCACATGATGATAAATGCTGATTTTATTTTACAAACTGCAGATTAGTGAAATGACTTTGAAATACATTTAGAATCCACTTTCACTACACCTTTAATTTACATGACTTCATTGTGTCATTATAAGATGTTATTATGCTTGTTTACAGATAGAAAACTTATGATATTGGCTTATTCACCTAAAGAATACAGTAGTCATATGATGCATTCTTAACGACAAATCTAAATTTAAAAAGACAACAACAATTACAAAGAGACTCATAAACACAAAGATACACACACACAGTTGCACACACACAGACATTCAGTCTTACAAAGAAATGGATATTCTTCATATCTTACTATATTAATTGTCATTGACAGCTGATTCCAATACACTGTTTATTAACAGTTGATTCCAATACACTGTGTATTGACAGCTGATTCCAATACACTGTGTATTGACAGCTGATCTCAATACATTATGTAATGACAGCTGATTCCAATACACTGCATACTGACAGCTGATTCCAATAAATTACACAATGACAGCTGATTACAATACATTGCACAATAACAGCTGATTCCAATACACTGCGTATTGACAGCTGATTCCAATACATGGTGTAATGACAGCTGATTCCAATACATTGTGCAATGACAGCTGATTCCAATATATTGTGCAATGACAGCTGATTCCAATACATTGTGCAATGCCAGCTGATTCCAATACATTGTGCAATGCCAGCTGATTCCAATACACTGTGTAGTGACAGCTGATTCCAATACATTGTGCAATGACAGCTGATTCCAATACATTGTGCAATGATAGCTGATTCCAATACATTGTGCAATGACAGCTGATTCCAATACATTGTGCAATGACAGCTGATTCCAATACATTGTGCAATGACAGCTGATTCCAATACATTGTGCAATGACAGCTGATTCCAATACATTGTGCAATGACAGCTGATTCCAATACATTGTGCAATGACAGCTGATTCCAATACATTGTGCAATGACAGCTGATTCCAATACATTGTGCACCAGAAGTTTGATAGAACTGATCATGTACCATCTATACTTGCATGTGAGTCAGTTTCAACTTCAAACTTCACAGACCCAGATCTGCTGTTGCATAATGTGCTGGCAGATCTGGGTTTATGCAGTTTGTTAGGAGTAATTAATAGAACAAAATACATAGACCCTGTTCTATTGGTGCATTTTGCAATGGCAGATCAGGGTCTATGTTGTTTGCAGTTGGATCTGACTTATAAGTGAGTATTTACAGTATATTCTGGTGTCATATAGACAAAACATACTCAGAGTGTCAAAATTTGTAAACAGAAATTTGACTTGCCAAGTTTCTGCCCACAAAATCTGATGGAGATTTGTAAATTTCAGTCTACCCATTTCATTATACCTGTCTTATTATGCCTGTCTAATTATACCTGTCTCATTATACCTGTCTCATTATAGTGTATGTGCTTGGTAATTTTTCTCTCATTCCTGTAGAAAAGAAAAAAATACTGGTCAAGATTACATTGAGTGATAAAGAATGCCTTGCCTAAAATTTAACAGACAGACCATTGATTATGTGAAAAGTTATTTGATAAAAAAAAAGAATCATATCACTTGCAGGCACCTGGGATATATGTATCATTAGTAACAACTTTTCAGATAGACAAAATTTCTCAAATGAATGAAAGTAAAAAATGAAACGTATATTTTTGTCTGTCTTTGATAAATAGGCGAGACATAGGTTTTACTTTTCTAATTGTTTTGTTGTTGTTTTCTGTTAATTTTGTGCGTTTAGCTATTTGTTTCTGACGCTGTTGTATGTACTGCTCATTACATATGAAAGATGGTCACAGTTACTTACTTTTCATGCTCCAGTGATTATGTAAGTTTTTTGCATTTAACTCAGTTTCTCTGACACTGTTACATATACATTCAGGAATCTTGATGGGTATAATCATCCTGGAGAGTACGGTATATACTCATGTATAGGCCCAGTCCAAATGCAAAACAACATAGACCGTGATCTGCCATCGCATAATGTGCCAGCAGATCAGGATCTATGTTATTTGTTCTACTGATTAGTCCTTACAAACTGCATAGACCCAGATCTGCCGGCACATTATGCAACTGCAGATCTGGGTCTATGCAGTTTGCAGTTGGTATTGGTTTATATGTGAGTATATACGATACTACTTACCATAGGCAAAAGTAGGTCACAGTGACCTAACTTTCTCTCCCTTGTGACTTTGCAAGGCTTTTAGATTATGACCAGCAGAGCAGGCAGTACATAGCATTCTGCAGAATTCTTGTCTTTATGTGCTGGTCAATTTGTAACATCATAACAAAATAGTCATGATTAATTTTCTTGGATTATTTGCAGAGAGGCAGAACAGCATTCATGTTTGCCTTAGACAAAGGAAATGGCTGCATTCCTATTGAAATTTTTGAGTACATCCTTGAAAATGGAGGCGATATTACAGACAGAGATTGTGTAAGATATAAATGAACAGTATCTGCAGAATTATAATAAAGTTGAGTCATGCGATCCAGAGCCTCTCAGTTTTGTAAAAGTATATTTTACCAAATTAAAAAAAAGACAATATCAAGAGTAACAATATATCTAATGTAGGTAATACATTTTAAATTTGGTTATAAATAATCAGGCCAGTTATGCCAAATGCTACTGAAAATTCCAGGTTACAAATTGGTGCATTGCCTGCAAATCACAGTGGTTATGGCTGTTAGCCTGGTATCATTTGACTAGCTTACCCCATAAATTTGTGAAATTTTGTAACTGATAACAGTGGAACCTGGTATAATTTTCACCAGCTCACCCCTCAAATTTGTGAAATTTTTTAACTGATAACAATGTAATGTACCAATGTGTAAGTTTTAAAAACAAATATAAAATCTTTAAAACAGTTTGAATATGTTATAATGGATAACATGATAGTAGTCATGCACAGAATAACTAGCAAAAAAAGCAGTCTTTGGGGAGATTTTCTGCATAGTTTTCTTGTCTCACCATAACAATTTCTGAGCAAGTTTTTAATTTCTTTACCTGTTCTGAATGTATCTGCTTTAAAATTGTGTAAAACATTTCTGATATTTTAACCACAATATAAAAAGTTAATTATTTAGTATGATTATTAGTAATTGTAAGATAAAAATAACATAATTAGTAGGAGATTCTGGCTAGGAATTCATTTTCAATTTCAGACAGGACTGACAACTAGAGATATTGCAAGATTTGCAAGGAGACAGGATGTTGTAGACATGATCGACAAGGTAACTTTCAATGTTACAGAATATTTTAATTCTCTTATTTTGTTCTCTTCTTTCTATATAGACTGCTTCAACATAAAATGCCTGTATATAAGTGATATAGTCAATTCTTGTAACAGTGACATGCATTTTTAACAGAATATTTACTTAGCAATGAAAAATCAATTGTAATGAACATTCACACTATTAAATTTGACCGTGACAACAGAATATTAAAGTTCCGACACTGACATTGGTTTTTGTAACTATCATGCAGGTTACCTATATAACTAAACATTATAATGACACTGCTCATAAGCTTGAAATCCTCTGACTAGGTGTTACAATGACACTGCTTATAGGCCAGAAATCTGCTGACCAGGTGTCACAATGACACTGCTTATAGGCCAGAAATCCACTGCCAGGTGTCACAATGACACTGCTTATAGGTCAGAAATCCACTGCCAGGTGTCACAATGACACTGCTTATAGGCCAGAAAACACTGCCAGGTGTCACAATGACACTGCTTATAGGCCAGAAATCTGCTGACCAGGTGTTACAATGACATTGTTCCAAGGCCTGAAATGCACTGTCCAGGTGTTACAATGACATTGTCCCAAGGCCTGAAATGCACTGTCCCAGTGTTACAATGACATTGTCTCAGGTCCTGAAATGCACTGACCAGGTGTTACAATGACACTGCTTATAGGTCAGAAATCCACTGACCAGGTGTTACAATGACACTGCTTATAGGCCAGAAATCCACTGTCCAGGTGTTACAATGACATTGTCCCAAGGCCTGGAATGCACTGACCAGGTGTTACAATGATACTGCCTCCGGGCCCGAAATCCTATGACTCAGTGTTACAATGACACTGCTCATAGGCCTGAAATCTGCTGACAAGGTGTTTATAATGACATTGCTCATACACCTGAAATCCACTGACCATGTGTTACAGTGACAATGGTCATAGACCTGAAATTCATCGACCATGTGTCACAATGACACTGCTCACAAACCTGAAATTCATTGACCATGTGTTACAGTGACACTTCCCCAGAGCCTGAAATCTGCTGACCAGGTGTTACATTTACACTTTTCATAGGCCTGAAATCTGCTGACCAGGTGTTACAATGACACAGTCCCAGGACCTGAAATCCACTGACCAGGTGTTACAATGACCTTGCCCCAATGCCTAAAATCTGCTGACCAGGTGTTACAACAACACTGCCCAAGGGCATGACATCTGCTGGCCAGGTGTCACAATGACACTCATGGGCCCAAAATGTGCTTACCAGGTGTTAATTCTTATAGCAAAGAGACTATCTTTTAGAATTTGGGATCTACCTGTAATTCCATGCTGATCCCAGCTATTCACAACATTGGATACTCATGTTGATAATTAGGAGGTTAACCTAATTGTATATAACAAGCCTGCAGAATGTTTTAAGATCTGTTGTTCAAAATAAGTGAGAAAAAAAGTAAAATAAATGCCTGTCATGTTCTGGTATTATAATTTTATTTAATCTGCAAGACAGGATATGTTACTGTAGTTGCGACTTCATTTTTATTTATAATAATTTTTGTCAGTATAGAAAGCTGCCATGAATATTTCTTAATAAACTGTAGAATATTCGATAAAATTAGTTATAACAAGTATATCACCTTTCCTTTTACTTATCTTTCTGTCTTTATTATTACATGTTGTGTACACCTAACAAAAATAAGCCATCTAAACTTAAAGGTCCTTATTGATGAAAATACACACTTTGATTTACTGTTAATTATAATAGTATACAAAGTATTTGCTTTATTGTTTTTAATGCCATGTTTTTCATTTCTGTTTTTATTATTTTTGTATTTCTGAAAACACTTAATTGAAATTGAAAGCATTGCATGACATTTTACATCATCTTCTTAATTCCTTTATCAGCCTGATAGAACCTTTATGCTTGGAACAGATTTATGAAACATATTTCATTGTAAATATATCTTTATCTATATAATTTGTAAACAAAATCTGTCAATTTTATGGTGCATTTATATAAAATGTAAAAGTTATATGAAGACATTAATGGTGATCATACTGTTGCAAACTGATTTTTACAGGTAACTCATCAGTAAAGCCAGTGAAACATATTTACAAGTCACCATTAATGTTCTCAAGCTCTTATGTTGCAGATTGAAATCCTCATTCTAACACATTAAAATTTTTTGGAAAAAAAGTTTTTTTTACTAAAAAACACTTGGTCTGTGTATTTTTTTTGCCACCATGTGAGTCTTGATGTCACAATGGCATCAGTGTTTCTGACAGTGTATCATAGATTTACTGCTGTTAAGTTTGATGTTTGACCAATTACCTAGCATGTTACATTCATATATGTGTTAGAGTGCTTGGTAAATATGCATAGCTCACAATTTTATTTGATTAGGAGCATTTTGTGTTTCTGTTAGACTGTTCCTGATATTTTTTTACTATGAATTCATTACATTTTCTATGTATCAATTTTCGTGTTTTTTTAAAAAAATTATGTTTTGGAGGTACTTTAGTTCATGGGATGGAAGTGGTCCTATTATTTGGACAGAGTCAAAACAGTTTTCATCGGGATTTTTAATGCATGGCCTGCAAAAACAACAAAATCCATGACAGTTGGTATGACATCTGGTACCATGATAGTTGGTATGACAATTGGTACCATGCCAGTTGGTATGACAATTGGTACCATGCCAGTTGGTATGACAATTGGTACCATTAAAGTTGGTATGACAATTGGTACCATGACAGTTGGTATGACAATTGGTACCATAACAGTTGGTACCATGACAGTTGGTATGACAATTGGTACCATGACAGTTGGTACCATAACAGTTGGTACCATGACAGTTGGTATGATAATTGGTACCATGACAGTTGGTATGATAATTGGTACCATGACAGTTGGTATCATAACAGTTGGTACCATAACAATTGGCATAATAATTGTCACCATGATGATTGGTATAACAATTGGTACCATGACAATTGGTACTATGACAGTTGGTACCATAACATTTGGTACCATGACAGTTTGTTTGATAATTTGTACCATAACAATTGGTATGATAGTATGATAATTGGTACCATGATAATTGGTATGACAATTGGCACTATGACAATTGGTACCATGCCAGTTGGTATGACAATTGGTACCATAACAATTGGTGTGATAATTATTAGTACCATAACAATTGATGACAATTGGTACCATGATAATTGGTATGACAATTGGTACCATGATAATTGGTATGACAGTTGGTACCATGATAATTGGTATGAAAGTTGGTAACATGATAATTGGTATGACAGTTGGTGCCATGATAATTGGTATGACAATTGGTACCATGATAATTGGCATGGCAGTTGGTACCATGATAATTGGTATGACAGTTGGTACCATGATAATTGGTATGACAGTTGGTACCATGATAATTGGTATGACAGTTGGTACCATGATAATTGGTATGACAGTTGGTACCATGATAATTGGTATGACAATTGGTACCATGATAATTGGTATGACAATTGGTACCATGATAATTGATATGACAATTGGTACCATGATAATTGGTATGACAATTGGTACCATTATAATTGATACCACAACAGGGAATTCACAGTACTATCATGACATGACATGTGTTAAATCATGGCCTTAATTACTGTTACATATTCCAGCAGATCTCAGATGGTTTTAGATGCATGATTTTGTGCCATTAGCTGCTTTTATATACACTTTGTTTGAATATAATGTGCCATTTGAACATATGAGCCAAGTCATGCAGGCTGCAGATTAATCTGGGATAAGATGGATGCAAAACAATTTCTAGTCATATTTTCTTTGCAGTATTCTAAGCTCTCAACAATAATTTGTAATGCATTTCAAAATTTGCTTGGTATTAATATTAAAAGACTGCAAGATTTATCCAATCATTTTTTCTTCTCAAATTCAACCATAATGTGATGGATTACATAACAGTTATGAACATGCAATTTGTCAAAATTCAGACTTATTGATAAGAATTGTATGTATGTTTGGATCAAAGGTGGGAACTTTGAAAATCATGTGTACCCCAATAATCGCTGAAATATAAGCAATAGAAAGACTGTATCCATTAAATACAAATGTTTGAAATATAAACTTAAAAGTTTCTATTTCATTTTTATTACATTTCTTTTACATTAAATATTGTATTACATTTCTATTAAAATTATATTACATTTCTATTATATTTCGATTACATTTGTATTAAATTTCTGTTATGTTGCAGCATTACATAAAGTTGATCAGAACATCCAAGCTTTCTACACTTCAGTCAATGGTGATTAATGCTTACGACAGCTTTGAAGTCTTCTTCAATGTAAGTATATAACCCTATCCACCATTTCTTCCATGAATTGTTAACTCAGTCTCAAGTAAATGTTCAAATATTGTCAATTTTATATAGGAAAGTCTTAATTTTAGAATTAGAAAAATTATTATTTTCTGTTTGGTCAGGATAAATTGATTTGAAAGAAGAAAGTTTTTCTAGTGATTTCAGAGATGTTAAAGGTTTTCTGGTCAGTGAGATATACAGTTGAACCTGTCTTTCAAAACCATCCCTAATTTCTGTAAAAAAAATATGGTTCCTCAAAGCAAGTGGTACACCATTGACAGGTCATGACAATAATGCATGAAAAATATCCATGCATCAAGAATCTGGTCTTTCAAGACAAGTGGTCTCATTGCAATGGATTTTCAAGGTAGTTTTTACTCTCTCTCTCAAGTGAAGCTAGTTTGAAGAAGTTCAAACAAAGTAATTGCATAATCCTCCCTGCACTCAAACAGTCACTTCTTTAGCAAAGCAAATCATATTGCAGGCTTTACAAGCCACTCTACATTAATAAATTACAGCATTTTTTTCAACAATGTTTCATTGGCTGTTATTGAAGGTCATGGTCATATAACATGAGAGCAGTGGATCTAGCTAAAAATGGATATGATTTTGGTTTGGTTTTGAAAGATTGAAATGCATAGAAGCAAGAACAATGAATGTTAAAATAACAGGTGCCAGATGCACACTTAATGTTGAAAAAAAATCTAATAGCCTGTTTAACAGTTTAACAAAAAAAATCTTACTGAGTGACAAACGTTTTTTCAGATCACTGCTATGACCTGCTCTGACACTCTACCCTATAATACTATGTAAGAGTTGACAACCCTTAGCTAGCCAAGATGGGGCTAGGTATTCTGAAACTCTACCCTATAATACTATGTAAGAGTTGACAACCCTTAGCTAGCCAAGATGGGGCTAGGTATTCTGGCGCATTGTGAAGAGGCTAATGAAGGAAAACTAAAAGCTACTTAAGACTGAATGCTTTTTTGATGAAATTTGCTGATTTGATGACAGGAAGGAAGAAAATTGGAATCATATGGATTATATCATCATGGTTGGGTATTTATTAAAGTGTAATTTTTTTCCTAATCACTCACAAAATTGACATAAAGGCCTTTTAACTTTATTAATTTTGTGAGTGATTATGAAAAAAATCTATACTTCAATAAATACCCAACCATGATCATATAGGATAGTAATTGCTTGGGTCTCTTGATCCTTCTAAATGATCTAGATGTCGTAAACTGTTCATTTATTTATTTCATTGGTATCAGCTTTTATAGCTATTTAAAAAATTACCTCTAGTTGTTATTGAAATTTGTGGGTGTGTCAGAAGTGTCTTTTTTTTAAAGCCAGAACACCCTTTGTTAGGTCTTAAATTTATGCCTTGAAGCAACCATGGAATTCACTGAAATTCGTTTATTATGAAAAGAAAAAAGTTAATTTACAATTCTTTGCTGATTTGATCTAACAAATAAATTTATCTTTTTTTTTTCTCACAGTACAGAGACACATTTATTTATGCCTCAGGAAATGAAACTGATGATGTTTTGAAACTGACACAGTGGTTGCCATCATTTCAGGTATCATTTCATTGTTAGCTTACCTGGCTATAAGGCTAAGTGAGCTTATGGTATGTCTGTATGTCTGTCTTGTGTCACATGTTTATCAATAATTGTTATTGTAAAAACCACTGGATGAATTTTAACAAAATTTGAGAGAAAGTATCCTGGTTTCAATTACATGTACTTTCAAATTTATGCAAATAATACTGATCTGTCATCAAATATTCCTGGCACTACTAAAAATAGTAACACCTTTAAATGACTTCTTCTCAGAAACTGCTGAGCTGAAATTTGCCAAATTTGAGAGAAAGCATTCTGGTATCAAAGGCTGTTTAAATGTATACAAATGATGCCATGAACCATCAAACATAGCCGCCATTACCAAAAACAGAAAAACCATAAACCACTAAACAGAATTTGATAAAATTTGAGATAAAGCACACTGCATGAAGACCTTTCAAACTTATACAAATGATTCCAATCTGTATTTAGATTTAGCCGCTGTTAATAAAAACATAAAACCCCATTTGTTATCTGTCAACAAATTGCTATTTTCAGCTTCTGGCTCTTCAAATTATGCAGATCCACCATCAATTATGGGTACTGTTACCAAAATTAGAAAAACCTATAAATTACTTCATCTCAAAAACTACTGAAAGGAATTTGATCATATTTGACAGAAAATATCCTGGCAAGAACTCTTAAATTAATATTTACTCAAATCATGCCAATTCACTATTGGCTGCATTACTAAAAATAGACAAAACCTTAAAACAACTTTTTCTCCAAAACTGCTAAATAGAAATTGACCAGACTTGACAGAAAGCACCCTTGTATAAAGACCTTTCATATGTATACAGATGATGCTGATCCACCATAAAATATGGCTGCCATTACTAAAATTAGAAAACCTTTAAATGACTTATTTTGCACAACTGCTCAATAGAATTTGACCACACTTAATAGTAAGCACCCTGGCAAGAAGACCTTTCAGTTTTGTACAAACAATGCCAATCTGTCATCAAATGTGGCAGCCATTACTAAAGATAGGAAAACCTTTAAAATTATTCTACTCAAAAACCGCACAATATAATTTGACCAAGTTTCACAGAAAGCATCTTGACATAGATGGCTGTGAAGTTTGTATAACTGATGTTGATTTACCATCAAATGTGACCACCATTACAAATAAAATTGAAAAACCTTTAAATGACTTCTTCACAGAAACTGCTTATCAGAATTTGACCAAATTTGACAGATAAAGCATGCTGGCATAGAGGATTTCAATATATACAAATGATGCTAATCTGCCGTCTAATATGGCCACTGTTGCTAAAAATAGAAAAGTATTTGAACGACTTGTCCTGAAAAGCTGCTCAACAGAATACGACCAAATCCAGAAAAGAAGGGCTTTCAGATTTGTACGAATATTGCCAATCCACCATAAAATATGGACACCATTACTAAAAATAGAAAATTTAAACAACTTCTTCTCAGAAACTGTTAAGCAGAAATTGAACAAATTTGACAGAAAGCATTCTGGTATTAAGGGTTTTCTTATTTATGCTGATTTGCCATCAAATATGGCTACCATTACTAAAAATAGAAAATCCTTTAAAGAACTTATTCTTGAAAAGAACTCAACAAAATTTGACCAGATTTGACATAAAGCATTCTGGCATGAAGGGCTTTTAAACAAATGATGCAGATCTGCCATGAAATCTGGCTGCTGTTACAAAAATTAGAAAAACCTTTTATAAAAATCTGCTTAACAGACTTTCATCAAATTTGACACAAAATGCCCTAGCTTGAATGTTTTTCCGATTTATACAAATGATTCTGTTCTACCATCAAATATGGCTGCCAGTACAAAAAGTATAAAGACATTTACCCAATTTTATCTCAGAAAACTGCTAGAATTTGACCAACTTTGACACAAAGTGTCCTGGCATAGCAGTCTTCCAGATGCTGATGTGCCTTCAAATACATATGAAAATAAAAAAAGCTAAAGAAACCTTGAAACAGTTGTTTTTTATAACATCAACACCAGTGGAAGAAATTTCAACAGAAAGCATCTTGACCGAGATTTTTTGGCCAACTGCTTTTGCATTTGGCTGTTAAGCAGATGTCAACAATCTTGGGCCCACTTGGGTCTCTTGTTATTTTTTAAACTGACTCAGTTGTTGCCATTATTTCAGGTATCATTTTATTGTTAGTTTCCAAGTTTATACTGAGTCCTATGTATAATACACTTTTATATATTGCATTTTTAAGTATAATGAAATATTAGTCAGAGTCGATAATGTGTAATATTTAGTCTCTGTATTTTTTTCTTCTGTTTTTGTGGAAATATGGCTGTTTACAGATACCATATTTAGTTGCAAAAAGTTGTCTTCTTTGGCATGGTCATTTGGTGACATGCATGTAAAGTAGTTTTATGCCGGTATGGTTCATCTGGATTAGTTCACCACATCATTTTTAGCATGTTTACAGCATGGTATTTCTCATTCACTGCACCATTGTAACATGCATTTTTGTCCATAAAGTGTGCTATTTCAGACAATTATGAATGACTGCATTTGTTGTACACAATGTTTACTCTTAAATGTCCCAATGTTCATTCACAAATAAGTATACTTGTTTCGGCAGACATGACTTGAATGTTCATTCATGTGGATCTCATGTTGTGTATTGCTGCTGTGATGTGTTGTCTGCGGATGCTGTAAGAGTCTTATTTTTGACTGATTACACGCTTACATCTTAAGTGTCTGATATCTTGTGTATTTAGCATTTTATTTCTTGTCATTAATGTGGAAATCTGTAGGACTAATTCTTTAGCTTGTCTTGTGTTTTGGGTTCTTGTGTTTACACACTGTTGTCAGTCTCAGCATAGAATGTTTAGTGCTTGATTTTGATTGGTCAATAATTCTTTATTGCCTGATGATCTTAGGTGCTAAATTCTCATTGGTTAATAATAATAGTATAAAAGGAGGTCATGACCTTTGTCACCATTAGGTCTTTGTCAAAGGTATGTTGTTCGAATTTTGCTCTTTCTTTGTTCTGAAATGGCTCAACCAACTTTAAATTCAGATACGGCCAGGGTAAAATTGCTAAAATAGTCTTAATGATTTCCTTGCACAAAATAACAATTGCAGAGTTGTTATTTCAGTGATTTTTGTAAAGAAACTCGTTTTGGACTCCTTTCTTTTTGGAATTTCAATAGAATCTAAATAGCCTACATCTTCATCTAACAACTCAATTTATATTCAATGTGCCTATAATTTTTTCATTCTAAATTCACTAAAATTATATTGATACTTAACTTTTTTGTTTATAATTTACACTTTTTGTGTGAAATTCATATAATAGAACTTTGTATTCTAATTGTGAGCAAACCATTGCACCAAGGTGCATAAATGATAGAACCAATGAACCAAACATTCTTGGTGCATCCTTGCACCCAAACCAGAAACTTTGTGAACCAGAACTTTTAGAACCAAAGGCTATGGTGCACCAGCAACAATAAACCATAGAACCAGAGTAGGTTCCTTTCTTGTACTGTCCATTGACTGTCCCTTCTAGACAGGCTAATTCACTGTTCCTGTACTTTCAGCCCCAGGTAAACCAGCTTCATGCAGCGATCAGCAATTACCACCCAGTGGAAAGAATCAAGCAGATCTTAGAGGACAGTGATGCACCACAACTTCTTATTAATGCAAATGATAAGGTAAACTGTTGTTAATTATTGCATAAAAGGAAAAAAAGTAGGGTTGTAGCGTAATATTTCTCTCTATTTCAGATGTGGGATCAAAATTAAGATTTCAGGCCATTAGTGTTGATGCAGTATATACAAAGAGTCAAATGCACAGTCAAGAACAATTCCTCTGTATCTTATATCCTTTTTTAAAAAATAATTTTATAAATTTCTCATGCATTTTTATTCATTATTTAATTTGATAGGCTCTTAACTTATTGCAATAACAAATTACAGTGTATTATGTCACTAGTACATATAAGTGATTGAATTTTAACAGCACATCAACACACACAAGGTTATATTCCTATGGATTTACAGTAAAGTGTCTTGGAGAGAGAAAGACCATGGCAGCTTACTCAATCAGGTTTAGGCAGGATTCAAACCTGCACCCTACTGGTCACACGTCTAGAGTGCTTATCACTGAGCCAGCTCCTACATCTCAGCTCCTACAGACCAGTTTGATGTTAACTATGTATATTGATTGGGAGGCATAAAGGATCAAGGCATAATTAGGTATGGATCAATAGAATTAGAGATAGCAGTCATGTATTTGAGGATTTGACATTATTGGTGATTATACCATCGCAAGTTGAGTTTTACCATGGATGCATTAATGGAGCTATAAGAAACATAATTTATAATTTTTTTTATATTAGTATCAATATCAATGTTATGCATTTCAAAAATAACTTAAAATGAATATGTATCAATGAAATTATGAAATTATCCTTGGTATGTTTCTCAACAGGGACTGAGATCACCTCTAATATTGGCTGTGTTACATGGTAGAGAGAACGTAGTTACATTTCTGCTCAGTTCTGGTCATGATGTGGACATAAATGTTCAGGATTGTGTAAGTTTGAATTTGAATATTAGCAAAAGAAATTGCTTGATATTTACCATATTTCGTATAATAAATACCCAGGGAGCATTTTAAATTTCTAGAAAAGAGCCATCTTCTAGAATTCTAATAGATGCCTCTTTTCTAGAAATTTAAAATGCTCCCTGGGCAGTTATTATAAGAAATATGGTAAATATCAAGCAATTCCTATTTTATCACAAAGTTTTTAGAAGTTTTTAGTATTTAAATTATTGATGTTTAAAACATTTTATTATATTTTTCAACTAATTTATAGGGTAAAGAACTGCTGGTTACAACCTGATTGTACTAAATGTAAAATGTGAAGAAAATGCAGTATTCACCAACTTTTTTGGTACCTTTTGTTATGGATGATTTCTCAGTTTCTTTCCTGCAGTCAACATCTTTCCAGATCCACTGGATGTTGCCATATTTGTAAGTTCTTTTTCTGTGAAGGCAGTAATTGTCCATACCTGTGAAACTGTTTAGTTCATTCTGGTTATGCGACAAGATGACGGCTGGTAAAGGTACTTAAAGTTTTGATTGATGAAAATTGGATATAATTTGATTTCCTATGAAAATGTACATGTCTTAGCAGTATCTAAGGGTATCTTGATAAAATTTTGACTTTATGTAACAAATCATCTATAGCTTTCTTGTCATAGTGAAAAGAATTAGGTTGCACAAATCAGAGAGCCTTATAACTTGTTCCTTGTTTATCTTCATAATCTAAATTCATCTTCATTATTTACTAAATAGATTAACATTATTATTATGTGTAGGTTTCTTTAATTGTTACAAATTGAACAATGGCAACAGTGAATTGGTAGACCAATGTATCTGCAGCAGACTGGATTCAATTTCATGATGACACAACTAATTCATCATAGTGACTTTTGTAGCCCAGACCATTGACACGAGTGCTTGGAATGAATCGACCATATCTTTAAAACTTCTAAGTGGATTTCAATGAAATTGTGGTATTCATTTGCAGTAATTTATTGCTTTTCCAGAAGATATGAAAGTAATTTTTATATTGATTATTTGACAAAATAGATCATTTTTCAAGTGTATCTCAATAGTATATGTCTATTTACAGTTAAGAAGAACATGTCTACACTATGCCTATGCGCTTACAGATAGCTCAGGGGAGATAATTCTACATCTTCCAAGTATATCTCATTACTACATGTCTATTTACAGTCAAGAAGAACATGTCTACACTATGCCTATGCGCTTACAGATAGCTCAGGGGAGATAATTCTTCAATACCTGCTGGAAGCTGGAGCAGACAGAACCATAAAAGATGTGGTTTGTGTTACATAGAATATTGATTCAATTTTGTAAATTGTAAGATTGAAAAGAGCAGCAATAGAATATGCTGTAAATTCACTGTTTTTCATTTGCTACTAATTTTATTAATTTTATGGTGGCTACAAACGATGAATTTAAAGCTCCAGTGAACAGTGATCCTTATGTGAAAACAGTAGGACCACTTAAAAAAAAACCCTAGAATTCAAATGCCAGTGAAAATGTCATTAGTGTGTTTTTGGATTTACCTGCTTCGTATTATCCTCTTTAGCCAATTTTAATTTTAAAATATCCATAAGTTTCGGTTTTAAAATTGATCGTTTTCAGACAACCTATTTGGTTAAAGTTTTAGACTTTTGGAGCAAGTTTTCGTAACAACTAAGACTTTCAAAGTTTGGTGTTGTGGTTAAGTTTATGGTAAAATCATGAAAGTTGGTGAAGGCATATAGCTTGACAATGTTCAAGGCAAAATTTGATGTTATGCTGAGTTTCTCAGGTATTGTTTGTACTAGATGTTATGAACCTTGGTGAAGGTATGTATCTCTTCGAGTAACATATGATTAATTCAAAAGTAGGTCACTGTGACCTATATGTGGCTTTGGTCAATTTTTGCAAATAAGTTAGTTTATCAGACATTATTCATTGCTATAATTAAAATGTTATTGACTGTAGCAAATTATGGCCATTATTAACATTCAGTCTTACCAACATTCAGTGTTTGTTGATTTAAAGTCAAATCTGTCTATAGAGAATACCCAAGGAACTATAAAAATATTGTTCTTTATGGACAAGTTTCTTTTATGAAGATGTTTAGTATTAAAATAAATAAAGAAAATGGATTCTTAAATGTTCTTCTTTAAGAGCATGTGCTCTAAACATGGAGATATTTCTTATGACAAGTTTCAATACAGTACAACCTCTATTTACAAGTCACCTATAGGATGGAACCAATGTGTATAAGAGAGGTAGCTGTTTAAGGGAGGTGTATATGTAGATAAAATAAAGAGAATGGAAAATTAGTATATGGTTGAATATCAGAGGTGTTTTTTTAAGGGAGGTAAGTGTTGATGCAGGTACATGCACAGACCTGAGTGAAAATCAGCCTTGATTTTACCGACAAAACTTAAGTCCGAATTTAAACCCAAGTGTAAAATTAGGAAATTTAATTGGTTAAAATTTAAGTCTGAAATAAATTTAACCAATCAAATGTTCTAAGTCTAGACCTAACCTTTTGGACATTTTGGTAAAATTGGGACTAGAAGGCTCTTACTATGGTTGTTAGATAAATTTTTAATAAAAAATGATGTGACTGTTTATGCTGAGGTAGGAACATTTTTAAGAATGTAAGTAAAGAACAGATGTCTGATATTTTCAGAGGGAACAAAAACCAGAGGAATACAGCAAGCTCCCTAACAGAGAAGAGTGGATTGAGCAGGAGCGTAAGGTATGACCGTGAATTACCCAGCTTGATTTCTTGTCATTTGAATTTTTGTTTTAAGTCACATGCCAGTCTGATAAAAATCAAGATCTGCTTATAATAAACACCATATGTACTCGCTTATAAGTTGAGTCCAACAGCAAGCAACATAGACCCTGATCTGCTATGGCATGATATGCCAGGAGTGTTTTGTTCTACTGATTACTCCTAGCAAACTGCATAGACCCAGATCTGATGGCACATTATGTGATGGCAGATCTGGGTCTGTGCAATTTGCATTTGGACTTGACTTATAAGTGAATATATATGGTAGATCTGAGAGGCACCAATAATGGTTAATGCTCTGCCAACCAATAAGTAACCTGTCAAACAAAGCATTGGACTCGGTGTTAAAAAGAGTTATCATTTGAAACTTTATGTTCTGAATAATGTTTTTTAGTTTTATAAGCTGTAATTTTATTGGTGAATGGAAAAGCCAACAGAACATGACCTCGTATCAGTGTCCGTCAGATCTTTATTATGTTGGAGATTTTGAATTTAATCAGATTGAGTCACGAGCCAAATTAAATATGTTGAAATTTGCACAGGTTTTGAATGTTGTTTCTTGAAAAGAATGGAAATTAATTTTTGCAGTCTATGTATTCCTATATGGTCTATATATTTTCCTTCCTTTTAAAGAATAAAATGAAAGAAATCTCTAATGACACTCTTTATCTTTGTACAAAATGTAAAGAGTGTAATTTTCCTATATGTCTATCACAAATACTGTATATACTTGCTTAGAAGTTGAATCCAACTTCAAACAAAATAAACCCTGATCTGCCATCGCATAATACACTGTGTTGTTTGTTCTGCTCCTTACTCCTAACAAACTGCATAAACCCAGATCTGCCAGTGTATTATGCAGTGGCAGATATGGATCTGTGCAGTTTACAGTTGGACTCTACTTATAAGTGAGTACATATGGTACAGGTCTCATTTTAAAATTCATATGGCATGGAAGGCTAAGTGACCAGTTATCGATTACAAAGATGAATTTTTTATTGGTGGTCATTACTCATCTATTCTTTGAAGATGGTGTTATGTATTGTAAAGTAATATATCATTTAAAGACCTCAGAAAAGAAATAAAAAAGATCAGATTGCAATATATTTGGTAATTTTTCATATACACTGTAAATAAAGGGAATTTATTTTTTGTACAGTGCAGCTCTTCATTTCATTTAAAATGAAATTCATTTTTTTTTAAAGATACATGGAAAATAGAAGATAACTCAGTATTATCACTGTTCATTTTGAGATTAGCCATTCATGATGTTTATATAGTAAAAATTGAATACTGTTAAGTTGCCTTCTTATCAGTGTCCTTTCTTTGTTTGGTTAATAAATGCACATCAACACAGCTCAGTTACTGCACAGTGTCCTTTGTTTCTTTGGTGAATAATGGGACATCACCATCTATCAGTTACCGCACAGTGTCCTTTGTTTCATGAATAATGCCTTATACGCATAGAGCAGTTGCAGCATAGTGTCCTTTATTTGTTTGTTCATTTTGGTGAATATAACACATCAGCACATCATAAGCTATATTGTGCAGAAGCAATTGGAGTAAAGTGCCTTGCCTAGGGACACACATTGGTGGCCAATCCAGGCTTGTCTGTACAGGAATTTGCACCCATACTGTCTTTTGGCAAGTGCAGCATGCTATATAATGAGCCAGTATGGCTCACTGCATAAGTGTGCAATTTATACTTCACTATTCATTATGGTTTAATTCCAGAACAAGTTAAAAACAAGCCCCATTTAATAATTTCTTCATTGTGTGTGTGTCTGTGTGTGTATGTGAACAAAATAACTTGAGAATTTGGTACAATTATTGAGGGTGATATAGCACAAGTAATTAAAAAAATCTCCTTCCATAACAGTCAAGTTAATGAATAATTGTATAAGACTGTATATTACTTGATGTATGAATTAAATGGATCTGCCGTATGTATATGCTGTATTTCTGCATTTCAGGCGATGTATGGGATGGATAAAGAACTTACTTGTGTTGGCAAGGTATGTCAAGACTCAAGAAAACATTCAATTGAAGAAAAGATTTTGTCTTGCAGCAGGGTCATGATTGGTTTTTACATACAGCAAAATTCTTTTATTTTTGAGGGTATCACGATTTTGCAAACGATTACATATGACAGCTGGAATTAATAATGACCCCTAATGACCCCCAACTGGAATTAGTGATGACCCCAGCTTGAATTAGTAATTACCCCCCTGGAATTAGTAATAACCCTGAGCTGAAATTAGTAATGACCCAACTGGAATTAGTAATGACCCCAGCTGGAACTAGTATTGACTCCCAACTGAAATAGTAATGACCTCCAACTGGAATTAGTAATGACTCCCTGGAATTATTAATAACCCCCCCAATAAAGCTACTAAATGTATTTTGTGTAACTTAGAAATTGATGGTAAAAAATATTGTAGCTGAACAATGTGTTCTATGCAGCCAGATTTACTAAATGGTTTCAGTTTCCACTTTTTCCAGGAGTCTCTATCTATCTATCTTTGATATATACTTACATGTATATCTATCTATCTATCTATCTATCTATCTATCTATCTATCTATCTATCTATCTATCTATCTATCTATCTTTGATATATGGTTACATGTATAACTATCTCTTTCTGTCAATTTTTGTGTGTAGTGGTCAATCTTTATATCTATCTGTGCTAAAATGGATGTTAAATATATATTTTTTAATATGAAGTTATCTCCATTTGAAACTTTTTTATTGCCATTTTAGAGTCATGTATACAAGTTTTTAGACCTTGCCAAATTTAGTCACAGAGGTACTATTTTATTTTGATCTTTTACACAATTTAAAAATATATTTCCATTAAGACTCTTTTTGTCTGTCTGTCTGTTGTTCATTTGGTCAGTCAGTCTGTCCATCTGTATACATATCTCTATCTCTTTATCCACCTGGTTGTACTTGCCATCATGTACTCACTTTTATATTTCAGTTCCGTTCTATTATGTCTTTTTGTACAAGTTTTCTTATTCTTCAGCTGTTACAGTCTATTGAGCACAAATTCATTGCAGAGAACAAAAGTCAAAAATTAATTTTCCAATCAATCATTCAATCAGTTAAGCCATAATTACATTAAGGTATATAAATAAATGATGTATATATTCCTCATATGTAATAGGTGTTAAATTGATTTTTCTGTTTTGGCTTTCAGTATGAAGAATTAAGGAAGATCATCAGGGCCAAGAAGAAAGGTTTAAAAGAATTCTCCCAAACTACCAAAAAATTCCCATATCCAGTGGTTGAATTTCCTAAAATTGTGAGTAGTGATTGGTCAGCTTGGTATAATGATAATGATTGGTCAACTTGTTATAATGATAATGATTGGTCAATTTGTTATAATGATAATCAAAACTCTAAATAGATGCATTAATGCACTGTGGAAAACACATTTGTTTTGTCTTTTTGTTTAACCATCTATCCATACATCATAATAGCAAAAAACCTTGTACCATAACCATTTGCTACTACTACTAATACTTTTACATCATATATTTTGCTTGATCGTTCCAGATATTCTTGAAGCAGAACATTTGGGGGCTCTAGACTATAGGCAATGGACCTACTGAACAGTATAATTATATGTGTCATTTTTGCTGAGCTATTCTGATTGTAGCAGTCATCAAGAAGAAGATACAAAATTGACTGATAAGAAACACCATAAATTACATTAAGAGAACAGATAAAACCTTCATGGAGCTTATCAATTACCTGCTAAATGGCAGAGATATTGTATAGAAAATATGGAGGGGAATGAAAAATAACAGGCTTCATAATTCCAACAGAACTACAACACTTGATCATAAATATTTTGAAAAACAGTTAAATATAATCATTTGACCACCTGCTTATATTGACCCCCATGTTTCATTTCCTTCCAAATATTGTATATGATATGCCTGCATATGGTGAGTAATATGACCAGTTGCTGCTATTTGTTGTCTTGGTCCCATGGACCCCCAATGTAAAGGATATTGTAAATGACTGGCATGTATGGGAACTTTTCTAGTCTGTCTTCTTTATTAAACATCAATTACATCAGTTTATTGTATGTATGTATGTATGAATGTATGTATGTATGTATGTATGTATGTATGTATGTATGTATGTATGTATGTATGTATGTATGTATGTTATTTATGTATTGGTGTATGTTATGTATTTTATTTATGTATGTATGTATCTCTATCTATCTATCTATCTGTCTGTGTGTCTATTTATATATCTCATTTTTATTATTTGCATTCAGCAACCCAAATATGATATTTTGTAAAACAGTTTCTGATTTTGTCTATGTCACAGTTATGTCCCCTGATGCCAGAATATCGAGACCTTCTGTTTTTGGCCATCGACTATGGCAAGGAGGACATTGCGTACAGGCTGGTGGGATTGGGAGCTGACATATGCAGGAGAGAAAAGGTAAAATAAAGATTGGATGAGTTATATAGATATCAGAAAGTGGAAGGGTTCAAGAAGAGAGAAAAAGTTTAAATCCATCATGTTCTTAAAAAAAGGAAAGCAAAATCCCACTATGGGGTAAACATCAGTGGCAGAAGCAATGTTTTATTTATCAAATATCTGCTAATACAATCTAACTCCAGGGGTATGATTTTTTACTCTACACAGTGATGATTTATTTTATTCCCATTTCTAATAAGGTAAAGACTTACATAATGGGTTCATATGTAACATAAGAAAAGTAGAATATATTTTTAAAAAACTTAGGCCATAGAAAATGATCATAATATTTCCTTGACAGGTGAGATATAACTATTAGCATGCCAGTGTGAGATATAACTATCAATATGCTTCTGTGAGATATAACTATTAGCATGCATATTTGAGATATAACTAATAAAATGTCACTGTGAGATATAACCATTAACATGTTAGGGTGAGATATAACCATTAACATGTTAGGGTGAGATGTAACTATTAACATGCCAGTGCAAGAAGATATAACTATTAACATGTCAGTGTGAGATATAACTATTAGCATGCCAATGTGAGACATAAATATTAACATGCTAGGGTGAGATATAATTATTAACAGGCTAGTGTGATATATAACTATTAACATGGTAGTGTGAGATATAACTATTAACATATCAGTGTGAGATATAACTATTAACATGCCAATGTGAGATATAAATATTAACATGCTAGTGTGAGATATATTGATTAACATGCCAATGTGAAATGTAACTACTTACATGCCAGTAAAATTTGCTTTTATGAAATTAAGACTGCTATAAATATATTAAATGCCAATTAATTGTAGTTGATCAGTACAAACACAAAACTTGACACTGTTGGCATTTTTGACTTCTAAGTTACTAATGCCATTGTGAAGTGTGAACATACATGGTTACTTTTTAGAATTGCAACATATTTTACCACAGATAATGATTCTGTTGATTGACAATATACAGTACTCCCTTACTATAACACTGTTCATGAGATGACAGTATATAGTACTCCCTTATTATAACACATTAATGAGATGACAGTATACAGTACTCCCTTACTATAACACTGTTCATGAGATGACAGTATACAGTACTCCCTTATTATAACACATTAATGAGATGACAGTATACAGGACTCCCTTACTATAACACTGTTCATGAGATGACAATATACAGTGACAGTATACAGTACTCCCTTATTATAACACATTAATGAGATGACAGTATACAGTACTCCCTTATTATAACACATTAATGAGATGACAGTATACAGTACTCCCTTATTATAACACATTAATGAGATGACAATATACAGTACTCCCTTACTATAACACTGTTCATGAGATGACAATATACAGTACTCCGTTACTATAACACTGTTCATAGGATGACTATATAGTACGCCCTTACCATAACACTGTTCTTGGGATGACAATATACAGTACTCCCTTACTATAACACTATCAGAGAGACCCATAAAAAGTGGACTGCCTTATACACCTCTCCCTTGATGACTTGCTCACAATGGAGTCCAAAAACATAACCCGCACTATTACCAAGGGACCTCAAAAAAATTAAGAAGGGGTTGTCATCCCCACTAGATATCGAGAAAACCGCAGTGGGGTGTAACGGGGCTGTTTATTGGCTGAATACTCGTTTTATCATTGCATTGGGAATAATTGTCAATAAAAAGCTTTTTTCTAATGTAGTTGTTTGATTTTTGGTATAAATTACCTTTATTTTCAAGATACACAATCTCTGAAAGGTCGTTAACAACATTAGTCCAAGGGGTTTCAACAACATGTGTATGGGAAAACATTGTGTATTACATCACTGCTTTTTGTTGTTGTTGATTCACAAGAAAACAAGATTCCTTTTTTTTTTAAACTAGGCACATTTATTTCGTGAAACAACCGTCAATGTCAAAACTCAATTTATTTATTGTTCTATTGATAAAATATGGATGCCATGATTTCACTGCAAGTAACAGTGAAACTTCTCATCCTTGAGGATATCTCTGAGTGGCGAGTAATAAATTTTAAGTTCCATACAAACTCTGGAACTTGCTTCCCTGTAATGAACTGTATCTGTGAAACAAGGCTTTTTATTCACCAAGTACTCATTTCGCTTGGTTGCCTTACTATCTTTGATCACATTTGTGAATGAGTAGGCTAATTTAAGGTAGTTTAATTATATTACTTACATAATAATATTTATAACAGTGTTCGATTGATCAATTAAAATGAGTTGACATGACACAGCTGTGACCGCTAGCTCTTACACATGTAGGATTTGCACGCCTTTTAACTTTTCTTTTATTCCACCCCCTTTATTTGATTTGATACAAAAGACGTAATTAACATGATAATACAAAGCAGGTCTACTTTTAATTGAGCGTAACAACACAACAAATACTTCTGCAAGTCAGAGATCAAAAAACAGTCGACTCTTAATTAGGTTCTCATGGAAATGCTAGCAGACATAGCTGGGATGGTTGAATTATATTTTTCCCATTTGAATATTGCATTTATGATGATTACACTGAAACTGAATTAAAAGATAGAACTAAAACACAAATTTCACTTAACAAAACATTTTTAATTTGTATTTATTTTTTAAGTGTTGCCACCAGTAGGCATTAGTGACATTTTCATTAATCAAAATTTTGGTGAATGTTGTTATTGACGGCATACTGAGAATGTTGTTTGGAAAGAAAATTGAAAGTAAATTGAACAATATATATGACTTCTTATTAAAAGTTGAAAATTTCATGATGTTGATTCAAATTTCTGGGTACTAACCATTTTGACGATAAAATGAGCGATATACCAAGGTTTCATTTACTAATTTTGATAGTGATTTTTTTCACATGTAACAAATAGGGGCCAATTTTTTTGTATTTTCTAGTAAACAAAATGGGATCCATGCCTGACCCTGCGTTATAAGCGGGTACGCGAGTGATCCAGGCATGAGTTATCGAGAGAGCAATGTATGTGGGGTTACCTATACATAATATTATTATTAAATAAAAAAATGGGATTCATGACCATATGGCAGTGCCTTATAGTGAGGGAGTACTGTGCTTTTAAAACAACTTGAGAAAAATGGTCTTTTATACCATAAATTCATGATTTTTTGTGTTGGTTGTGTAGTTGCTACAAGCCATGAATTCAAAGACACGGTGAACAATAAATCCTTCTGTGGAAACAGTAAGACCCTTTCCCCTTTTGCATGAACTTGAGTAACAACAAAAATGTCATTGTAAAAAAATAAAAAAATTGATACCCTCAAAAATAAATGGAATCACAGAATTTACTGGACTTCTTATCTGACCTGAATATATAACTTACAGGACTTATTATCTGACCTGAATATACCATTGACAGCTCTTCTTATCTGGCTTGAATATATCATTGACAAGACTTTCTATCTGGCCTGAATATATCATTGACAGGGCTTCTTACCTGGCCTGATTATATCATTGACAGGGCTTCTTACCTGGCCTGAATATATCATTGACAGGGCTTCTTACCTGGCCTGGATTTATCATTGACAGGGCTTCTTACCTGGCCTGAATATATCATTGACAGGGTTTCTTACCTGGCCTGAATAAATCATTGACAGTGCTTCTTACCTGGCCTGATTATATCATTGACAGGTCTTCTTACCTGGCCTGATTATATCATTGACAGGGCTTCTTACCTGGCCTGATTATATCATTGACAGGATTTGTTATCAGACCTAAAAATATAATTGTCATGATTTTTTTCCTGATCTGAATATATCATTGGCAGATTCATTCCAGATATGGAAAAAGTGGGGCCTAATGGCCCCTACCAGATCGAAAAGTGGGGTAATTTAGAAGAAAATAGGGGACATATATACCCTTACCTGTTTCTTATTTTTTCAAGAATTCAAACACATATCATTATCACTGGCACTCACATCATGGATTTATAGATTTCTGCAAAATAGTAAATGTTCCAGCATTATGTCCTTTGAATTGGTTGTTGTGGAGTCAGACTATGGTATGGTTTTTAATGCATAAGAAAGTGAATATTTATTGCAGGAAAATAATAAATCTAGACCTCAGCATCTGTAATCATTATCAACCTCCCCTGTCATGAGCCTTCCATACTGTTATTTGAATTCCTGATACACGAGTAAACATTTTCCTCTATAAAGACTTTAGTTTGGATATTTTAGTCTGCATTTTTTTATCCCAGTACACTACTTTGGTAATAAATGCATCAGTGTTTTCGTTGAAGATTTTCATAAATAATCATGGATCATGTGCTCATGATTGGTGACCAAGCTAATCAAAATCAGTTAGACATTTCTGTCATCCAATGAAATTGATTGTCCTATACTTCTTTGGCAATGAGTGCAATCTATTCAGTACTCAGTTCAGTCTAAAATCAGCCATAATTATCTTTGATCTTTATTGTCTTGGGTCCTTTTTACGTGCCCTATGGGCAGCATAGAGGGAAATTTCTTGCGCCAAAGATGAAAAATAAGGGTGATTGGTGCAAGGGTGAAGTCTAGAATAAACACTGCACAGGACTTCTTATATGTCCTGAATATATCACAGGACTTTTTATGTGACCTGAACACATCACACTCTGATTCTTATTGTGAAACTCCAGTCATTTGTGAATTTTGGACAAACTGTACAGTCTGAATTGATCTTTCAGACTAGAACAGTCGCTTTCTATCACTTATGTCATAATGTCATAAGAGGAATTCCAAGGGCCTGCTGACTAATTTAATCACATAGCTTTGTGCAAATGTCCATCTAATCACATTTTTTCTCCACATGCTGTTAGGTCAAGTGCTTAGTTTTGAGTTACTTTACTTATGCCGTTCATACTGTGTAACATACACAATTTTAACTCTTTATCACTTAAACATCTCATGTCAAATTTTGCTAAAATGTCCTCTACATACATAGTCCTATGTCAGTCATTATGGTTTCTTTTCTAGGAGAAAAAACACCTATTTTAAAGAAGTAGCCCTGCTAACTTGTAGGGTGTGCCGTCTAACTGATATATCGGTATATAGTGGTACAGATCCTGCTTTTATGTGTACTGCAGTACATTGCCAATTTGCAATTTGCCAATTTGCTGGTTTTTATGGTATTTCTACAAATAGTATAAATAGTATACAACTAAAATTTCTACTTAATCCTTAATTGGTTTATTGGAAATTTGTGTCCCTCTTAATGTCTGTTCTATAACTCTTGTGTATTTCTGAAAGATGTATCTGCTGAGAAAATGCTTGAACTGTGTGTTATATCCTGCCTGGTGGCAGTGGAGCCCAAAGAGTTACATAAGCTGGGATGGGTGTTGAATAAAAGGGCAAAATCAATTATCTGGCAGAATGTTTTAAAGAAAATTATCCAAGAAGGTTGTCAAATTAATTGATAATATTGCTATTTGTTGGGAATGTAATACAGAGTTGAAACTCGCAGGTGGGAAGGTGAATTTGACTGCCCATGTTTGCCGACATCATCTCATCTTAGCCACCACACTGCCAGAGCTGAAAAGATGCAAATTAAACAGCCAATCATTGTTTACTTATGGAAATTATATTTAAGCTTTGACTTCTTGTTCACTCTTTAATATTTTCACTTTCTACAAAATTAATGTTCCAAATATATCGTGGTATATATCACAATGCACTGTCCTGTATTGATATATGTTGCAATACAAAAATTATGGTGACACCCATCCCTGCTAAGTTGTTGGCAAAGCAATATCCATTTTTCTGAGAGTTTAATTGTGTTTACATTTTCTTCTAAAACTAATATTGTACACTGCGAATACATTACTATATTATTTAATTTTATTTTGTTAGAGTACATTATGAAATACTCATAATTTTTATATTTTTTTTATTGTACATCATGACACTTTTCATCCCACAGTATGAGAAAAAACATGAGAACAAAGAAATGGAAGTTAGATATTGCCTGCCAGAGGAGAGAGCTGAGCAGTTAGGGATGATTGAATTGGCAGCTTACATAACAAGGAAAAGAGAAATTCGGGTGAAGAAACAAAAAGAAAAGATGACTCAGCCACATTCATGCCCAACTCCAAAATTTGAGATGGCTATATCTGCTAAGCCATCTTCTGTCATATTTGTTACCCAGTTAGAGAGATAGTGGTAATGTTTTACTCATTCATCATCAATACAAGGACTGTTTAAAATGCAAGGCCATATGATTTATATTTGACTTCATTCTTAAGCAGTCTGCTTTCCAGGAAAGATTGTTACTTTTGTGATTTGATTGGCTCTTTTTTTGGTCTCTATATGTAGTTATCTTGTTTTGCATTGTTTTTAAGAGTTTAGATTTTGAGTGACAAGTTTTGAAAGTGTATTAAAATGCATAATAATAATTATAATAAAAATGATGCTTTTAGGTGAAACATACAAGTAGTGTTCCATGGATCACTTACTGGTAATTGTTAGTGTTCATTGGCTCGCTTACTGGTAATTGTTAGTGTTCCTTGGATTACTTACCAGTAATTGTTAGTGTTCCATGGATCAGTTACTGGTAATTGTTAGTGTTCCTTGGATTACTTACCAGTAATTGTTAGTGTTATATGGCTCACTTACTGGTAATTGTTAATGTTCCTTGGATTACTTACCAGGAATTGTTAGTGTTCAATGACTCACTGGTAATTGTTATTGTTCCATGGATTAGTTGCAGGTAATTGTTAGTGTTCTGTGCATCACTTACTGGTAATTGTTAGTGTTCCATGTATCACTTACTGGTAATTGTTAGTGTTCCATCTATCACTTACTGGTAATTGTTAGTGTTCCATGTATCACTTACTGGTAATTGTTGCTCTTGCATCATTTACTGGTAATTGTTGGTGTTCCTTGGTTCACTTACTGGTAATTGTTAGTGGTCCATGCATCACTTACTGGTAATTGTTAGTGGTCCATGCATCACTTACTGGTAACTATTAGTGTTCTATGAATCACTTACCAGCAATTGTTATTGTTCCATGGATCACTTACTGGTAGTTGTTAGTGTTCCATGCATCACTTACTGGTAATTGTTAGTGTTTCAGTATACCAGATATATGTAATTGTTAGTGTTCCATGGATCACTTACTGGCAGTTGTTAGTGTTCCATGCATCACTTACTGATAATTCTTTGTATTCCATGGACCACTTACCAGTAATTGTTAGTGTTCCGTGGATCACATACCAGTAATTGTTAGTGTTCCATGGATCACATACCAGTAATTGTTAGTGTTCCATGGCTCAATTACTGTGCATCATTTACTGGTAATTGTTTCTGTTCCATGGATTACATATCAGTAATTGCACCTTAGTAGTTTCTTATCCATCCATTTGTCCACCCATCACACTTTGTGTCTGCCCTTTAATTTGCAAGCATTTGAGATTAAAGAATGAAACTTGATATACTTATACATCATTGTTAGAATGTGCATCATGTACTACATTAGGGCAGAAGATTTTCATGGTAAGGTCAGGAGTTACTATTTTAAGTTTTCCATTACACTTTCTCTTCCACTTTTTAACTTTCAAGCCATTTGAGATGAAATGATGAAACTTGGTATACTTATAGATGATCATTAGAAAGTTTGGTGAATAGCATTCAAGGTCACATTTCAGTATTTTAAGTTTTCCATCAGACTTTCCTTTCTGCTAAATAGCTTTCAAGCCATTTGAGATTGAGGGATGAAACTTGGTAATCTTATATATTATAATTAGAATGTGTGTCATGTACTAAATTTGGGGTCCTATCTTTAAAGTCACCATTCAGTATTTTAAGCTTTCCATCACACTTTCCTTTCTGCTCTGTAATGTTAAAGCCATTTGAAATTAAGCAATGAAATTTTGTATATTTATACATCATGATTAGAAGGTGCATCACATACCATATTGGGGTTACTATCTTCAAGGTCAAGGTCATTTTTGGTTTCGATTACACTGTTTCTGCTCCATAACTTTAGAGCCTGTGGAATTGAGATTAACCTTGGAATACCTGTATATCAGCACTGCACTAAAAGATGTATTATGAACCACATGGAGGTTCGTATCTTCAAGGTCAAGGTCAAGGCTCAGTATTATTACTTTTCCTTCACACTTTTCTTTCCACTAATCTTAGAACTGTTTGAGATTAATCACTAGAAGGTGTGTTACAAGCCACATTAGGGATCCTATCTTCAAGGTCACAGGTCACTATATTAGGTTTTAATTTTTTTTTCCTTCTGCTCTATAGCTTAAGAGCTGTTTATGACAAATGGATAACCCTTGTTATATTTATATAAAGTCACTATTAGATGTGTTGATGCATAGCATTCCACATTTGGGGGTCCAATCTTCAAGGTCAGAGTCGCAGGTAAATGTAGTTTACTTTGTTTCTGCTTTATATCTGAAAAGCTGATTTATGTACACTGTGTACAGAGATAAACCATAGTACACTTCTGTTTATTAATTTGATGGCATCTCGTGTATCACAGCCAGGGTTTTATCTTCAGGGTTAAGGTGACCTTGACACTGATTGACTCTGATCAGTTTCTATCCCCCCTTTTCAGCACTTGTATTCAAATGCCCTTTGAGCAAAAACAATGAAACTTGGTTACTTTTCCTTGTCAGCCTAGTGACTCTACAGCTTTGTCACAAAGGTAACAGTAAGATGTCGTCATTGTACACTTTTGGCGACCTCACTATGGAAGGAGAGGGGTAGAAATTCGCTGTATTAAACATACTAAACTTGAAGGGTGTCAAGCAATTTTGAGATAAATGTTTGACAATGTGATTTCATGACCTTATAAGGGTACATAATTAACACCTTGTTTGTTTATATGAGCTCTTCAAGAATTAAAAAAAATGATAATAGAAATTATGAAATATTTTACACCCATCCTGACATGGGTTTATGTTAAAACTGTGTCTGTAGTCCTGACAGACAATTATACAAGCAGCTTAGATCCTGTCCATCCTCTTAAAATAACCCTATCTGTTAATTTAAATTTGATGCCTTAATAATGATTGGTTGAATGCAAGAACACAATAACAACACATAAGTGCAAAAATCAGTTTGGAGTTTACCGTCCTTCATTCCCCACAAATTTGAAACTATATCAGTAATGCAAGAAATATAATGGTGTGTCAAATTTTTTAGTGCATATTATGTAAGTTATTGCCTTTGATTTGGTTGAGTTGTGGAAACTTTGTTTTTTTTCATTGCTCAGTGTGCAATCCTGCACACCAGGGAGGTAAGTTTGTACAATGTGGTACATTCATCAGGATCTCAGTGTGCAATCCTGCACATAAAGGGGGGGGGGGGGTAAGTTTGTACAATGTGGTGCATCCATCAGGATCTCAGTGTGCAATCCTGCACATAAGGGGGGTAAAACAGCATTGTGCATCCATCAGGATCTCAGTAGGCAATCCTGTACATAAAAGAACTAAGTTTTGTACAATGTAGTGCATCCATCAGGATTTTATGAGATAGGGTTGCCTTTCTCTTTCCCAGCAAGAATTACTCTTGTTTATGTAATGTTGTGGAAATATTACATTTCTGTAATTAATTTTTTGCTATTTTTGAAAACTATGAAAATAAGATTTTTTTACACTAAGTTTAATATATTAACATACATTTTTTAAAAGAACTGTGATCATTTTGTATTTTTTAATGCATACAACTTTTAATTTGATGATGTGATACAGAATACTCCCTATACATGGTAATATTTTGAATGAACAGAAAATTTTAACTATTACAAGACAGCTATTGTAGCAAAAATATTTAGTTTGTAATTTTCAGACAGTTGATATGACTTACATGCTTATAACATCAATAAAAAGATGAAAATTTTCAGGTAAACAAAATTATTTCTCAACACAGACAATAGTAGAATGCACAATATAAGCTAATACTGGTGTTTTTCCTTGATATTTTAATTCATATGGTAATGTTTGAGTAATAAACAAGACATACATGAATCAGATAGGTTACCATTTTTTGTGTTTTTGGTAAAGTAAAAAATGTATATGCTAAGTTGAGAGCTACTAAAATAGCATTTGTTAGTCTCTATGAGATTTTACAATAGCAATCAGTCACCATGTTTTCTTTGTCACTCTTCTTAGTCTTAGACTGGTCTCATACATATTGTTGGACTGGAACAAAGTTTTGAATTTTATCATGAAGTAAAGGAGGTCTAAAGAACCAATCTATGATGCAGCAAAAATGGTGGTTGAATATCAGTGTAGACCTCATAGAGACTGTCAAAACAGTAGCACTAAACATAGCATCTTCATGTTTTTACTTCACTTTTATTTTCTGTTTATTTACCACTGTCAAAAGAGCCCCATGTTTTCCAATACAGTTTTGTTCTAAAAGTCATTGCTGTGACCTTTAAAGAGTAAAGCTTTGAAAACTGCTAAATTAACAAAACTGCTATTAACAAAACATATTGTAACTATCCAAATGTATATCTTGTAGATATTATTATTTTGGTACATGGAATGCCAGATTTTGTAGTCAGGGAAAATAACTCAGGGAAACTTTTGTACAACAAATTGAATACTTGTTTAGTTTCATGACACCTTCATTTCACTATATATAAGTTTATAACTAGGACGTTGGACACACTGGCTGTACATATAAAATAAGGACATCTTCGCTAGTAAATAGCTGTAGATCTACTTATTTCCACATTGACCCTTGAACATGTATCTGACCAAAACAATATCCACCATGCCACTGATTGGGTGTATCTGAAAGAAGCTGATCCAATAAAAATTGCTTATTATATTTACCTAAGAAGCTATTTGGGAATGATTATCGTGATCTTCATAAACAATGACACACGCCACATGTAGGGTTTTTCAAATGTAATCTGTTAACACAAATTTTTCTTTTGATTTAATGCATGCAGATATCATGAACCTGCCATATTGAATACATAACACATCACATAACAAGCCTATTGATTGGTCAATTGATTTTGCTTGCTGCAGGCAGTAACTCTTTTATTCACAAGAGGGTACTTCTTTACAACACTGTTTCATCTAGCTGCATATGCCAAGGGTCAGTGATTAACAAAGTGGATTGATGACCCTTAGCTAATAAAGATGGAAAATGGACAGCCTTGCTCTATTCAGTAAAGCACTTTGTTGACTTTTCTGTAATTATAGTACATATATACAGTTCAATCTGATATTCAGGCACTCCACTGTGTGTAATTATCGTGGTCAATTTTTCATACACCATATACACTCACTTATAAGTCGAGTCCAACTGCAAACTGCAAAGACCCAGATCTGCTATCTACACATTGTAGTCATATTGGTGTCGAGTGACACTTTCTGATTGCTGGAACAATTTCCACTAATCACTGAATTTGTTTTTACTTTGGATATATGGATTATCTATTGTCATTTTAAAGTTTTTAAATTGTGATATTTATTTCCTTGTCTAAAGAGAGAGAGAGAGAGAAAGAGAGCATACTTCATTTTTGAAACAAGTTTGAAGAAAAAGAATGTGCATGGAGGAGTAGGTAAAAAGGATATTTATTGAGAATGAATGAATGAATGAATGAATGAATAGAAATGAAGAAGAACATGGACCAAAGCAATTCTCAGTTTATTATGTGTTACCTTTATGTAATGTACATGCATACGTCTAATTTTAGGCCTTTTATCTAGCACAGGCACAATTTTGTATGTTGAGTGAAACTGCTTTAGTGCTGTGAGATACAATTAGTTTCATATACTTTAGTTATTTTGGATTCCTTATACCCAATTTTATTGGTTCACTTATGTATGATTAAAAATTGGTAAACCAATTTGAATTCAATATGTTGCTACATTATTCTTAGTTTCTCTACAATTATTGCTTTTATTCTTTTATTTTGTTTGTTGTATTAAATCTTAAGCATAATTTATTACAACATATATCTTTCAAAGCTGCTCCTTTTGGGCTTTTAAATTGTTATTCAGTGGTAAATATACATATTCCCTAAGGTAATCATAAGACAAATTTTTCCAATGGTCTAACAGAATTTGAAATATTCTAGATCTTTTGCATTAAGGTATTTGTTTCAACAGATATTTACAAAAATATTTATCACACGTTTTTTGGAAACTTCACTTGAAAGTGAGATAAATTAATGAAAGGTTGAATAACAGGATGGTATAGGAAGCAACAACATTTTTTAATATAAAACAAACTGCTGTGTGTTAATAAAGCTAAGTCAGTGAGACCAGTGAAAAAGTAGATATCATATTTAAGTTTCACTGATATTTCTTTAGAATCAAAAGAAAAAATCATACAGCTGACACAAAAAAGCTATAAATTACAGTGAATGAATATGAAGACTAACCGGTCATTCGAGACGAAGAAAGCAATTTAAAACTGCTTAGTTGTTTTTAAAAGCATGTTCATTTTGATGAAAGAAATCTGAGGATTTATAAAATTGTGAATTTAATTTTTAACTGAGTACTAACGATTCAACTGTTTTTAACAAAATACAGACCATTTCTGGTACTAATTCAAAGAAAAGTAACTTTTTTGTGATTGGTATAATTAGACTTATCTCCTTTAAATTCAAGGAATACCAGTTTTCGACAAATCAGTATAGCAGAATATGCTATAGACTTGGTTGGGACATTCTCTTAGTTTGGATAGGTATGTGTAGTTGATACCAGAAGACGTTGAAAATCTTCAAAATTTATACACAGTATAGGATATAAGACACTTGTTAACAAGAATTACAAGCAAGAAGAAAATAAACAAACAAACAACAGTAATTTTCTTACTGGTTGTATCTAGGAGGCAAATTATACATTGTATAATTACTGTCGACATTTTCACTTTCAAGATTAGTTTCTTTGTTTTGTTTGCTAACAAATATTTAGGGTCAGAATTTTATGTCAAAGTAAGTATTGGCATACATTTGACTATGTTCTATATGTATTTTCACTCTCCAATGTAAGAGGCGCTCCATTATTTTAATTGTTTAATATGTCATTTGCTATCTTGATTGTATAATTGAACTGGAGTTGGACCATTGTTTTCCTGAAAGGCAAACATATTTAGGAAGATTTTTACAGGATGCTGTCAAAATTTTGGAAAGCATCACCACCAATACATAACTAGAAATACTATAGCCTGTTTTTTGGAGGTAAATGACTGTGTTGGTAGAATCATTTTTAAAAACTGAAAATAGTTCCTTTTTATGACCAAATATAATCAGTCAAATAGACGTACATGGCCGAATGGCCGAACACATCTTTAATCCAACAAATCAGTCAAATATGTGCCGAATTATTTCTTTGTTTTCCATGTTTCATTGATGCCAGAAAGTATCTACTTTTGTGAAGGATGTCTCTGATATACCACTTTTCAAAAGCAGTGACTTCTGCAGAAAGGAGTTCATCGAATTTCTTTACGAGTTAATGAGGTTAGAAATGACACATTGTCAGTTTCACAGACAGTTTGTTTTGTTTAAAAAGCTGTAGAAAAGATTGTGATGTTGTTATATAAAGAATAAAAAGTCATTTTTTATCATAAAAGAATTTCCTTAAAAGTTTAATTTTATATTAAAAGCATGAGTAATACATGTTTGCTTAAGATTCTTAATAATTGATGTGGTCTTAGCATACACCTATTGTTGAAGATGATCGGATAGAGAAAAGAAAACCACTGTCATCTTATTTTCTATACAATAATTTTCTTTTCATGAATGAAAGTATTTCATGTTTCCTGACCTGACATACTTTTAATAAATGTGTCTGAAGTGATTTTCTTTATAAGTTTTGAAAATGCACACTTCAAAGAAGGTTGGGTGCTCTTTCTCCCATAAATTGTTGACAACATGTTTATTCACACAAATTGATCACCCTGTGTCAGCTTTGTGCCAGTATCTTAAACAAATTCTACTTGTATATGGCTACATACCAGATTTAGACAAGGTGGGGGTACAACCACACAACTTTCAGGAAACAATCTGCAAACTTAATATTTTTAGAAAGGTTATGAGAGTTTTTCAGAGATGCAACAACCAATGTCTTCCTAAATACAGAAATATTCATGTTATGGGCAGTTTGGCAATCATGCTCTGTTTCAGGGATAGATCCCACTGTCACTAAATTTCTCAAAATCTTTCCTTAAATTGAAATTTTACTTTATTTATGATAAAATTGACAATATTGTTACTTTTGTCAAAAGTAAATACTGTCACAGTAGAAAGGATGAGAAATAATTTAGCTTCAGTATTTTACGCTAAAGAATTTTTGTCATTTAGGAAATATAGAGTTCAGAAATTCTTCAAATTAAGAGAAATCCTAAAATCTTCCTGAAAAATAACATAAGACTCTTCTTGGTTGATATGAAAGTTTTTGATTGATTTACTTAAAATTCTTGACATCTTAATGTTACCTGAAAACAAATTATTGTCACCAACAAACTGATGAGAAAGATCTTTATCCAGAAATTTCAGTTTGAGAAAGGATATTTGAAACGTTGAATGAACTTAGGGCCAGGTAAAGTCATGTCGCAGTCACCCTGTTTTGCAACCATTACTGATTCATGGCTCTTTTGCAACCTTTACCTGGTCTTGACAGCATCGCTGCATTAAGTTCATTAAATATTTCCTCATTTGTTCTACATTTTTATATAAAGACTATCTTACTTAAGTTAGGCACTAACTTGAACACAACACATAAAAAATATAATAGGTTCTGGAAATAGTTGGATTTTAACTTAATGAATTGAATTTTTGGTGCAAGTAACCTTTCCAGAAGTGGGTGAATTACATCTTTTTCCATTCTCATCCTATGTAAAAACCAAGGGGCTGAACCCAGTAACCATTTTATTTTATGTTTAAGCTTTAATACTGCTTTCTATTGACTACCAAGTAACATTCTTCACTGATAAGCAAATCTGCAAGAAAAATATAAGAAAAAATATTTAAGATTTTGTAAGGGACTACAAGTGGGTGGAATAACATCTATTTGGCTCACTTAGTGTACTCACTGTGATATCTTGTAGAGATAATAAATGTTTCACAGTTTTAATAAATTTTCTTGTAGCTGTAGCAATGCTAAAGCATACTTGTGAAGTTCGGTTGCAGTTTCTCAAGTGTGGTTTGCTCCACAGTAACATTGTTTTTTAACATTAAAAAGTAAAAAACATGTGACAATTTGTGTGCCAAAATCTTCACCCAGGCTGCTGCTTTAGAAGAAAGTTGCCTCCAAATGTTTAAAATAGTACTTCTCTCAAAAAATGGATCTGGAGAAAGTTTATCACTTTTGTGCACCTAAGGTCAATATGATAAATTCTGAGATCCATGGGCCAATTAAAAAAATACTAAATGGCATAGATGTCTTAGCATGGCTCAACGTGAGTGTCATAAACTCATTTGTATGTTGATTTCTAATTGTCAGAAGATATTTAAACTATTGAGAATGGTGAAATTTAGAATGTGATGCCTTTAGAGCTAAAGATTTTGTATCCCTCATCATTGACGAGATTAGGAGCCCCAATGTTTGCCCTATCATAGCTCTCTATGTCATATTAAATGGATGAATCAAACTATTTTCTGTAAGAAATGGTCAAGAAATATGTGAGTTCATAATTAATCTTAAAGCAGACTAAGCATTACTCATGTTATGCTGTCAGAACCTGAGAACAAATTATATAATAGTCCCATCAAATCGAAAGAACCATATAGTCCAATCAAATTGAAAGAACAAAATCAGATACATGTGTCATATTCATGCTGTAGCAGCATGACAGGGGAGGAGAAACACATTACAGTTACAACTATGCTATCAAGTTTTGTTTGCATCCATATAAAGTTTCACATACATTCAAATCTATGCAACCATGTGAAAACTAGTGTTGTTCACATTTGATGCTTTCTGCATTGAAAAAGGTAAAAGCTATATTTTTCAGCATTGATCTCATCAAATATACACCAAATAAATGAATTATTTACTTCTTTCATTTACATGCATAAAATAATTAGCTATTTATGCATCTTTAATGCTTATTTATCAACAAATGTGTTCACCATGAATTTTCCCTTTTGTATTGTTCAGGGTATCACAACACTAATTAAGTTCTTTATATATTACCTTTCTTTTTATATGTTTATAATGAAATCCAGTGCATAAGTCATAAGTTTAAATGCACCAAGATTATCTTACTTATGTCAGGCACAAATTTGGACAAAACATAGCAGAACATCAGTGTATGTTATTTTGCATTCTCTGGAAAAAGTTGCATTTGAATGATATATATGAAACTTTTACTTCCAGTAACCTTTCTGAAACCAAACAAATTACACATGTTTCCTTTTATTTTGTATGCAAAAACCAAGAGACTTAACTCTACAGAGGAAAACCTGTAAACTATATATTCAAAAAATAAATACATAAAAACACTAGTAAAGCAAATAAAAATATCAATTTTCCTTTCTATGCTATACTATGCAAGTCACAAAGTACCTGGATGTTATTTCATCAGGATATATTTGGTATATTTTATTCTTAGTTCATTGCCTGTTTAAAAAATAGCTATATATTTTATCTATTTGTTTAAAAGGTTTTGAAAATTGTCCCAGACAAATTGAGATGAAAGAAGTTGGGGAGCCTTGAATAACACACACACACACACACACACATATATATATATATATATATATATATATATATATATATATATATATATATATATATATATATATATATATATATATATATATATATATATATATATATATATTCAAAAGTGCGCCTTATTAATTTTCTAAATACAGAAGAATATTCATCTGAATAAATTGGTAATAGCATACTCTGGAGCATAACAAGAAAGTAGAGAGAGACATACATAAGGTAAAACAGAGAAGTCAGCTTAGGATAAATTGGAAGATTTGTAAATTTTAGTCGGAGTTTTGACTTCAAAAGAGATAGGATTTTTAATGAGAATGGCAGATATTTTATTGCGACTCATGTCTTCGACTTCCTCATCCCAATAAGGACCAAAAGCTTGGGTCACTATGTGAGTAGTTTTCTTCCATTTGCATGAGAAGGTTTGTGCAATTTCCAAGTCAGAGAACATTATTTTGACTAGATCTGAAAAATTATCTTCTACCATAATTGGGAGATTATGTGTGGCTATAAAGTTGGCAAACAGTGTCTTGGCACATAAACCTTTATCCACGTTTGGTGCAGATTTTGCGAACATGAACTTCAGTTTTGGCATATTTGTAGTTGTATTTAATATGCTTTCGTGAGATGGAGTTTCTGCATAATGCGTAATGTCATTCTTGCCAGCATAGCAGATTTTAAAACCAGCTTTACGGGAAGGGCAGAATGCATATTCACGTCATTTGAACTTAATTCCAACCACTGAAATTCCTGTTTCCATCCATCAATGAATTTTGTGCGTTATTTTGGTTGCTTAGATTTTGGCGTTTTAGAATTGGGAGATAACACACACTTAGACATCTCGACACATTTTAAACACCGAAGCCAAAACGACGCAGTTTTATGCCACTTGAGCTCTTTAGTAATCCAACCTAAGTAATTAACCTCATTAATACTGTCCGAATTACTTTTGATCACACATAGTAGAGACTTTAATCGGTCTCAACAACTTTAAGCACCGTAATAGAAACTACTCTGTGGAGAGAATCAAAGTAATACTAATTGTTTTATGCTGATTGAGCTCTTTAGTAATCAAACCATAATCAATTAATTCCTTTAATCCTTTCGGAATAACTTCCGATCACAGTATAATCCATGTCGACAAGCTTTAAACACTGAAGCCAGCCGACAGAATCAAAGGGATGTTAATTGTTTTAAGCTGCTTAAAATTAGCAACTACATGGACTTGCCATGCTAAAACCAGATCAAAGTCATGTGATCACAGGCAGTATCACCTAAAATATACTACACTGGAACCAAGGTGTGAAAAAAGAATGGAAAAAAAACCATTTTTATAATAATTTTGCGCACGTGGGAGATTTCAGTGAGGGACGGGAAACACCCCTCATCTCGGGAGGAAATGCCTCCCAGCCATGAAGTTCACATGCGTGGAGAGCAAAAAAGAAAGAAATAACAAAGAGAAAAATGGGAGATGAAAGCTACTGAGTCGTCTTTTTAAAGATACTCTGCTAAAAACAACCATTGATTGATCTATCATTAATGGTTTCATTCTCTCCAATGAGTCGCAAAATCAGCTTTCTCTATCATGCAGGCAGATGGAATATTTTCCAGTATTGTAATAACATCTAATAAATCTACAAATCCCTGTTATTTTTCCAGACTTTACTTTTTGTATGGAAATATAACATTTTCCTACAAGCATGATGCAGTTAAGTGAAATATCCTTACTTCTGTATAATATTTCTTTTCCAAGTATAATTTTTATTTCAGTAAAATATCATAATATATTCAACTGTTGACCAAATCCATGTCATTACTTCTTTCAGAAATTGTTTTATTCTGTCACATTCCTAGAACAAATATGGTTTCTTTAACAGTACTGCACAAAGAACAACTTTCGCAATCTACTATCCCAATTGTTTTTGTGAAAGAGTTTGTTGTTGGAATTATGTGTAATTCTAAACTTAAATCAATGGAGCTCAGTATATTTAGTAATTGTGTAAGTTAATGAGTAATTTTTCTGCCTTTACTTTGCGCGAATATTTAAATCGTGTCAACTTTCCCATTTTGTCTCACTGTTAGGCTTTTGTTTCATTTTATGAATATATTATGAAGATCCCTGCATCTTCTTTCTGCCTTGAGTATAGCTTATAACTTTAAAAAAATTAAAGGTTTGAAGAGAAAATAGCTTGAAAAATTATGAAGTCTGTATTTTGTTCTACTTGCATTAATAATTTCTGGATACATTAAATAATATCTGTACAAGATTCAAAACTCAAAAATGTACCATCCCCATCAATTAAATCACAAATGTTGTTCACATTCCTGAATTTCCATCCCTATAAAATATTGACTTATTTTTTATTTTTATTTTTTATTTCTCTTTTCATCCATATGTTGGTAGACAGTATATATATATATATATATATATATATATATATATATATATATATATATATATATATATATATATATATATATATATATATATATATATATATTCTTTTTCAGTTGACGTGCTTACATGCTTACATTTAGCACATTTTTTTGGTGCCTTAAACTTATGACAACCAATGATTTTTGGTTGTTATTAGTAATATCTTTTCAATATAGTCATAGCCAAACTCTATTAATAAATTTCTTTATCATACCTTGTTACTTATAAAATTCTAACAATGTTTGCAATTCTCCGAAGGAGACGACGACTCTGTGTAATGTTAAAAGTCATGAATAAAGATACAAATGCCAATCATTTTTAGTGCACCCAAAGAAACGTCTTGTACAAAGGTTTCCATGTTACTTTTCTATCTCATTGAATTACAAATGAATTAAAACAATACTTTATTGAATTTGTTTGTGCCATCTGACCTGGGTGATCTGATAGGTATAAAGTTAAACGATTCAAAACTGAAATCACCAAGGTTTTTAATACTATTATTCTTTCTATAGGTACAGAGGTCACGCTACCAGGTGAAATCGGCGAAAAAAGTGTAAATATCGCCTTCTATTGAGAAAGCGAAAACAACTTCACCCTGTCATTTTTTGTAGATGTACACTGAGTGACAGTAGTCTGTGGTTTTTGAGATGCTCCCTCAACCCAGCCAAATAGTGTTGCAACCCAAGGTAAAATGTATTGCAGGTGTTTGTATCAACTGCTCCGACAAAACAAACTCTTGCACATTCACAAGTAAGTGTTTAAATATCCGACTGACCATTAACCCTTTCCCCCACAAAATATCGCTGCCAGATTTTGGCAAGTTATCAGTTGATGATGAAAACTTACCAGCTTCTGTTTCGAAACTTAAAACGTCTATATGTAAATACCAATTCTTGTTTTAAGAATAGAATCGGTGAAAGCACTTTCTAAATATATTTTTTAAAACTTTGAACTGTCGTGCTTGTGTTATTTTCTTCATAAAATCAGTTTGAAACCGTAAGTGAACCTGTAAAGTGTCAAGGGGTAATAATGCCGCACATCGCTGTGGTTAGGAAGTATCTCTTCTTTAGACTAAGTTTTCGTAATTCATTGGGCACATAAATTAAGGTAAACATACAGTTCGTATAAAGCAAATTCTAAATATTATGTCAGAAGATTTAGCCTAAATTAAAAAAATTGTAGGTCAGAAGCGTATGGGACAATGCTCTGTTTTGGAATTCGAGAAGCGCTTTAAGGTCAAGATTGTTTTCTTGCATCACTCATTTGTTTTGTTTTGAAAATACGAAAAAAAAAAAAAAAAAAAAAAGCAGCAAAGCAATAATATTTAACCAATACACAACGTTATTACGAGTACGTAGACAAATATTAAAACCAAAAATTTCCAATTCTGTCTATGGAGTGTTGTAACGAAGATAGAAAGTAATTGGTCATATTAGGAATACCCGTTTCTAAAAATATATGCATCAACAAGTAATCTCTTATTGCCAACAATGAAATTAAACGTCAAAGTTTTGATGTTATTAAATGGTCGGTCTTTTACTTAAGGTTTATGTCACTATGTGCCCTTCTTGGTCTCTACGCTAGGAATCTCAGCCTTATGACTTCACATGAGCACATTAGAAATTATATATTGTAATTAATTCTAACTGATAGGAGTACCCATAGTACATCACTGTAATTGCAAATAGGTATAAATAGTTAATAAATTGCCACCAGAACAAGCAATTTAAAGACACCTGTACATGTGCTCTCATGTGCATTTATATTGGTTGTCTCAAACTCGTGTTAGATTATTTTTAGACCATATATTTAGCATATTCCTACTTTCTGATATTGACTATAATAGTTTATTTTCATATCTTCTAAGTTAACTTAAAATGTGATACATAGCAATGAAAACTCTATTGCCCACCGCAGTTTTAATCTATGATGGAAAAGTTCATCACTGAATTGTCTACTACCAATCCAAACAGCTTTTGTTTTGGTACAAAAAAACCCCACAAAAAACAAACAACAAACAAACAAACAAACAAACAAACAAAAAATATGGAAAGAAAGAATAGCAATATACCGCACACTATACTGTATACTAACTCAAAGACGCTCTATTATGTTCAGACTAGGAAGGAAAAATAGATTTATTGATACTAATTATTTTAAGAAGTGACAATAAATTTTATATAATACACTCTGATTTATGCAGTATCTCTTGTTTGTACATAAACACAATTCAGTGCCTTCAAAAACTCGTAGAGCTATCACAGAACAAACTTACTAAATATTTCTCTTACTTGGTTAGGTAAGACTTACTGATTCTAGAATCGACATACGATCAGCTTGTAACACAGCATGTTTTGTGTCAATGGCTGTTAAAAATTACGATAAAATCCGATGCAGAAGAAAAACACAGTAGCCAGTTTGTTTCATCGTAACAAATTTAGGAGAGAGAGAGAGAGAATATGTGTGTGTTCTCCTTTGCACAGGTACGGGTGTCAATATTATCTGTTGAAAGTCTAGATCAGGAAGTAGAGAACCATTTGAATGGAGTAGCGGTGCATAGTGTGTAGTGTACTGCACTGTAATGGTGGTGGGTGGGTGGGAAACTCATGTTTATTTGATCCTCTGATTAACTGAATCATACAGAAAGGAAGCTAATAACTCGGCAAAAGGATCTATACATTATCCTTCTTCTTGTGTTCGAGTCGGTATTTCTCCTGCTCACGGGTCCTCACGGAAGAAGTACTGGGGCTGTTTGGGCATAGCTGAATAAAATTCCGTCTCTACTGTCAAGGTGTGTAACATGTACGTTGTTGTAAACGTTACACTAAACCTATATAATCCGCTCTGCTCACCAGGTATTAGACATAAAACTAGAGCTACTGTAAATATGATGAGAACTGATTCAAACACTATTTTACATGATTTGTTTGGTACGTATGACGGAGATAAGTTCCTATATGGTTGTATTTGATGACCTTCCACCAGTTGGAGTCTGATCATCAACAGTATATCAGTAGGTGTTATTACCTTAAAATATTGAAAGTACTTGATTAGTTCATTATATCAGATAATTAATATTTAAATTGGTCCATAATTGATCACTAAGCAATTTTATTGTCTCCTAGTCATGATCATATTTAAACCCCAAGGGACACGATGAGAAAATTGTACATATACTTTAACATGAATATGTCTATCTAAGAAGTGACTTTATACGGTAAACTAGGTTGTCCGGATATTGATATATCTAGACAATAAAAAAATGAAGAATAAATAAATAAATAAAATAAAATAACAACTAAAGAAATAAATTTCTGCAAGTGTGACAAGCCAGAGAATCGTTGTTGAATTGATGCAAATATCTATCGCATAAATACAACATGAATGAGTAGTTGTGCCCACAAAGATACATAATCAACTTCTTCAGTGTCTTTCGATCATAAAATGATATTAGAAAAAGGTATTTCAATTGTATATGTATTGAGTCTGTGAAATTAGAAAATTTCTCTTCCTTGTTTTGGAAAAACAAACAAACCAGAGACATATATAATACATTGCTATCTAAACATAATTTAGATATGTTGGTGTCAAGTATCACGTTCTGCTTGCTATAACAATTTCACAAATAACTGAATTTATAGTGACTTTTGAATACAAGAAATTTTCTACTGTCATTTTAATATTCTTAAATTCTGATCTTTATTATATATCAGAGAGAGAGAGAGAGGGAGGGAGGTGGAGGCAGCATACTTCGTTTTGAAACAGGTTGAATGAACCAGTGAATGAATGAAAAAGAACAAGTCCCAAATCAACTCTTACTTTACTGTAATGTTTTTGTTTTGTTTTTTTTTGTTTTTTTATCCCTCTTACCCAATTGTATGATGCATAATTAAGAATTCTTTGACTCGGAATACTGGTTCACTTTCGTATGACTAGAAATAAAATTATTTTGCTATCTTAAATGAATAGAAGCCATAGCTTGTGTCCTAAATGCCAAATTGGTCAACAAATTAAAATCTGTTATGTTGCTACTTGTTTGGCTATTTAATTTTGTTCTGCAGTAATAAATGTACATAATCACTAAGTTAGTAAGATGATTGTTTAACAGATTGTAAAACAGAATTTGAAATTTTAGCTACATTTTTACTTGCATAGTTTTGACAGTTGTTTTCAAACATATTCATTAGACGTTTATTGGAAACTGCCATTAAGATTGCGACAAATGAATAAAAAATTGGAGAACATGATATTATAGGATCCAACATGATTACTAAATATGAAACAAACTGATGTGAATTAATGGAACTAAGTCAAAGACATGAGTGAAAAAGTAGATAAAATGTAAAGTTTCGCCAAAATTTCTTAAGATTAAAAGAATATTTAAAGTGGGTATTTCATGCGAATAAATATGAAAACAAATTAGTCATTTGAGAGAAAGAAATCAATTTACAATTACTTAGTTTCGAAAAGGTAATTTTTATGTCAAAAAACAAAAAAGAAAAAGGTATTTATAAGATTGTTCACTTAATATTTAGCCGAGTACTAAATGACCGACTTTAAAAATTACAGACAATTTTAGGAACCAAATGAATGGTAACTACTTTTAATGTGAAAGGTTTAGTTAGACTTATCCCCCTTGAATTCTAGGAATACCATTTCTCGACAAGCCAAGATGGTCGAGTAATGCTATAGACGTGGTTGGGACTTTGTATTAGTTACGGGTAGGCACATGCAACTGATAACTAAACCTAACGCCTCTTCAAGTTGTCGAATTTCTTAAAATTATAGAAAATATACGTTTTAATATACTTTTTAGCAAATATTACAAGCATCAAAATGTTTAATGTTATCTAGATACAAATTACTATGTTATAACCAGGAAGAAATTAGTACACTTGTTTACTTTGTTTCTATTATTTAATTTTGTGTCCCATTATGGATATGGGTATATCTGTTTGATTTATCATGAATTTATACATTTACCTTTCTGATTGTTCTTGCTCATATTTTCTTAATTTCCTACATTTTGTTGAGAAGTTCCTTGGCAATTTGGACATATTTGGCAAAATGCATTGTGTGTATTTGCAATTTACATGAAGACCCTGCCGTAAAGAATTGCTTTTATTTTATGTTATGCAATTTTATGTTATCTATTCCATCTAGTATATTTTATACAAAGTAGTCTCAAATATCTCGATTACTCGGAAATTAAAACAATTTGCATGCAATGAGGAAAAATTCATATAAATATGTTTTGTAATGGATATGATTCATACAGTTAAAATGATTTGGGAATCATGTGTACTTATTGTTAAAGATGACAGAATAGAGAGAAAACACACGGTATTCTTATTTTCCTTGAAATAATTTTAATTCATTGAAGAAAATCATTCATGTCACCAATAACTGATTTAATTTTGCTTCAATTTTTTCAACACATTTCCTTTTTAATTGTTAAAAGGTCAACGCTTCAAAGGAGGATGGGCACCGTATTTTCAATGAACTGGAAAAATAACCTTTTTTACATAAATTGATCAATATGTCAGCATACATAACGACATCTATACAAACTACATGCACTTATATTTATAGATGCCTAACTGACACAGACAAGGTGGCAGTTTAACCACACCATTTCCAGTAAAACGATCAGCAACTGAAAACCCTTTGAAAAATGAATTGACTCTTGGAGGGAAATGAGAGTATATCAGATATCCTATAATAATTTTTTACTTTAATGTATAAATGGTGATGCTTATACTATCCACATGTTGACTTGAATCTTGACTTGTTACTAATTATGAAAACAGACTTCAGAGATACATAAAATATGCTAATGTTCGTAGAAGAAAAGCGAAGCACTATACATTTTCGCCCACATATTTGCAGAAGAACCTCTCTGGTTTTCTCAATGTTTAAGGTACCTTCTAACTTCTCTATCAAAACATAAGTAGACAAGTTAAAGCATGTGAAATGGAAATAAATGACTGTGTTAGTAGAGGCATCTGTAAAACTGAAATATTTCTTTATTTTGACCTAATGTAATCTGTAAGTTATGTGCCGACTTTCTTGGTTTGTCATGCTTGATTAGGCTGTCAGCTTTTCGGGGAAAAAAATGACTTTTGTCTACAAAGAGTTCATAAAATTTCCTTTTTCAGTTTGCAAGACATGTTTTGTTTAAATAGCAGTTAAAAAACTTACCATATAAGCAAGAGTTGAACTGCAATCTCTAGTGAACTGGAGAAAGTAGTAAATTTAAAAAAAGAAAATTCATGACTGTGTCTGTCTTTAAAACCTGAAATTATTATTTTTTTAAAAAATATTTTTATTTATCGTTTCTTGATCAGAAAAGATAAAATAATAATCTTCAGTAGCGGTTGTGGATATGTAATACATATTCAAACCTTAATTCTACTCCAAGCTGTAGAAACTCTTCAAGTGAGACACAAAATGGGTTCGAAGACACTTGTGAAGAAAAGTTACAAGCATCAAAATGATTATGTAAATTTGAGGAATATCACTTAGGTACAGTGATGGAGAAAAGTGTCTAATTGTTTACAATTATTATTTATTTTGTCTCAGTATTGGTATTGGTAGATTTTTTTTATCCAAGTTTGTACCTTTCCAAACTATATGTACCACACTATTAACTTCTTAAATTTGCTTGAGAATTTTATTGTATCATAATTGGCAAGATGACAGTTGTTACTATGTACAATTAAAATGTAGACGATAATCGGTAAGTTAATATTGCCCTATTACTTGGGTTTTTTTTTTTTTTTTTTTTTTTTCCCCTTTAATTTGTTTTATTCCATTTCATGTTTTCAATAAGGTTGTCTTCAACATGCTGCGCATTCCGATGCAATGAGGAGAAATTAATCGAAATATGTCGTGGAGCTGGTTTGATTTATACAATCAAAATTGATGGAGTCTTCGAGTGCACTTATTGTTAGAGATGTTTCTGAAGCAATTTCCTTTCTTATTTTTTAAAATTCTACACTTCAAAGAAGGTTGGATACTCTGTCTTTATTGACTGTTGACAGATTTCTTATACATAAAAGGTGATCATCATGTGTCAACTCTTTGTACCGGTATCAAAAAAATCTGGTTGTGTTATGGTTAGAGAGAAGGCCGCAGGAATGGTTTTGTTACGGGCCGTTTGCGACTAAGCGCCGTTTCTGGAGCAGACCCCGCATTCACTAAATTTACCAAAATCTTTCCTCAAATTGAGATTTTTACATTATTCTGTTTATCATAACATTTACAACATTGCTATTTTTGTCAAAGGTAGAGAGAACAAAAAAGACGAGAAATAATTTAGTTTCAGTTTCTTATAATTAGGAATAATTCTCTTCTAGCAAACAGAGTTAAGAAATTACTCAAGTGAAGGAAAATCTTCAGATCTTCCTATGAAATAAAACAAGACTCTTGTCGGGTGATATGATATGTTATGACTGAAATCTTAAAATTCTTGATACCAGATTAATGTTTAGCGAAAAGAAATTATTGTTACCAAGAAAATGATAAGAAAGATCCTTATGTAAAATCTCAATTTGGGTAAGAACATTTTCTTTCTATTGATGTTAGACTCCTTTTATATCATCTATTTAACATATTCATTACTTTCTGCCATTTATTCTAATAGTTTCTTTTTCTCATATCTTTAAAGTTAACTGAAAAGGTGCTGCATAGTAATGTAAACTTTGTTGCCCACCGCAATTTTAATCCATGATGGAAAAGTTTATCACTAAATTGTCTACTACAAATCCAAATTGATTTTATTTTGGTAATTTTGTAAGGAAAGAAAGAATATCAATATACTGTACATTAACTAGAAGACGTGCTATTATGTTCAGACTATGGAGGACACATACATATATCGGTAATAATTATAGTAAGATGTAAACATAATATTTTGTTTTAAAAATAGAATGCACTGTCTAATTTGTGCAGAACCTCCAGTTTGTACGTAAACACCATTCAGTGCCTTCAAAAACTCTAGTGTTATCACTGAACAAAATTGCTAAATATTTCTGTTATGTGATTAGATAAGACTTATCGCCCTTGAAAATTCTGGGAAAATTACTTTGTTTTCATAACCAGGAGGGTTATGTGTACTTGACAGGGTTATGAGTGCTTTCATGGATATGGCTGAGTGACAGATATGGTACAACTGCTCTGGTTTTCCCAGAGTGTATGATTTTTTTCTGATTGCATAAGTCATCACTAACGTGTTTCTGAACGACCGGTAGATTAAACATTCTATGGTGTTTTGAACATCGAAGTCAAAATGTTGATAACCAGCTAGGTCTCATAGACTACAACCAGGTAGAAAATAACCCTGTTTTCTAAGGTTATTATATGATTTGCTCTGGGTTTTGTTATTGAGTTGGATTTAGGCTGACACCAGTCTTGTATCGTAAGCATTCTAACAATTATTATGGGTAATTTTCCAAAGTTAGCGACCAAAACAGGAGTAGATTTGCTATACTACGGGAATTCGAGAAAACACTCAGTTTAGATAGATTACTGACGATGTCAGTGGAGGCATTGCAAACATTGTTTACTCTTTGATATACCACTTTTTGCAATAAGAATGTCTTTTGTATGCAAAGAAGAGTTTATCAAAATATTATTGTATCGAGGCTAGAATTGACACATTATCAGCTTCTAACACAGCATGTTTTGTGGCAGTGGCTGGTAAAAATTACGATATAATCAGATTCCGAAAAAAACACTATTATCATTTTGATTCATCGTAAACAAATTTATTTTAAAAGAAAAAATTATATATATATATATATATATATATATATATATATATATATATATATATATATATATATATATATATATATATATATTACCTAGGGAATTGCACAAGTTTTCAGAAAGATTTTTAAATGCATCTGTTATGAAAAGTGCTGCCTCTTGACAGGACTGGACATGCTATCTGCAATGAATTGGAGAAAGCACTAAACTGTACTAAAATTGATTGATGACGGTGTCGGCGAAACAGTTTTTTTTGCATGTTAGATATCTGATAAAAAGACAACTGTGGTGGGTGGCTTCCAAACATAAGAAATTTGCAAGTCAAAATTGCTGACCAAAAATCTTTCTCATAAATATGCTTGCGATTCTTGTTTTGTTTAATGGCCTCAAGTTATTTGCAAGACTTTAATACACGACAAATTACATGTTCACTGATAAAAACAATAAGCCTTTAAAGTATCGACTGCAACTTAAGATTGTGAGTATTGGGATGAGCTATTGCAATACTAATATAATGCGTACCTAGAAATAGATAAGAGCTATATGTCAATCACATGCCCCAACAGAAGTTTCTTTATTTAAATGTAGAAAAAAGACTCTTTCACTTTTAATACAAAAGCAACAAAAGTTACACTTTGCTGATCTATCTGCAGCGGAAAGCTTACGTAATGGTTCCTCTAACAATGAAAGTGTATGATTACAATCTTTGTGATAACTATTCTTGAGATATTAATACTAATGCCGTTTAAAGAATTTTTCTTATCGGTTTGGAATGATGTTCCTCCAATGAATAATTCAACTAAATAATATGTACGAAATGGACTCACATTCATCTGTATTTGTAATTTATATCTTTAGCCTTTGAATTTTTGCATATTGTTACAAGATGGAAATTTTTGTTTATCATGGTGACTTTCTAATATGACGTTTTACCTTGATAGCTTAATATTTTGCGTGATATGAATTTTTTACATAAAAATAGATGAGACTTTTGTGCATAATAAAGATGAGTGTAATTGCTGATTTCTATACTTATGTGATCTTTCTACATTGTAGTTATACACTGAAAATTGATTAGTCTTTTGTGAATCATTACAGTGCCTTTATGGCTTAAAAGTGTCACTTTTGTAGCTTGATAGTTTGCCTTTGACCCTAACTTTAATTGACTCTTTTGTGCTTTACTTATTAGTCTTGAAAACAGTCCGTCATTTTTAAAAATTGGACAGCAGTAGTGAAAGTAGATTATTTTTGTTACCTGCCGGTTATGGGATGCTTTTTCATTGAGTAATTTAAAGAAAAGTCAATCCAATGGGCCTGCACTAGAATTCACCTTGACCTAACGACTAAAATATACATATTTTCTTATGCAGCGGGTGTGTGTGGGATTGTGTATGCATGTACAAATGTAATGACAATAGGGGGTTGGGGAGAGGGGGAGAAAATCATCAGCATACGTTCGCAAATTTGTTTGAACTTTATCAGCATTTTGGTACATAATCCTGTAACTGATGATCAGTCCGATATCCTCTGAGAATTGAAACAAAATATGACTGAATTCAGTATCACTTAGGATTTTGTTGTAACTGTGATGAACATACTAGGTGCATGTTAGTCTCAGGTTGAAAGAAGGATGTATTCTGTAGCATTTTTATGTTTGTTTTTATTTTTGTTACTTTTATTCAATACCCCAAAACGATAGAGAAGTAGGTGGTTTTGTTTTTCCTCCAGGGATCGGAGTTAACTTCACATCCTTTATTCTTTAACTGTAACTCGCATTAGAGCATGTAGCTATTGTTCACAAGCCTATTTTCGTTTCCATAAGCAATTCACACTTTACCTAGTGGTAGCCAAAATAGTCACTGTCAATTGTTCTTTCATAGATGGCAACTAAATGTTGTGTCTTAATCCAATTGACTACTGCTTTTCCCTTTTTTTTCCAGTCTTTACAATAAAGAGACGCGTTGTAATAAGCAATTTTAAATTGAGACCATTGACGTAAATATTTTGGCTACTACTGGAAATTGTTTAGTGGAAACCTAGCCAAATGTTGAGTATTCCCTGCTGTTAGGGATTATAAGCGATCTTATTATGCAAGGATTTACCGCATTTTCGACCACCATTATACTAATGGCAAATAGTTTGTCTTTTCTTTCTAAGAGCAAGCTTTTTTTTTTCGAAATACGTAACTTGAAATTAATTTTCAATGGTAAACAAACAAAAATAGTACCATTCTTCATGAATGCATATTGCAGTATACGTAAACATACTTAAATACATAACGGAAAATAAATCACTTTGGAGGGATCGAGTAAGACCTCTTGAGCCAACGCTTTTTTCTGATTAGTTGCATGTCCTTACCATTGTGAACTTGACGATATATTTCAGAACACCGTGGTTATTCCTCATAACAATGCCAGCTATTTATACAAACTACATGTACTTATATTAATAGATGCCTAACTGACACATATAAGGTGGCGGTTCAACCACACCATTTCCAGTAAACAAATTCTGCAAACTGAAAACTTTTTTGAAAAATGAACTAACCCTGGCAGGGAAAGAGACTGTATCAGATGTTCTAATTTCTACTTAAATGTATAAATGGTCATACTTATACTATCCACATGTCAACGTAAATCTTAATTTTGTAATATATATCAACAATAAATACAGCATCACATAAAATATGCTAATGTACATAGAGAAAGAGCGAAGCTTTGTAAATTATATTTGCAAAAGAACCCAGGAACTGGAAATTATCAACAACAATACAAAAAAACCCCACAATTTCTACTTTTAAAAAAATTGCGCATTGTGGCATTCTGCAACGGAATGGCTGATGCAATCATCGTCTTTACAAAGTAAGGTAAATTTAAATTGCTTATTCGTTGAAATTCTTAAAAAGAATGTGAATTATGCAGGGGAGGAAAAATGTTCTTCCGTTTCTAGACTAAGCAGAAAAGATAATTAATAAATACTAATAATTAGATCAATAAGTAAGAATAATATTTGTTTTTACGTCGTTTAATTTATTAATTGTATCCAGTTTATAATAGATACCGTGATCTGATGCCTACAAAAACATAATAGCTATCATGGAACTAAACTGCAAAAATAATTCTTATACTTATGTGTCGATTTAATGAGACTTATCGCCCGTAAATTACAGGACAATTGCTTTATGTTTTATATCCATGATGGCTTGTGTCGAATTGGCAAGGTTATGAATGTTTTCGTAGATTGGTCTTAGTGAAAGATATGTTACAACCTGTCTCGTTTTCTCATGGTGTATGATACCTTCTAAAAGCATAAGTCATTATTTTGATATTTTTGAATCACAGGTAAAAATAAAATTAGTATGTACTTTCTAATCTTGAAAGGGAAAATGTTGACATTAGTACAATGTAATACGACTCCTAGATGCCACCAGGAAGAACATTATCTTGATTATTAACTTTTTCTGTTACTAACAAATATTAAGGATAAGAATTTTCTGTCTTGGAATGTATAAACGTACAGTTTACTGTGCACATTATTTATATATTCCTCCTCCCCAATCATAAAGACTCATCCAGTTTTAATTCTTAAATATATGTTTTGAAATCTTGATTATGGAACTCAATTGGAGTTAGACCAACGCCAGCCTTGTGTGGTCCTCATAAATGGCACATGTGTTAACGAAGATGTTTACATGTTGCTGCAGTAGTTTTTCAAATTCGCTATCGAAACGTGAGTAAAGATTCTATATCCTGTGATTGGAGATATATAACTGCGACAGGAGAGGCATCCTGAAAATAGAAAATAGCTTTTTTCTGACTGATTGGAATCGGTAAGTTAGGTGCGGACCTTTTCTTGGTTTGTCATGTTTGTTTAATCCCAGAAAATATCTGCTTTTGTGAAGGTTTTGTTCCTGATATATTGCTTTTCATTCAAGGAATAACTGTTTCTCTGCAAAGAGATCCCTCATAAAAAATATTTGAAGGGATAATGAGGCTAGAATCAACACATTATAAATATAAAAAAGTATATTTTGTTTAAAATAGCATTGAAAAATTATAAACAGAATGTACAAAAAAAGAAAAGAAAACTCTTTTTCATTGTATTGTATCATAATGAATTTCCTTTAACGGAAAATAGTCCCATATTATGTTAAAATCATGAAGAGTACAAATGTTAAAGAAAAATCTTAATAATTGGTATTGCGTTATGGTAATTAATTATGCCTTCAATGATATATTGGAATTGTTGTCTAATGTGAATTGGAGAAAACAGTTAATTTAAGAAAAAGATTAATAACTGTGTCTGTCTTTAAAACCTGAAATTAGGTCTTTTCTGGAGTTAGCTGATAAAGATATGGCAGCAGGTTAATGTTAACACTTTGGCTGGACATTGAATTCAAGATTACTGTTTCTTGACAAGTCAAGGTGATAAAACATTCTCCATGTGTTAATGATAATCTTTTGTTGTCATTTATTGTTTGTGGTTTATTATTTCTTGTCTCAGGATGATATTGATATATTTGTTTTATCCAGGTTTATACATATACCATTCCAATCTATCTGTTCAGCTCTTATAATTTCTTATATTTTCTTAAGAATTGTATTGCATCATAATTGGCAAAATGCCAGTTGTTAGTATTTGCAATTAAAATGAAGTTGGCAATAGGCATGTTAATAAAGCCGTATTGTTTGCTTTTATTTTATTTTAAAACTATTTGCTCTATTCATATGTGTTTTAAGCAAGGTTGTATCTGATATTGCGCGCAGTCCGAAGAAGAAATAGATCAAACATTTGATTAGAGTCATACATTTAAAATTCACAGTTCCTTCCGGTGCAATCTGATTGTTAACAATGATTTTATAGAAAGGGAAAAACCTATTCTTATTTTCCTCATAATAACTTTCTTTTCATGAAAAAAATCGTTTATGTTACCTAGACTTAATGTATTTTTGAGAAAGTTTTGGAATTAATTTTCTTGGTCATATTTCAAAATGATACTCTTCAAGATAGGTTGGGCACTCTGTCTCCTATGAACTGCAGAAAGGATACTTATTCATAAGAACTGATCATACATGCGTCAGCTTTGTACCGGTAACTAAAACCAAAACCTGATTATATTGTGATTACCTAACTATTTGAGACAATGCGACGGTCTAATCACACAATTACCAGGAAAATATCCGCAAACTCGATACCCGTGGAAAAGGAACTTATACTGAAGATTTGTTTTTACAGATCCTACAGCTGGTTTCTATTAAAATTTAGAAATGGTCATGTTTCATGTTAAGGGCCATTTTGTAACCAAGCGCCATTTCGGAACCAGCACACGCATTCATTATTTTTTTTTTCTTCAAACTCCTTCTTCAAACTGAGATTCTTTATTATCTTGTTTACGATAAAAGTGACAATATTGACATTTTAGTTAAAGATATAGAGAACCAAATGGACGAGGAATAACTTAGTTTTATCTGTTTACATTTAGGAACATTTTTATGTTGAAGAAAGAGTTGAGAATTTCATTAAATTAAGGGAACTCCTCAAATCTTCCTCAAAAATAGAAAAGATTCTTGTTCGGTCAAATGAGATGTTATAACTATTTTTTTAATCGTTTATGCCTGCTTATTGTTCAATTGAAAAATGTTTTGTTACCAACAAGCGAATAAAAAAAGATTTATTCCAAAACCTCAATTTGTGGAAGAAAATTTGAGATGTTAAGTAAACCTGGAACCAGATAAGGTCTCGATATGGTCGCGGTGTTTCGCAGCCTTGACTGGTCATAAAATGGCACATGGCTGTTTTGTGACCTTTACCTGGTCTTGAAGACATAACTACACTATTTCGTTCCCTATATATTTCTTTTTTTTTTCTTCTACATTTTGTGATGAAATCAAGTGCATTAATTATAAGTACAAATGCTTCAAGACAAGATTATCTTATGTTATGTACTAACTTGGACACAACATATAACAATAAAGCATAGGTCATTTTGCATTTTCTGAAAATAATTGCATTTGGATTAAATGACTTGAATTCTGAGTAGAAGTAACCTGATTAGAACCGGGATGCACACAACTTGGAACTTTTGTCATGATACGCAAAAGTCAAGGGCTAAAACCAAGAGAAATATTTTATGTTTAAGGCTTTAATGCTACTTTCTATTGAATGCAAGTAACATTCTTCACTGGTTGGCAAATATGCTGGAAAAATCGAAGAACAAATATTAACGATTTGGAACGGGCTACAAAAACAGATGATTGACTCAATTAGTGTATTGAAATCTTGAAAAGATGTCCGCAGTTTCAACTGTTTAGTCAATTTGCTTATTTTATCCGTAGCAGCATTAAATCAGAACTATGAAGTGTGGCTGCTTTTCCTCAAGTGTGATTTGTTCCAGAGAACATATTATTTTCTTACTTTAAAAAATTACAAATGTCAATATATTTGGCTAAGGTCCCCACCAAAGTTATTGCTTTGGAAGCAAGTTGCCTTCATAAACTTTACAATAGGACGTACTATCTCAATAAATAGATCTGAAAAAGTATATAACTTGTGCTCTATTAAGGCGATATATATGAGAAGTTTTGAAATCCATGGGTCATTTCCGGGAATATTAAACCGCATATGTATTAGTTGCCGTAACATCGGCATACACGTTTTGGAATTAAAAGGAGTATTATAAACTCATTTTGGATGTTGATTTTCAATTGTTAGAAGATCATTACACTGCTGGGAATGATCAATTTTAGAATCTGTTGCCTCCAGAGCCAAACGTTTAGTATATCCCTCACAACTGATCACATCAGGAATCCCAGTGATTGCCTTATGTTAGCTCTCTGTGCCATCTTGAATGGTCAAATGAAACTCTTGCTTTACAAAAAATGGTACAAAAGAATTCGAGTTCATAATTTGTGTCAAGACAAATTAATTATTACTCCATTTATGGCGCCAGAGCATGAAAAAATGACCATCGTCCAATCCAATTGAGGGCACCAAACCACCCGCAGGTAGCCTGTTCACAATGTAGCAGCATCCAAGGAGTGAAGTAAAGAATTATGCAATCAAGTTTTGTTTGCATCCATATAAAGTTTCAAATAAATTCAATGCTATGCAACGAATTGAAAAATAATGTGCATAGTAGTTGCTTTTGTAAGAAATAAATCTTGTTTAAATTTGATGCTTCCTAGATTTAAAAGTGCTTAAGGATTTTTACACGTTTCACCTTTATCTTTTATTTTATATACCTTAGTACAGAATTTTAACATCTTTATCTTTTAACTTTTATCATTTATTACTTAATGTTATGAATTTGTGTTTTGGAAGACTTTATCTTCGTAGTGTTTTTTGTTGCGGTTCTGAATATTTACACTTTTGGAACTTTACTTTTAATCGGTCAGTATTGTGCCGACGTGCCCCTAAAAGTTTACTACTACTATACATTTTAAAAGGACGAATCTGTATCCCTTATCATCGTATTCTTCAAATATGCACCAAAGAAAATATTTATTCAACTAGGATGCTTTTAATTGAAGAAAATATGTTCCCCATGGAGTTTCTCCATAATGTCATTCAAAGTAATTAAGTTTCTTATATAGTTATTTAATTGTTACATATTTTGATGAAATCGAGTTCATAAATTATAAGTTTAGATACAACTAGCCTATCTTATTAATATTAGTCACAAAAGTAGGACACAGCCTAACCAACAATCATTATATGGTATGTTTTATTTTCTGAAATTAGTTGCATTTGAATGAAATCACTGAAATTAGTATAGGAGGTAACCTTTCAGGAACCGGTCGAATTACACCTGTTTTCCGTGTTATCTTACCAAGATGCAGAGAGACTAAACTCAACAAATATTTGTTTTTCTTTTATTCTGTTTAGGCTTTAATGCTGCGTTCTATTGAACCTTCTTCATTAGTTACAAAATATCCAAGAAACACATCACCTTTCCGTCTTTTCCTGTAATTATCTTAGATAAATATAGGACATGCAGCTTGCAACTGATATATATATATATATATATATATATATATATATATATATATATATATATATATATATATATATATTTATTTATTTATTTAAATGAATAAACGAATAATGAAATAAGTACACATATGTGGCCAGCCTGATTATCGTTGTACTTTTTTTGTGTGTGTTAAGTATAAAATAACCGTAGCATAAATACAGCATGAATAAGTTGCAAACATAGAGAGATACATAATGAACATTTTTGGTGTCTTTTAATCATAAAATATTATTAAAAAAAGAAAAAACTTTAAACGAGTTTATGATAAAGTCTGTGAAATTAGAGAATTTCAACTCTTTTTAAAAGCTAAATGAAAACAATCATCAAACGTCTAAGACACTTAAATGCTTATAAATTATTGTGCAATATTTACAAATTAAATATAAGAATTGGAATTGGTGGAGGTAGAGCACCTGTAAATATTGCAGATAGGACATTAAGTACGATACAAGATGATTTGACGAATCGGAAAACAATACAAAATTCTTCTTCCAAACAAAAATGATCAGCTGATCTCCTCATACTACCAATGCATTGAATGTGGACGATGTAGTCAATGCATTGTTTATAGAGTGCGTGAAAGTTTTAAAACACGTTGTAGTTTGATCAAAAAGACCTTTATAAAAAAACAGACCATATGTACCTTTTTCTGAAATGATATTTGTATTTAGTTCCTTGTAATTACTTCATTTCCATACAATTATATTTTTAACCAAGTTTAGGTCAGACAATTCAATTATGGATGTTTGAAGAAGAAATCTTGTGATGTAAGTTGTAAGCAAGAAATGAAATAATATCAAATATTAGATTTTCACATTATTTGTTTCAACAGTCATTTCCAAACATGTTTATCAGAATATTGTTGGAACTTTCGACTTGAAAGTGAGAAAAATCAATTAAAGCTCGGATAACAGGATATTATGACAATCAAATTGTCTCAATCTAGTGTGCACGTTTTTAAAAAAACAACGGAATTAATGATTGCAATTGAAGAATGAAGAGCACATGTAATAATTGCAGCTAGGGCATTAAGTGCAATACAATTTAATTTAAAGAATCATAAAATGATACAAAATTCCTCTTCCAAAAATAGAAATGATCAGCTGATCTCCTCATACTAACAATGCACTGAAAATATCGAAGACAGAGCAAACTCCTTATTTATGGCTTGCATGACGTGTCTAAAACACCTTGGTGTCGATTGTGGTATCTTTACAAATTGGCTATAGTATTGGATACCATACTTATATAATTATATTGCGATAGTAGACGGGATCATTATTTTTGTAACAAATTTGCATGTTTATCTTGTGGACCAAACAAAAATGAGACATATGTGAGCTTGACATTTTTATACACGATACAAAAGTATGCCTTACATTGATTGCATATATATATATATATATATATATATATATATATATATATATATATATATATATATATATATATATATATATCCTAGATGGTACAAATTATATAGTTTTGTCTTAAGACTGTATATCATGTTCTGGTTGGATGATTTAATATTATACATGCCAGATAAACATCCCAGGATATTTGGAAGAAGTCGCAAAAGATGCTTCAATTATGACAGCACAGCAAAATTAAATCTTATGCAATTTGCGAAAAAGTCCTTGTACCAATTCTGCTAGTAGCGAAAAATGTTGATGTAAATGTTACCTTTCCAAAAAAAAAAAAATTAAACGTAGTTGTTTAGTTGCCACATAAAAACGAAATAAATACATAATTAATTTTTTAGCATCATTGGATACTAAAGTCTATTCATCGTATGTTAATTGTGTTAATTATACGTCACCTTTATTTCATTACCAGAACCTAAGATATGTATCACCTAATTTCTTAATCAAGTAATTTAATAAGCCCCAACGATAATTTTTAACCGTCGAATGGAAATTCAGGGTCGAAATAGCTTCTGATGAAAATGTTAGCCATTCTTCGAGTTAATAAATATCTGCTTGTCCCATAATGGTGGAAACAATGTGCATGCTTCTCACAATGATCACTAATGGAAGCATGATCAATCATCGACTGATTTCTTTTCGTTATTATTAATGTATTTTGATAATCCTGCAAAGGACAAATGTTATGAATAGTAATTAAATGCTGAAGATTTGCTTACATATTATAATATCCATAAATTATTTATTTTTGCAACTCTGACAAAAGTATCTTATTATCTTTTTTTTGTTTGGTTGTTGTTGTTGTTGTTGTTTTTAAACGCATTCACGTCAAAATGATTTACAGGAGCAGTACCCAGCTTAATTTAGTAGATACGTCTGGCCTCATATTTCCAAGATTTAGAAATGTGCTTTTCTTTGGAAGATTTATACAATGGAGAACAAATAATGTATCTTGACATTCACATATATGCTAATGGTTAATCACCCGTACTAATGTTTATCTCATCCTTTCTCTCCATTTATATATATATATATATATATATATATATATATATATATAGTTATATATATATATATATATATATATATATATATATATATATATATATATATATATATATATATATATATATAGTTATGTATGATGTTTATATAATATTCTAAATATTTTAGGTAATTATAACTGTTTCTTGACTTTAATATTTGCTTAAACCTTAATATTGTTTATCAGGAAAACATGTTTACCTAGTGTCCTTGAATTAGGTTGTTTACTTAAGATCTGAGTTCAAGGATAGTTTTGATAAACACGGTGTTTATTCAATTTGAGGTCAAGGTTGATTTTGTTTACAGATAAAACTGGAATTCCCTTAGGAGTTTTGTGTCAATGGTCACACATACATTTATTATTCTAGAATGTTCTGTCATGTGACCTATCTTTATATATAACATGTTTAGTGGACCGTTTTTCAGTTTCGACATTACCATCAGTCTTGTAAAGAGCCATTACAGTTGTGGAAAGTCATTCCAAATTCTGAGAGAGGAATTATTTAAAATATTCATTGGATTATAAAAGTGCTCATAGACTTTTGGATTTAGGATTTTGAATTGATGATTTTGGGATTTATGTGAACTTATTCAAAGATATTTTGGAGTACTTCATTTTGACATATCAGCACATTAAAGACTACTGACACATCAGGATATTAACGACCATTGGCACATCAACACATCCAAGGATACAGCCATTCATTCGGAACATTCTAAATTTAGGACTTGTGATTAGGACACTAATTATTATTGGATTATTTGGATTTTAATACACGCTACTGTAAATGTTTTTTTGATTTTCATTTTAATTATCTACAAATAAATTACTTGTTGATTTTTACTTGATTTGTTGGTTTCACTTTCTTTCTGTTACATTTTTCGTAGACCATAGAGTCATAACAATATATATATATATATATATATATATATATATATATATATATAGATATATATATATATATATATATATATCTATATATATATATATATATATATATATATATATATATATATATATATATTATTACAGATCTGGACCGACCGACCTAAGATGGCAATCAGAATGTGGGCGACTTCTAGTCGCTGCGATGGACTTTGGCACATCTTTCAGCGGATATGCATTTTCCTTCAGGAACGATCCAATGAAGGTACATACTAACCAGGTCTGTGTAGCGGGATCTACACAGCTGATGTCATTGAAGACTCTGACATGTATTCTTCTGACCCCACGGCAAGAGTTTCATTCCTTTGGTTATTAGGCTGAGAACAAGTACGCCGACCTGGCTCTGGACGGAGAACATAAAGACTGGTACTTCTTCAAAAAGTTCAAAATGCTCCTCCACAACACAGAGGTACGTCAATTTCTATTCAGCGTTTTAAGAATACTCAGACCCATTCCCTGTAATCTGGTAATGTAAGCCCAGGCCTCCGTATACTCACACAGTTAAATATGTTTGTTCACATTATAATTATCGGCTGCTATTTTGAAAGAAAAGTTCTTCATTTCAATAACTAACTATACTAACTATAACTCTACTAACTAGAAAGGTTACAATTCTGTTTTCTTTTAAAAGATTATGTGGTCACTTTTCTGATCATAATTCATCAGTTTAAATTATATTATATTTGCCCTTAGCCCCATAAATTTCGTACTAAGGCTCTGTGTTGAACATTAGTTTTGTTTGTGTGTTTGTTTCTTTTGCAAGCAAGCTTGTGAAAAGAGTTATCTACATACGATTGAAATTGCAATCTGTCTATACACTGTGCAAACAAAGTCAAAATCTACATTTTTATTAATTGTTTATTGCACTAATACTTAATGACCATCATGAAAGAATTATGGATCTATTGTATCCTTGGGCAATGCTTGTATGTAAAGCGTGGCATCATTCCTATATTTTCTAATAGCTGCCATTTGACCAAAATTAACCGTCACATAAAAGATGTAAAATACTCTTTCACAGAAGGATTTGTACGTATGGACTATTGATTCAGACGTAACAAGTTTCTATAGAGCATTTTAGACTTATAGCCACCATTGCAGTCAATACTTCAAGTACATATTAAAATGTAAGAAATACACAATTTTGTTCCCTAGTTTCTTGTTCTGGAAATACATAAATGACCCTTCATGTATTTGTGTCATGCAAACACATTTAAAAACATATTTTTGTACATTTTACGGCCTATAGCAGGACTCGTTGGATGATTCTACCATTGTTTTTAACTTCCATCGAGCTGAATTTTCATGTCTTTACTTCTTACAAAATACATAAATGGCTACAGTTGCATTTAATAATAATGAAATAGGTTTGCGCTTCTAACACGTATCCTTAGATTGTATTCTGATTACACCCATCAACCCGACGTGTGTGTGTGTATATATATAACACATACATGCACACTCACATGCAGACACACCTACACAAACACACACACATATATATATATATATATATATATATATATATATATATATATATATATATATATATAACTAACTTTGCTTCATAATTATCGTTTATATTTCATCTTGCAAGAGTAACTATTTACTTTCATTTGAAAGCGTTTATCTTCCTGAATATTTGCCTTTTACCTTTAAGGGCTATATATTTATTATATTTATATTTATTGTTTATAACGGTTTATCTTTCTAATGTTTTTCGCAATTATTTCCGTTATATATTTTCAGAACCAAACTTTCAATCAGCACTCTATAACTGGGATTTCGCTTATGTGCCGTTTAACCCTGTACATACATATTGGGGCCCGAATATATATATATATATATATATATATATATATATATATATATATATATATATATATATATATATATATATATATATAAAATTAGTGATAATTAATCTACAAAAGGAAATTTCATCCTCCAAATTATATATATATATATATATATATATATATATATATATATATATATATATATATATATATATATATATATATATTGCTATGCCGCAACTATCCGTATCTACGGTAGCTCAGTTGGTGGATCGTCCGACTCGTAATTCAAGTGTCGCGGGTTCGATTCCCTCTGGGGCCAGCCCGTCTGCTTCCTCAGTATGTCCTTGGGAAAAGCACTTAGCTCCCCTTTCCTCGGCATGAAGGTCTTAAAAGTGCCGTTAAAACCAACAAAAACAGATTTTCGTGACACAACGTGGTTTGTGGTGTGCAACTGTTTTGAGATGATCACTTGTGAAATGTTCGTTATCCACTCTCGTCTTTTGTGCATCAAATCAATATTGACTGATAAAATTATCTGAACAATCAGGCGAAGGTTACATCCATATATCTGAGTAAGCTTCTAATTACAGATGATATTCTATGTTAATGGATGAATTTCTGTGATTCATGTCACAAGGTCATGTGTGTATTCCAATTCCGCTGTCATGTTCAAAGAACAAAGTTGTTTCTGATTGGCCGATCAATTTATATGCTCACCAATAAGGGCCTTGTTTATAAGAATACGTCCACGTGCCAGCTTTGTTTGTAAACAAAGAGGGAAATTCAGAATTATGAACATATCAGGTTGAACCCATTGAGTGAACATGGTTGGAGAGAGATCCAAAATTTCAAAACCCCATAAAAATGAGTGATAATTAATCTACAAAAGGAAATTTCATCCTCCAAATTTTAATTACGTGCAACAAATGTTGTAGGTTATAATTTTGGAATCTTACATTTTGAAGCAAAGAATTTAGATTACAAACTTCACCTTCCACAAGCAGACGACCTTAGCTAAAATTTTTGCTTTGGATGTTTGGACATATAATATAGCCAGTTATTTCAAAGTATACAATTTGCCCACATTACTAAATGTTTACAAACAGACTGAGTCAGTGTATGAAATTTATCAAAACAGAATTTCTAAAAGTGGTGAAAATCCTAAATTTGTTGTGTGAATTTTGTAAGACTGAGCTTATAAATTGCAAAGAGAATATTTCTCTTCATTCTGTTCGTCATCATAACAAAGTAAATATTAATAGCTATTGAATGAATCTATCCTAAATTTGTTATCTTTCTTTGGATATTGTTTTTCATCTCTATGGCTAGTGTCAGTCGTACCCACTTGTACCTTGCAGGACTGGGAAATCTTAAAATCATTACTAATTTTCCAAATCATCGAGGTTACAGATTTAGTGTTAGAACTGGGATCATGATACAAATAATAGAGAACAAAAAATAATATATAAAAAAAAACGATCTGACTCCGTGAATAGTGATAACAAACATATTTTTTCCAAAAGTGATTGATAAGGTGTGGAAATGGTGAAAAATATACCGTTTGTGAGTTCGGAAGTCATGCATATAAAATCTCAATCTACAAATGAAACAGTGTGACAATAGAGATCATGACAGCAATAATGTAATAAGGTCAAAGGACTCAAGTCCCTATGATAAACTGGAGAGTATTTTTTTAAAAAGAAATGAAAAGTTTAGCTTCAGAAGTTGAAGATACAAGTGTTCTCCCTTGGAAATCACATGAAAGCAATATTTGTAGTATTTGAGTTAAAATTATATTATTTACAGAAAAGGGTGCATCTTATTGAAAATATAAATGATAATTCTGGGACCAGACAAACAGGCAACCCCAACCTTCAAAGAAACAGTTCTTTTAGAGGAATTGGAAAAATGGTAAACACAGACATACACATGAAATGAAACCTTCAATTGAATCATGTTCAGAGTGACGTAGACGAGTGTTAAGCTCAGTTCAGGATTATTGCAGAACTGAATGACTGGGCTTATTATGCAAAGTCACTGTATTTAGGAAGCAGTCTCACCAGTACCACTGCTAGCTCCTTAAGTAATGAGCATAAGCCAAGACAAAGGAAAGATTACTACAATTTGGTCAAAGTGCTAAAACCAAGGTTTGGAATTCTGAATAAAGCTGAAATATACTGAACTCAGTGTAACAGGATGAAGCCGGGTTGGGATTGGATTAGTGAAGACACCGAAAGCAGTTGCGTTAATGAGGTGTTTATTTATAAACGCAATAAAAAGATGAACGAATCTGACACCATTATAACAAAAAGATAAGGAAAATTATATAGTTCCAATAGATTAATGAACCAATGCTCCTCCAAGTTCAGAATGGAAAAGAATACGTAATTACAATTTTTTTTATGTTTCTCAAAAACTGGAAATAAAATATTGCATCACAAGACGAGAACTTTGTACGGTAGTAAATGCAGAATAACATTTACACCACTATCTTTATGGGAAAAAAGTTCATAGTGGGAACTGACCATGGCAGTCTGAGATGGCTTATCAATGTCAAAATGGTAGAAGGCCAATTTGCTAGGTGATTAAACATTTCTGGTAACCTATGATTTTGAGATCATGCACAGAGATGGTAGACTGCATTCTAATGCAGATGCCTTATCAATACGCCCTGTCTCGATATGAACTGCACTTATCGTGAGAAAAGTGAAAACACGTGGAAAGTGAAACAAATAGAAACTTGGTAGTTTATATTTATTGCTCCCTAATCGAGTAAGTTCTTTGTCTCTTACATACAATCCAATCTCAAAGAAAAATGAAATAAACAGGGAAGAATCTAGAAGGGATAGTTTCCAATCATTGGTCACAGTATTTATTCTATGCCTAGTTACAATAGAACCAATATATTGTATCTGTCTCATATTGAGTATATTTTCCCTGGTATTCGGATACTCTTGTTTTGATGACAATGTTCTTAGCAAATTATCAAAGATTCTACATGGTGAAGTAGAAAATCTAGAGTATTGATGGAAAAAAGGGATCGCTTAAAGAAAAGTGGTGATAAATTCTGTTATGTTAGAAAAGAGGCGAGCAAATAATTCCCAGATATAACTGACAGTAGCACAAGTAAAGACAAAACTATCACTTCCGAATCAGAAGATAATATGGATAACATATACATATATACATTACCCCATTACAAAACAATGATCTAGTTCTGAAAGTTGTAAAGAGGATGGTAACAAGTGAAAAGAAAATTGAATGCGCAGATGTTTCACACTACTGTCCTGAAAAAAAAAATACTGGAAACTGATTGCTTTCCTTGTAGTAGACAATGATATTCTTTATAGGAAATAGAAAAGTGATGATGGAAAGAGAATCGCCATCCACATTGTTGTTTCAAACTCGCACAATTACATAACAGTGTCACAGCTGCATACTTAGGAGTAATTACAACTTGACAAAAAGCTTTACAGAGATTCATTTGGTATGGGCTGAATATAAATGTAGAAAATTCGTGCAAGAAATGTGATGTATGCCCGAGTAGAAAATCTTAGCTTAGAAATCAAAAACATCTATCCAAACCTACAATGTTGGAGCCCCTATTGAAAGGGTTGGTATCGATTTCATAGGTCGACAACACAGGACTAAACAGGGAAATACATATATTATGGTCCTCCAAATTTTAATTATGTACAAAATATTGTAAGTTATAATTTTGGAACCTTACATTTTGGCACAAAGAATTTTAATAGCAACGTTCACATTCCATAAGCAGAGAGACCTTATCTGCAATTTTTGCTCTGGATATTTTGATTTAGAATGTAACAAATTATTTCAACTTATAAAATTTGCCCACATTACTAAAGTTTTACAAACAGCATGAGTCAATGTATGAAATAGAATTTTAGCAAACCAAACATTTTCGAAATGTGGAGAATACTCTTATATTTCTGTGTGAATTTTTTAAAGGTGAACTTTTAAATTGTAAAGATAATATTTCTTTTCATTCTATTAATCATCAAGACAAAGTAATTATGAACAGATATTAAATAAATCTGTTATGAATTTGTATCTTTCTTTGGATATTGTTTTTCATCACTGTGGCTAGAGTCGATGGAACCCACTTGTAGCTTCAAGGACTGGAAACTCAGAAAACTATCTTAATTTTCCAGACCAGCGCGTTTACAATATATATATATATATATATATATATATATATATATATATATATATATATATATATATATATATATATATATTGTTATGTATATTGAATTTATAATATGTGTTCATGAAGTAAGGTGTACTTTAGTCATTTTGTAAACAACATATTTACAGATTTACATCATTTGAGTTCAAGGTCAGTCTTGTTTACATAGCATTAAGTACTTAGATTGGAATTCTCCATGACTTTATGTGAGAAAGGTCACGTGCGCACCGTATTTCTCCAATAAAGTTACTAATATTATAGAATATTCTGTCAGGTGACTTATATTTATATTTATACAGGTTTGGTAAACAAGATTTCATTCCTATACTAAACTTCATATTATTAAGATCAGTCTATTAAGGAATTTATTTTAGTAATCAGATTTTACAGTCGTGAAAATCAGAGCAAATTCAGAGAGAGGAATTGTTTATTTGAAATATTCATTGGAATTAAGTGCTCTTTCTTATTTTGGATTAATACTTGACTTTGAGATTTATGTGAATTCTGGATTACACCATTCAGGCATATCAGGACAGTCAAGACTACTGACACATTAGGACATTGAAGGCTACTGGAATCATCCGGAACATTCTATATTTAGGACTTGTGAGTAGGACATTTAAGATTATTGGATTATTTGGACTTTAATTCAGGTTACTGTAAGTGTCTTTTGAGTTTTCACTTTAATTGTCTAGAAATAAATTGCTTGTTGATTTTACTAACATTGTTGGTTTAAAGATTAAATGGCCACATTTCCTATTTTTTGCCATTTCTTGGTATTTAAGTGTTACACGCATAATAGTTTTCAGTAAAAATTATTGATTATGTTTTTTATCGTGTCTAAGGAGGGATCTGATTACAAGTTAAGAAATTTTAGGGTTTCTCTAGTAGATTGGCTTGAAAGCACTGTTTAGTTTGTTGAAAATGTTCAGGAAATATCGGAAGATCTGTACATTAGTCGACCCATGTTAATCAGGAGACTGTGATTCGAGTTTCTTTTAGACGAAAAATATAGATTTTAAAAATATCGGAAGCCCTCACATGACAGTACAAATTACATACATACATACATACATACATACATACATACATACATACATACATACATACATACATACATACATACATGCATGCATGCATGCATGGATGCATGCATGCATTCATGCATGCATGCATGCATGCATGCATGCATACATACATACATACATACATACATACATACATACATACATACATACATACATACATACATACATACATACAGAGAGAGACAGACAGACATACAGAGAGAGAGAGACAGATATTTGTTTAGGCTGACAAAACTATCTGCTCGCATCTGCTTCTAAATGCAATTTGTCTTGATTGTGAAAGTTTGCTTGAACGCGGTTCAGATTTTGAAAAGAAATTGATCCGAATGCTGATACATTTTGAATTTTGAATTTTGAAATAAAGTTATGGTAAACAATGAATTTATTCTTTCAGGGTTTGAACCAAGATACAACAATAGAAGACGCATTAGGCCGCAAGATACCGGCAATAACGATATTTTCATTGTCAATCAAATACCTCAAAGACCACCTGATGAGTACACTTCAGGACCGTGTCCCTGGAATAGTACAGGAGGATGTCCATTTCGTTATTACCGTACCTGCTATATGGGACGACAAGGCTAAACAATACATGAGGGATGCTGCGGTAAAGGTAACCTATATAGATTCAAGGTTTCAGATGGTGACATAAAGAACGCGAAGCAATAGTTATACAGCAAGTGCCAGGCCACTATATTCCTACTATTCACCAAATGCTTTTAGACAACCACCCCACCCGCAAAAAATAAAAATGTTTAAAAACACCCTATCCACACTTTTGCAAATATAATTTTGAAAGACAACATCCCACTCACCCAAAACAAAAGTGTCTACAAACTTTATCCTACCATATAACCCTGTCCCTACAATATTTACAGAATCTGCTCATTATTGAAACCCTACCCCTCTAACAATAATGTTTTAGAAACAACACTCCACCCCTTTTAAAATAGTTTTTAAAAACAACACCCTACCACCTGCAAAACAACTTTCTATATAAATTCCCAACCAATAATCATATGCTGTTGCACTCCTCAGAAATAATTAAAAGCAACATCCATCTCCTCAAAATAAAATCTCAATAGTTAAACATTCAACCAGTAAATTTAAAATATAAATTAAAAACATATACAGAGTTAAGCTTAAATTTAGAAAATATTAAAAATGAACAAACAACCTCTGAACTAAGTAGCTATATAAGGCTCCAAATATGCAAAGCGGAAAGGAGTCGAGTCAGGCTCATTAGCATTGCGCAGCAACGCAATAAATTAGTAAAATAGAACCTCAATACTAGTAAAATAGAACCTCAATGCTAGTAAAATAGAACCTCAATGCTAGTACAATAGAACCTCAATGCTATGAAATACACATTATTAACTATGACCAACTTCTCACCACTAAATCAAAGTAAAAATAGGACGAAGTAACATATACAGTTCTAAGATATAATTGACAAATATAAAATAGAACAATCTCGCTCTGAACGGTGTATCTATAGACAACTCCGAAGCTATGGAACAGCGAGGAGTCGAGCCATGATCTTAAATCATTTCAAAGGAAACAAATAAGTAATACAAATATGAGTTAGTATTTCTGAGCAACTTGCCACCGGTAAAATGTAAAACATAGGCTAAAATATAATTTAAACATTTTCTTGCATATCAGCAGAGCTCTCAAGTACAAGTATTGTTGTTTTAATTCATTGCTACTATTACCCTGACTTTATACTTTGCCACATATCTTGTGAGTTATTTTAAAAATTTTCTATGTGATATCTTTGTTTTGTGCCCTTTATCGTGTATTTATTTACATTTTGTATCTACAATTTATTTTTAAAATATGCTTTAATAGAAGGTTGACAATTAGTATGTTCGTTTAACTATGTAACGACTTTTCGTGTTCTATTTTGAACATCTTTTAGTCCCAGTATATTATGTACAATGTTTTTCCAGTTAATTTATACTACTAAAATTGTACTACCGTCAACTTTCAAAATTAATTTTTAGATGAGTTAAAGATTAAAAAAAGTTTAGTTAAATCACAGTGTTGAATAATATGCAACTTCACTATGAATAATGTTTACGTTAACTGTTAATTGTTTTGCAAAGCAAAGGAAGGTAATGAGGCAAAATATGAAGAAACTATTAAGGTAATTAAATCGCCAGGAAAGGTAACTTCACAAAAAACAAAGATCCACATAGAGTTAAACTTTGACAACAACGTGGAAAACGTTCAGAAGAATTTTTTAAAGCCAAAGCAGAAAAGGTAAAACAAGAGCAAGATAAAACTAAGTTTGTTAGTAACAGAACTCAAGATGATCCAAATAGCTGAAGCAAAATGTATTACTTGATAGGTGGCATACTTGTTGTATTAGGATTTTAGGTGTTAAACTGGTGTATTAAAATAACTATGTTATGCCTAAAAAGTTATCTAAAAAAGAACCATTTAAATTACCTAAGGAGCAGGCACACCCATTTCCAGAAATGTTGTGCTAGGAGTAAGCTGTTTCAGTAATATATGGCACAAGGTATACTACCAGGCAAAGTATTTAATCACATGAAGAGAAAAATGTGTCCTTGTGGACCAATGGAATTAGCATACACAAAGTCTAATAACATTTTTATTTATTCGATCTAAATGGGAGAGAAAATACTAAAAGCACCATCATTGTATCCAACATTTCAATATACTGACAATGACATACATTTTAGGTTGATGAAAATCAACGAAATTAAGAATGTTTTCGTTAAGGAAATTGAAAACAGTACAAAACAGCATATACATTTTCTGACTAGCTAGAGGTGAGCATGGCTACTTTTTCAAATGGCATAGGCGTTGCAGCTGTTGGGTTAGGAGCACCAGGAATAACTACAGGATTTAAAATCCCTGTGGGTTTGCCTGTTTTGTGCAACTTAACTTGGGTTTGTGGCTAAAACTTTCAAGGTAAAGTTGATGTACAAGATAATCTTCAAACACGATTAGACCATAGCCATAAGTAGGTTGAATAGTATTGATAATATGATGAGTAAGGCAATAAGCGATAATGAAATAAGTCATGAGGAATTTAATTTCATAGTGTGTGAGTACAACAGATAGAAGGAAAAAATGCAATAAAGAAAGAAAGTTGGTAACACAGGAAGACAAGAAATGGAAGAGCTAAAAAGGATTTTTTTAGAGGAGGGATAGAAAATAAAGCATAAAAAATTAAAAAGATATTGAAAGTTACAACAAACTAAGAGGATATATTGTAATTGGAACCTTTTTATCTAGTGGTTATTTGAATGTTAACTGTTTTAATTTATGGTACATAAATGGAAAGTTACATTGTTACATAAAAAAATTATTTTACAAATGAAATGATAACAGAGAGGGAAAAGTATCCATTTCATTTGAGAGAATGGATTTTGTTGCTTATTAATAAATATATAATATTTCGATGATCTGAAAACCAATATATATTCTATTACATTAAAGATAAGAATGAAACAAAAACTGTTTTACTTCCTGACAGATTATGTAGCCTTGAAATGTACATGAACCTAATGAAAGAGGAAATGACTGCTAATAACGACAGTGCAGAAAGTATTGATAATGTGTGCTTAAAAAAAATTCAAAACTTTTTGTCACTCTGAACAATAATTACACAATGTACATAACCAGCTACAACTGTAAATGTAATAGTTAGAGATCTATTCAAACATCTATTCAATCCAATATAGTTTTTGGGCTTTCTGAAACTAAAACTTTACACATTTTCCTCGATCAGATCAATAACACCAAACACTAACTCCAACGGATATTATTCAAGTTTACTAGAGATACTCCCTGTTAAAAATGCTTTCCATGGAGACTTTGTTTCATACAATGTGAACACACGTTGCAAGCAATTGCAAAGAGATACCTTAAACAGATTGAATATCAGCATTAAAGATGAAGATAGAGAAGTAACAGATTTTTATGGTATGACTGTATTATATGCTGTTCGCCCTAAGTGCTTAAGATGACTGGATAAATATCCCTAAAACGGCCATCTCTTAACTGAGCAGAGAAAACACTTGAGAAATATGCTGCACTAGATCAATCAATAAACAATGACTTAAACAACAACCGTATGACAAATTTAGGTGATTCGGCAAAATCAACTGACACAGCCACTAGTTAGGTTATTCAAAGAGGGTTTGACCCAAAAGTACGTAATACCTTAAAGGGTAAATACATCAATAGCTGAAAGAAAAAAAAAGAACAGAGAAAATATATAGAAAATAAATTACTATCTGTGGAAGAGAGTGGAACTGAGAGGGCTGCTAAAATGAAAGAGTTGCAAAAACTTATTGACGATAACATGTGAAATATCTTCAATGTTTAAACAGAGATTTCATACCCTGTCTAATACCAACAAAAAATTGCAAACTTTAAGAAAAGATGCAATCGAAAGGACAGTTGAAATAGAAAAATACTTGCAACCAATTCAACAAAAGATAAACTCAGATGCATTAGAAAGTGACATAAAGAAAAAATATCTGGAAAACTCTAGTACTTTATAATCACAGTTAGAATAGTTAAAGAAAGACAAAAAATGAAATCAAACAAAATTATAGAGAGAAAAATGATCTAAAGCTGCTGTAATAAAACTGGAAGATAAGATAAGAGCTCCCACTGACACTTTGCCGCAGTCTGCAAAAGATAAAAAATTTAGTCGAAATAACAAATAAGGATTGATGACAATAATACAATACCAAAATAAATGTATGTGAAAGTATGATTAAATATACGAAAACGAGCAACAATTTATCTATTACTGATTTAATCGACAAAATCTAAATGATGATCAGATTTTACCAAATCTTGAAAATGAACTTACTCCTGGAATAAAAAAAACAGAAACACGCACACATACATACATACATACATACATACATACATATATATATATAATATATATATATATATATATATATATATATATATATATATATATATATATATATATATATATATATATATATTCATATATAGTGATCAATAACTGGTTAAAATGAACTGAATGGTACAAGGAAGTATTGACAAATGAGAGAGTCGGGTGAAACGAATACAAAAAGCGTCTAATGAAACAGGACAGGAGTTTACGATCAAGACTCAAGTGGGTCAAAAGAATCAAGCATTCAGCAGAGGAATTGATGCAGTTAAATCAGAAATAGAAGGACACATAAAGACATTCAAAATTGAATTGAACACATAAATGGGTATAAAGAGTATTGCAATTAATATTACAATTGATGAGATTAAAAACATGTTGAATAAATTGGATGAACAATTAATAACTGTTCCTGGATGTATATATAGTGCTTTATGTTTCACATAGTCAAAGAAGAACTCTTATTTATAAAACCATATAGCCCTTTGATGTTAAAAGTCTTGTATGAGATAGTTATACAGACACACACACACACACACACACACACACACACACACATATATATATATATATATATATATATATATATATATATATATATATATATATATACGGTTTACTTGAAATATTTTGGGCTCAGATTACACCCTAAACATTTCCTACTACTTATCGATTTGTCTATACTCCATCAGATTTTGCTGACGACAAATTACACATTTTAACACCTTACATCATCATGTCATTCAAATAAAGAAGTCAGGTTTGTATGCAACTTTTATAAACGTCAACAAACGTCAGCAATCGAACTTTAATGAATGTATATATTTTATTGGATTATTGGCAAGCAATACTAGTTTTTGCTTACTCATTAAGCTTAATGAAAAACGTGATGATGAAAAATCAAATAAAAATGTATAGTTTAAAAGAATCATTAATCTATTATCTGGAAGAAAATAAATATTTTATTATTTGGGATTATTATCGGAGGCTGTAAATCATGCACAATAAAAACTTGCAGTAGTATCAAAATGTGTTACCATTAAGTAGAAAAGCAGGTGCATTAATTATTTGACGTGCAATAGCTAACGGTTTACAATGCACACTAAGTAATTATCTGTTTAAATAATTTGACCAAATGGAGCTAATGCAGGATGCATAAGACATGAAATGTTATGAATAAAGCATGATCATGTTTTCAAAAGTTTCCTCGACGTTTCAATGGTAGAGGATGTGTGTTTTGTAAGTTTGTACTTCTTCATTTATAAAATATAGATGCAGGGTTCACGTCCAAGCCTACTAAGGATTATGTAGTAATATTGAAGTCCATACATGCATTAGCTTTCGAAAAAGCTTGAAGACTCCCCTAGATTCAGTTCATTGTTTGTTTTTGGACAAAAAGAAACAATTTTGTTTAAAAAAAATAGTGGCATTGCAGAAGTAGGTCAGGTAATTTATTTGAAGCAGGGGCATTCTTTTCATGCTGATCATGAGTGTGATCACTTGAAAGTGGTTTCTTGTGTCTCGTCATTATTGATTATAATTGTATTTCTTGGACTAACGAACCTCATATATCATGAAATATACATGTACGGATTATATTTCCTCTTAATTAAAAATTTCGCCTACCTCCAGTCACATACATGGGTTTTTATTTGATGCAACTTATGCGATGCGGTTTCCTGGTGACCCTCAAAATATGGCTAACCAAAAATAAAAATAATACCTAGTTCTGTTTTTGTATTTATGGCGCGCCACAAAGCCAAGAATGAAGTTAAGTACTTTCAACTCTTCATGCATTGTCAAAAAAGTTAGCCAGCTATACCACTTGAATATAGCACTGGTACCTGACAGGCCTCTCAATTGATGGATGTGGATTTTTTCAAAGTGAAGTTTAAAAAGACACTTTTAGTACCATATTTACTTCAACTTGTGACCCTGGACCATTTCAAGAGATTATACTGCATAACATATTGTTCTCTTTGGCATTTCATGTGTCAAAGAATAGTCTGCAAACCGAGATAATGGAATACATTGTATAGATTTCTCATTGTTAATTTAAAATAGTTTATACGATAACACAGCGTGAATCTAAATTGTTGGGTGAGGCCTGTAATTAGACAGGATAGTGCTATCAAAAGTTGCCTGACTTACACCATTATTGAACATTGCATGTCTCTCAATGGATTACAGTTATTGCCAAATTCTCCCAATGCAGATTATCCGAATCTAATTGCATTGAGAATCATACTACATAATACCTTTCTGAAATGTCTAATTGTAACGTAGATTGTCATCACATGTCTTATGAACATGCATGCCAGCAAATAAGCCTTACTGATGTGTACAAAAATACAAATCTAACAATTTGATTTTGCACCGGTCTGCGATTGACACCTTCTTAGCCTACTGAAACTGCTAAAAGAAAAAACCTGCATGCCCCGTCTGTACCGACTTGAGATAATAATTGAGTGCTGCACCGGTATGTCAGTGTGTCACTTCGTCCAATCAGGCGTCCTTTCTTATATGGATTTTGGTTACATATGCCTGAAAATGGCTGCAATATGTTCCGAAATAAATATGCTCCGAGCCTTGACGAAGAGCAATGAACACTTCTAGACTGATGTCGTCGATGTTATTACTAGCTACTACTTAGTATTTTCTTAAGAAGTTTCCAGTGTTGATGCCATTACTAGTTGCATGGTTGTTATGTTGCATTTTCATAAGAAGTTTCCAGTATCACGTCTTCTAAAATCGTTCCTTCTTCTTGACTGTCTGAGGTTCAGTGTATACAATGTTGTTTTGGTAAGTTTTAGGCTTTTGATGTCGTAGCCAACAATTTTGTGTCAGTCAAATATACAGGATGTAGACAAAACAAAAAACAAAAAAGCATTGATTTTACTTTCTTAAAAGCTGATTGTCATTATTGATTGTTTAGCTAGTTATTTAGTTTTGTAATCTGGCATGGTACTGTTTTATTGAGAAAGTTACGTTCAATATGTCTTATAAATGTTGATACAAAATCGGTAATATCGATTTAGTAGCATATCAGCTCCCAAATAGGTGAAACATGGCATGCAGGCACGCAAAATCATGTCATTTGTTTATATGTATATATATATTTATAAATTTTCCCCCCTCCTCCCCCTAACTAAAATAAGAAACAAACAATGATAGCAAACCCACTAAAAATACCGTAGCTACTTTACCTTAGCTAACCCACGAAAAATCATAGCTTAAAAATCTTGATAACCACTTTATAACTTTCCACAAAATATCACTGCACATTGCATTTACTTTCAGTGGCTTTAGTGTTTGTTTTCCTTAATATAATGTTTTCCTGCATCAATTTTTTTCTTTAATGAACATGTAAGTAGAAGCTTAAGAAAGATATATTTTAGCTGTTACCTCACTTACATAAGGTATGTAAATGGTATACTATTTGAAAGGCCACAAGTATTACTAACGTAACCGACATTATATCCATTCGTTATTGAAAACTCTTGAGCTATTGTTGCAATACTGTGATAAACTTTTGGATTCCTACCCCACAAAAAAACCATAGATTTGCCTAGAAAAAAAAAAATAAATAAATAAATAAATAAACATGCATAGAAAACAACGGTCATTCTATTGACTCGCTCCCAAACAGGGCACACAGATGCACGTACGAACTGAATTGTTGTTTTCGAATCGAATATGGTAAAGAAGTCAATATATTTAATGTATACCTAACTGCCCTAGCTATAAAACTACATAGGTTTCTTTTTATTTTTTTGAATTTAAATTAAAAGTGCTATTTTCCCTCATTTTAGTGCTATTCTGTTCTTTATTTTATTTTTTAACTTTCCAGCTCACCGATGATCGCTCCATCTCGCCTTCTCCCACTAGCTCTCTATTTCTGCTGCTCGATCTCGGTTCCTTTTTATTCATAAGTTTTGAACGATTTGGCGTTCCGTGCATATTATTTATTTAATGATTATATGGTATTTACTGAAAGATACTTATTACTTAGGGAAACCGTCTTTTAGTTTAGACTGTGATGACGTTCCTTTGGTTTCACTGTCGAAAATTTAGATATACAAGCATAGGGTTATCAAATTCTTGATACTTTTCCCTGTTCTGACATATTAGAAATTTCGTTCCAATACTACAATTAGTATAAGTCTCTGTTATAATAACTTATAATGACTTCATAATTTCCAATCATGTTGTTGTGTATTTTACTGCTGCAAATGTTGACGTTCGACCAATCATAAAGCGTATTAAAATTCATTATTGCGTCAAACATACTTTTTTTTCCATTCCTAAAAAAGTTTTTGAAATATGATTTAGAAATATTATCCCCATTCACAGAAAGTTATCGAGATTTAATTGGCTAATGTTCTAAGCTAATCATTCCACACTATCCCATCTCGGGAAGGATAAATTGAAATTTGTGAAGTAAAGTAAATATGAAATAGAGGAAGTTGCTTTTTAAAAACGCTCGATTGTGCATAACTATACTTGTTTAAACAAAATCAGAAGCGTTATGCGCCAGTCACGCTCGTATACATAACTTCCTTAAATGCTTAAAAAGAGCTGTACATTTATATATTTTTAATTTAACTGGAAGATTCGTTTCTTCAGCATGTGCGTCTCGTCTGCAAAATTAGGCTATAAGAAGTATTTTCAATTTAATTCAATCTTGACACCCACATTATCTCCGCTTAAATTATATATATATATATATATATATATATATATATATATATATATATATATATATATATATACATATATATATATATATATATATATATATATATATATATATATATATATTATCATGGTAATGCGATCTTAATTGCTCGATCACGTCGAGTTGTCAGCATCAGAAAATCCAAATCATTACGAGACGCAAAGAGTCTCGTCATGATCCCGAATTTCTGATGCAGACAACAAGACGTGATCTAGCAATCAAGATCGAATTTCTATGATAATTATATTTTTGTTATATATCTAACACGTTTCAGATAATTTAGTAAAATCACTATTCTTAACTGAAAAACAAAAGAAGTTGATTAACATTTCAAACTTTTTAGTACAAACTTCATCATATATCATGAACCGAATCATACATTCATCAGGTGATGTGCACATGAATATTGCAGTTTATGAATGAAGCTCGTGAAACAGCAGTCACTCGTTTTCATTATGAACACTGGTAGTAACACGAATTCTCAAGCGCATCTGGGCAGAAGACATATATCTGACTTACAGTTATTGTGCAATTGTCAAATTTTGTATCACGGAAGATTTCAACAGCTCAATGACTCGGAAAGTTTCTCTCTGAGGCCAGACTAATAGTGGTTGAACTGTTTCCGCCGAGACATTGTGAGAGGCTCCGATGGAGACTTGGTATGGGAATAACAGCATTAGTTTGACAGTCATTTACAAAAGTATTGGACAAGTTTTTGGTACTTTATGATACAGATTTGCTTCAGAGTGTTATTCATTTACTTTTGCATGTTAAGTGAGGCTACGGCATAGTTGTTCACGCTTGTTCAGTTGTAACCGGGAAACCTTGAGGAAAAAGTAACTCCAGACTCGTTTGAGAGAATGGTGATACGGAATCAGAAAACGAGCATATCGTGTTCCTACGTTTACGAAATGAAGGTATGAATGTGGCTCTTTCTTAAGAAAAACCTTAATAGGTGTATAATAAAGTATTTATTCCTTCTGCGTGTTTATTTTAAACGTTGGGGATTTTCTCTGAATTGGGCGTAAATTCGCCACATTGTGTTTTAGTAGTCTCGATGAAAATTTCATAACTGTTTGATTCTACTTGCACTCTTAGCATTCGATTCAGGGTGAAGCGGAATCAAATAGGTATACAATTTGCAACTACCATCTTAAAATACAATGTAAGTGTTTATGCATCATTCTTAGGCGAAGACGTTCGGTTACATTTTTAGATTTCATGTTATTTACAAGTAAAACGATCTTCGAAATACCTCCTAAAGTATCCTTGTATAAAATATAGACCCGTAGAAAATTTTTGTTCAACATTAAAAACAGGCCACATAAGCATAATTACGAAACAGAAAGCAAATATTAAACTCATACACCAACAAGAAATATTTCAGCTGTCAATAACTTTAAACCAAGCGTTGCAGAATCATAAGAATTCTTAGGAGTATTCTACCTTTGTATACATACAAACATATTAAATTCAACTGATATCCACAGTCATGACTCCGTTTTAACAAAAATCAGTAACTTAAGCATGCAAGCAGACTTAGATATTGTTTCGTTGGGTTTTATTGTATTCGTTGAATTTTCATAAAATAAGTGACTGTGGTTAGGAATATCCTTAAACTAGATCAGTTTCAACTTTAAAATCTGTGGTATGCAAATCAATGTTTTCAATACTGGATATGAAAGGGTTGAATATGAGTGTGCACGTATGATGGGGAGTTTTGTGTATAAAGTCCCTTGCCCGGTAGTCAAGAAACGTGATATACATAATTTGTTAACTCAGACTCGAAATTTTTTTATTATTATTTTTAATAACTATACTCAGAGGAAAGGTAGTATTACCAAAATATCTGATGTCGGAAGATATTGGTTACATTTTATTTTGTCATAATATCACCGATGTGAAAAGTCTCAAAGGGTGTTTTTAAAATTTATTTTGGAATCTTAAATTTGTGGTTATTTTTGTTCAGGCAGTTTCATAACTAAAGGGTGTAGTTTTCCATTTTATTTTATTTTCAGCAAATTGTCTTTGTTTCTTTCGCTTATTGTCAGACAGTTTCTTGACTATTGGTTCAGCGGGGTAACGGATACGTATGTAACCAGTTTATATGAAACTCACTCCTGGCAAGTCATTCGGATTTGGTTTATATGAATGTCTTATACACGTGTGCGAACGCATCAGTTTGCCATGAAAAGTGTAAGTGGGACTGTAGGTAATCAACAGGGGAGGAAAATGCTGTAAATGTGTTAATAGAAATATCCTCCATATACGACAGGTTTTAAAGATTTAATCAGTTTTATTATTTGATATTTTATTCTGAGCAACTATAGGATTAGTAAAATCTTTCTTATCTTCAAAAGGCGGGAATCAGTAATGATCAACTCTCCATCGCCCTGGAGCCTGAGGCAGCTGCCATTTGGTGTCAGCGACTAGAATCTTTGAAGACTTCTCAAGCGGGTTCATCCTCAATGAAACGGCTATTTCGTCCAGGAATGAGATACATGGTTGTGGATTTGGGAGGCATGTAATAAATAAATTGAATGCATTATCCCTACTCCAACTCAGAAACGAATACAACTTAATTAATGCTTGTTCTGTGACAGTATCATATGGCACTGATACATCTTCTTCTTTCTTTGCTGCCACTATTTTTGTTGCTTATGGTGTGACCACTCATATTATTGTAATTTATATTACTGCTACCTTCCTTCACCCCTCTCCTCTCCCTTTCCATCTTCTGTCAAAATTATTGCGGTGGAAGTTGCCATAATAAACAGTGCCACGATGGTCGACTAGCTACAAGAGCTGAGCCTTCGACTCACTGAAGCGTCAACTGCGTTTGGTCGCAGACTATTAACATTAAGGTTTAAGCCTAGCAAACAACACAGAGGTGATATGTCTGAAGGGTTCGCCTTCCCACCAATACACTTTTCAATAAACAGAAGATAACCATGCCCCAGATCAATTGATTCACGTGGCAATTTCGCTGCGATCGTCTCAGTACTCGACATCCACTTGGGGGTGGATATAAATAATAGTGTAACTTTGCGCTATACTTTAGTATTTTTGGTGCTCTGCCAATTAGTGCAAGGCATACCTTTGCGCCAAACCTTTATATATGGATTGGGAAGGGTATCCATTTAGTCCCCCTCTACTACACCAGTTGAGAGTGCTCCAAGAATTTGTTTGGTGTGTTTTGGTGTTAAATGTCACATTAACGCATGAAAGTTTATATCGTGCAGAGCAATTGGAGTAAAATGTCTTTCCCAGATACACACCAAGACGGCTGACCTGGTCTGTTCTTTGTAGGATTCGAACACGCACTCTTCTGGTCGTGAGTCCAGCACGCTAACCACTAAACAACTGCGGTCTTGTTGCTCGCCAAACTCACGAATGAGTCTTCTATACATACATACATACATACATACATACATACATACATACATACATACATACATACATACATACATACATACATACATACATACATACATACATACATACATACATACATACATGCATACATACAATGGCACATATTAAGAAGTACTTGTGACGATATGAATTGTATCTATAGTTTTTGCCTTCCCCATCCCCCGGGCAGACTGTACTCCCATACCGATTTTAAAAACGAAAAACATCACGGATATTAAAAATGCACAAAACTTAGTCATTTCATTCCTTAATTTATAATTTATAACCTGATTATCGCCAGGGGGTTTCTAACACTGTCATCTTGTTCGTTTTTAAAACCTAACACGGCCACCACATTTGCGTGGACGAGTCTATTTTTTCAGACAACATAAGTGATGTCTTCGATAAGCTCTGAAAATTTCCACAGTTTTGTCCGTAACTTTGGGAGTTTCATGATTTTAAACCCATGTACATAACATTTGCACCGTTTGCCCGTTTTATTTTGTTCTATTTTTTTTAGAAATTTTAAAATTAGATATTGCAAATATTTGATGCAGATGACACAGGTTTTACCTTCTATGTATGTCTAGTCCAAGGAACTTTACCCCTTCACTGAAAATGGACTTTTCCAGGAACAGGGAAAGGACAATCAGCAGGCTTGTTGTTTACACTGAAAACTTCTGTTTGGTTTGAACGCAAACAAGACGACAGTGTTAGATATCCCCTGGCGACCATCAGTTAGACATTTTAAATTAATGAATTAAATCACAAAGTTTTGTGCATTTTATATCCTTGATGCTTTTCTATTTTAAAACGGGGGGAGGGGGGTACAAACTGCTGGGGAAGCGGTGGATGTGACTTGGGTAGGTGTTTTTCTATTTTAAATCGGGGGGTGGGGGTGGGTGGTATTTGGGTTCTGGATAAAATCTTAATTCGACTTTTGATCAAACCAAATACATATATTTGACAATTGCTCAAGTGAATACTAAGCAACTGTACATATGTTTGCAGTTTGAACGTTTTTAGACCATACCATTAAATAGGATTGAATCATACTTACCTCCTTCGCATAAATGTATAAGCAGCATTCTATGCATTCTCTTTTGTTTTGTTACAAGTTATATGAATTCTTTGGATTCGCCATTGGTAGATACTAGTATGTAAAGATGTCAACTATCAGATAGTAATTATATTGAAATATGAGAGTGTGCTTCCGACAGACGTGTAGTCAAATTACATTCTTTGATAGATGGTATTACTTTTCAAACTGTTGTTTTGTGGTGTCAGTATCCAAAGCTATATTTCAAAGAATAGGATTGTGCTGCCATGGGGCCTAGTCGCTCTTGAGCATACCTATACAAAACAATTACAAATTCTGTAATGGTGGTGCAAATAATATCTTCAGATGATACATAGTAAGAAAACATAAATATGTTATGATATAAACACAACTAATCTTACATTTTTATGACGATTATTATCATCGGTTACAGTATACAATTTCAGAGTAAAAAGTTAGGGGGGGGGTATGTGGCGACACAATAGCCACAAAGGGGAATAACCATGGGAGGAGGGGGAATATCAGTAAAAGGGAAATTAACGTTGGTGACACTATATCTACAAGGGGAAATTTAACATGGGAGGAGGGGCACTGTAACATTAGGGACTCTATGGCCCCAAGTGGAAATCGAGTATTAAGAGTGGCCACTATAGCCACAGTGATGGGAATGGTGAGACATACAGTCTTACTAACCAAAACTTACCCTTACTTACCAACACCCACCCTTACTTATCAGCACACTTCCATACTGACCAGTACAGATCCTTACTGACCACGACTCACCTTTTCTCACCAACACCCACACATACAAACTGATGTGTAAGGGGGGGGGGCGGGGAGGGGAATATAAAATAGGAGGTAGAATGATGAAGAGCTATACCGTTTCGCCATCCATCACATACTTTACCTTCCAATACCTACCCTTATAAACCAAACAGAGGAGGGAATTGGGAGTGATGGTATGGTCGCCCACACACTTATATACTATCACATATATCATCTCACAAACATACCATCACACATACAAGGAGGGAGAAGGATAGCTCTTATACGTATACTTACTAAGTATTGAACACATCATCAAACACACCATCACACAGCTCCAGGGACGGAAGGGTGAGGGGTTTAAAGTTTTGTGTTTAAAGACAAACATAGACAATACATACATACATACATACATACATACATACATACATACATACATACATACATACATACATACATACATACATACATACATACTTTTTGGCAATAAAGAGTAGTATTCTGTTTCTAGAAAACTTAGCCGCTTTGAAAATGACCGTTGGGTTGTCACTGAGAAGGGTCTTTTCAGGTATTAACTAAAGTGGGTTAACACAGTCCGCAGCTCTTGGCTTTCATTCGTCTTAAATTTCTCCTCATCAGTGGTTCACACTTTGATACTGTCTTCAGACATCCATGTCTCTCGACGTAAACTTGTGTTATCCATACAGCTGTTGATCTAATGGCTTCATTTTTCCAGCACGCTTGCACGTATGCTAGGTACTCTGGATCAAACAGTATCATAGCAATAATCGTCGAGGATTCCACACCTGTCCACGTCTTTGTATAGACCGCCACCGGATCAGAAATGTGTTTTGGGCTCGGCCGATTAGAACACGTGTTATATATTTCAGCTATCGCGTGTTTTTCATCCACGAATCAGAACGCAGTAGGACGTGTAGCATGATTCAGTCCATGTACAATAGAACATTTCTATGATTCACAATGTCAGAGTTGAAAACAAATACTTTGTGTTGAGGTGGACTTGCAGTGGAATCCAGAGTGACAATACTGCCTCCGCTGCTGTTGCTGCTATTATTCCTTTTGTGACATCCTTTGCTCCAGGTAATGTAACAAATTTGGATTTGACGTTTTGCGATTTCTTGTCATCGCATTAATTTCTGGCGGCAACTCCTACATCCTCATCTTTGCCAGAAGAATACGACTATTTGAAAAATAAGCAACAAAAAGAGCTAGGGAAATGTATACAATATCAAAAAGAAGATTCTTGTATTCAACAACAAGAAGAGAAAAGACGAAGTAACAGATGACTTCATAAACTGTGAGTCTGCTACATGAAATTTTGGCTGAACTGAAACAAATAAAATCAATGTATGAACCCGCTTTGATCAAGCCAGAGAGAAAGAAACCTGCCTTGCAGAAACATCCACTGCCTCCAAGACAACAGCTACCACTACAACCACCACCGTTAAGAGAGCAGCAGCTGTTTGGATCTAACAAGGAAAAGGATTAAGACTGTTTTCCAACTTATGCTGGAAAACCCATCTTATTGTTGTAACCAAAGGCCCTTTCTACGGCTACCCAGATACCACCCTATAATTGCTAAATCAGATAAATACCTCCCTCCCCCGCCAACAGACAACAACAATAAACCTATGTCTCTGTGTATGTAGTCAAAACAACACAACGTTACACATAAATAGGACTTTAAAAAGGGAGGAAGGGAATAATAAACAAATCAAGGTAATTTTGATTTTCGCTTACATTTGGTATTTTCTCGTCAATAAGAAGCACAGTGAAATTGCAATAATTTCACAAAAGGGCATTTTTTCTTCTACCTCTGGCAATGTATTAGGAGCGGCTGGGTTTGAATTTATTAGAGGTAATGGATTCTTCTTATTTTCTTCTTCTGAAACATCATCTTTTTTCTCCTTTTTCTCTTCCTTCACTTACCTTTGACGTTCTGGACACGCTGAAGACCTATGTCCTTGCTCGTGACACACAAAACATTTGTTTTTATGTCTGACCCTGGACCCGGTTTCTACTTTCTTAATATAAGGGGTATCTTTTATTTGACGTTGTGGGCATTCTGGAGCCCAACGTCCTTTCTCTTGCCAGACATGACAGACACAACAGATATATTCACTTTTATCTCGACAGTAGTGTTAAGTCTCCTCATAGGTCTTGTATAGGTTGTGTATTTTTGAATCACTTTCTGTACATTTCTCACCATAAATATGATCTTCTGTTGCTCTTCCATTTTCACAAGTTGCAAGCCTAATTGGATTGTAACTATATTACCAACTTACGTATGGGTTCTGTATATATATATTAAGAGAGAGAGAGAGAGAGAGAGAGAGAGAGAGAGAGAGAGAGTACTATTAAATCAAACTCGAATAGTTCACGAATATAATACGATCTCGTCACTCGTCACTCCAGAGAGAAGCCAGAAACAAAGCCGCGGGTACGACGACGACGTTCTTTGTCACCCACACGACCAGATACGTTTTTGAAAAAAGGCCACCCTAGCAATTTTGACGAGGAGATGATCGATCCGTATCCGTTCTCATCATCATCATCTCCATGAATGAGAGAGTCAATAAAGATCGTCCAAGAGAGATAATCGGTCCGTAGCCTTAACAAAGCTTCACATCCAACCGGCCAGGAAGGTGACTTCTAGAAAATTTCGAACCACCGGTTTCACTCACACAGTCAAATGTAAAGAGTTCAGTTCCCAAGTCCCTGCAGATAAATCGGCCGCATTTATTACGGACTTAAAGTTAGACGTCATTACCAGTATCAAAGAATTTCTCGGATTACTTTTGCGAAAAATGTGACTAAGGCTTCAACAAATCGGAAGTAACATTTACATTGTGGAGAGAGATGTTGTTACAGTTTGATGTCGAGTCCTTGTGTTCCCGAAGGAAAAGAATGATTCCGTATTCCACCTGCAGACGAACATTTGTAAATCGAGCGTGTTACAACCAACATAAAATGAAACAATTTCAACAGAAGAAAAGTGCTTGCAAATTACTAGAAGTGTGTCCAACATGTGGACAGAATGTTAGTACCAATTCTAAAGAATCACATATTTGTCCAGGACAGAAATGAGGTTCTTTTTGTCATCAGCTCGTCGATTTGGATCATCAATGTTACATTAAGTGAAATGTTAACGAACCAGGCGAAGGACTGGACATCGGTATTCGGTCAAGGATTTGCGTTGGTTACATTTCTTGTGCAAGACGCTAGACCAATTAATACAGCATGTCAGGAACGGTAAAAAACTAAGATAAATAAGATCGGTCCTTAATCGGTTGATAGATGGGCGGGGCAACAAAAAGTCTGTACCCTGATGGAACGACGAGTGTTAACTGGCCATAAAAGAGGAAAAGGCCTTAAATAGATTTGGGCACACTAAAGGTTCTCAGGCGTCCCTTGCTTGCAAAGATAAAGAACGAATAGTTAAGACCACTATATTCACTGCAAAACTAACATCATTGAAAGAATACTGCTCATCATTAAATTATAAAACTAACTCCAAACAAGTGTGGGATAAAATTAGAAATGTTAAGAGCAAAGGCTCCATTCTCCACCCCTAAACTCCACGGCCTGACTACAGACCATAAGAAAGCCGAAAAGTTGGCAGCCCACTTTAACAGTATGAGCAGTAGTTCGAACCATACAGCAACGTTCTGAAAATACAGGGATAAAATCGAAAAAGAATACCCCCAAGTGTTCACCGACAGGAAAAATCATTCCAGCACCCTAAATATAGAGTTCACGATACATGAGTGGCGAAAGGCCCTCAGTAGAAAAAAAAATCACCTCACCCGGGGAAGACAAGCTGGGTTATGAAATCTATAAAACAAATTGCCCAGAATCAACAGAACAGGCGATTTTGGGTCTTCTGAATCTGGTCTGGCAATCAAGAAAATACCAAATCGTTGGAAACAAGCAATTGTTATACCAATCCCGAAACCCGGAAAAGAACCCTCAGACCTAAACTCTTACAGACCAATCTCACTGACTAAAAATATATGCAAAATCATGGAAACCATGATCAATAACAGACTGAAACACCATCTTCAAAGCAATAATTTGATATCCCAAAATCAGAGCGGATTCCGCAACAAGCGATCCACATTAGATCAACTAATGCTCATGGAATCAAGCGTAAGATTGGCTTTTAATGCAATAAGGAAATGCGACCGAAACCTCATCGCAGCATTCCTGGACCTTGAAAAAGCCTACGATCTGATATGGATCAAGGGCCAAATTGCAAAATTCAACCATTGTGGAATAACATGCCGCATCCATAGGTGGATATCAAACTTCCTGACAGGTCGAAAAATTAAATCTAAAGTGGGAGATATGTACTCTGAAGTGCATGAGTTAGACAATGGCACAAACAAGGTAGTGTACTAATCCCGACATTGTTCAATATTATGATAAATGACTTAGCGAAATCAATCGACACGTCTTATCTGAACTTATCCCAATTTGCCGCAGACAGCGGAATCTGGAAAGCGGCAAACCCATCCAGCGAAACTGTGGTAGGCAGATTACAGGTCGGGCTTGATAGGAACGGGCATAAGGCCAATAGGTGGGGCTTCAGACTATCCCCCTGGAAAAACAGTGGGTGTCATTTTTACTCTAAAAACAAACATCCGTAGACAACCGCCAAAACTGCACCTAAATGGAATATAAATAAAATTTGAGAGAGTGGCTAAATTCTGGGGATGCAACTCGATGAGCAACTAACAAGGAACAATCATCAAACAGAGCTAACAAGGAGATGTAGGAATGATCTAAACCTCGTAAGTAACCCTAAGGGTACTGATTGGGGGACGGATCAAACCACATTCCTTACACTTTATCAAACAGTTATTCGGTCCAAAATTGATCACGGGTGTCAAGCGTATGCTTAGACACACCCTAATTTATTTTTAAAAATTGGACCGAATACAACACCAGGCTCTAGTTATATGCACTGGTGCACTCGGTAACACATCCATCGAGGAAATGAGAAATTTAGATGGGGAACCACCACTTAACTTGAGAATAGAAGAGTTGCTCCTGAGGTATGCGACAAGAATATCAATACACGATGAGTCGCACCCTACTCGAGCAATAATAGAGAGATGCAACAGGTCCTTCAGGCATAAACTTTTCAAAACTTATCTGGGGGCAAAACAATTCGCGACCTGAAAAGGGAATTAAAAACCCCGAACCTTCAACCGGAAACAACAAAATATGCTGACCCCACCCCATGGACCTGTACTGTGCCAAAATATTAACTTTAATGCTCTTAAATAAAGAGATAAATAGGACAAACCTATAGAAATAAGGTCGAAAATTCTCTCTGAAATAGAAAGTAGGTATGAGGGATGCGCACATTTTTACACCGATGGATCAAAATCCCCAGACCCAGGGCGTACCGCAGCAGCAGTAGTAATACCGGAGAAAAAAACATCACACTGAGGGCGAGGTTACCGGACAACTGCTCTATTTACACGGTCAAATTTTGGGCCATTTCCAAAGCAATCGAATCGATTCAGGCCAGCCAAACCCGAAAAGCAGTAATAATTAACGACTCCCTCAGTGTGCTGCGGACTCTGGAATCAGGCAACTCTTCGTGTTGGGAAAACATGATGAAAGATGTCTACCTGAAACTAAAAATCCTAAGACAAACCGATCAAACTGTAGAATTTATATGGGTGCCCTCTCACATTGAAATACCTGGAAACGAAAGGGCAGATAAAGTAGCAGAAAACATGTTAAGCGAACAAGAAATCCACCAATTGGAATACAGCGTCCAGGAGATCTACAGCGTGATTAGGCAAGAAATTGATAACACACACAAAAAACCAAAAAAAAAAAAAAAGTGGCAGAGAGAGTGGGACGAAACAAACAAAGGGCGAAGGTTATAACGACATATGTAAAAAAAAAAGTAAATAGAAACATCCTCGCACCAAACCTGGCAAACCCACATGACATCAAAGTCACAAACCGAATTAAAACTGGAAAAACGCTCCTAGCAAACAGTTTTATAAGGTTTGTACCGGGTATCAAAGAAGCAGGCGTAAACTGCCCACACTGTCCCACCCGAGAAAAGCTCGATCATATATTCAATAATTAATTATAATGCAACCTCCTCTACCCCTATTACTAACACATCATGCACGTTTTTTATTATTATTATTATTATTATTATATATATATATATATATATATATATATATATATATATATATATATATATATATATATATGTATATATATATATAATATTCCTACTACAGGCATAATACTCTTCAAAAAAAAAAATATCTCTATCTTGCTTCAATCTGGTATTGAAGGATTTAAGGTTAAATACCCCACACCCTATTGTAATGCCACGCACCCTATCATACATATGAGGTGGTCCAAAGGCCAGACCATCAGGGTCCACTACACAAGGTAGTAAATGATTAGCAGCATGAATATAAATCCAATAAGGCAACTTGTCTGAACAACAAATTCCGCTCCTTAATCTTATATTCTCCACTAATCACATGCAATAACAATAATGCCTTAACCATACAATACAGAGTTACTTCTAAATTTCTTATTGAAAATTCTTCTGCAAGATGACAAGTTTTATTTTTTTCGGCACACAAATCAAAATTATTATACTCTGGACATGACGGAGCCTCATGGGACGACGGCGCACCCCTAGCTTAGCGGCTTTCCTCATTTGCCTCATCAGACATTCCACAAGTAATTAAATAGTGCGCTGTGCGCATATTGCTATCCGACGTACAAGGCCAAATGACCCCGCACGTCGTTAATTCAATAATCAATCAATCAATCAATCAGTTTTGCCATTCATAGTCGACTGCTCAGCAAAAATGAGTTCGAGTGTGAGTAGCAGTTTGAGTGAGGTCTTGGTACACTCGGAGAGGGTGAAACACCTCCTGGATAGGGTGGAAGAGTTGGACCTGTATTCCAACATGCGCTTGATGAAAAGAAGTAAGATCTACTTCAGGATGGCAAACAAACTAGTAACGGGTGTGCTGCATGAGGAGAAAGAAAGCGAAAAAGAAGAGACTGCAGCTTGAGCAAGAGCAGCAGGAACAACAGCAACTCCGACAAGAACAGTGGAAGCTAATTCAGGAATGGCTGCAGTGGCAGCAGTAACTGCCATAAGATGAACCTCTGATCTCAAGGGTAGAGGATTGGGAGAGTGAGGGTAATTAGCCTCACTTTAGCCTCTCCGTCACCATTAACCCTTGCAGTGGAAATCAGTGGGTCGATAGATGTGCGAGTTGTGTCACCCGGCATAGAAGGTACAACCATTAAGAAAAATTGTGGCCATTAGACAACGTCCTTCTATAAGCCAACCCAACTGTCTTTGTCAGGGCCACCCAATTTTCAAGAAACAGAATACGGCTCAGTATTATTAAAAATATATTTATGTGTATGTATGTATGTATGTATGTATGTATGTATGTATGTATGTATGTATGTATGTATGTATGTATGTATGTATGTATGTATGTATGTATGTATGTATGTATGTTTGTATGCATGTATGTATGTATTTGTCTATGTTTGTCTTTAAACACAAAATTTAAAACCCTCACCATTCAGTCTTTGGGTTTGTGTGATGGTATGTGTGATAGTGTGTTCAACAGTAAGTATAAGCGTATGAGCTACCCCTATCCCTTGTTGCAAGTATGATGGCATGGTTGTGAGATGGTATATGTGATAGTCTGTGAGTGTGTCAGTGACCATCCCATAAATCCCCTCTCCCTCCTGTATTTGGGTTCAAGAATAGGTGTTGGATAATAAAGGTGCGTGATGGATGGTGAATAGGTGTTACTATTCGTCATTCAACCTCATATTTTACATCCCTCTTCAGACATCAGTTTGTAGGTGAGGTTGTTGGTGAGTAAATGTGAGTCTTGGTCAGTAAGGGTATGTGTTGGTCAGTAAGTACGGGTGTTGGTTAGTACGGCTAGGTTAGTAATTCTGTGTGATAGTCACCATTCCCATTGATGTGCCTATAGTTGTCCACCATAATATTCAATTCTCCTTTGTGGCTATGATGCCCCCCAGTGTCCACCCCACCCCCTGTTCGGCAATATGCCCCCACCCCCATAATTACTAGTGTTTAAATGAACAACAAGTCGTAATAAGACAAGAACTCACGTACATACGGAATAGAGTAAGACAGAAAAAGGATATTCATAAAAGAATGAAAGATTATGTCTGTTAAAATAAAATCTTTTTTTCTATGTATAAATACCTTAGGGATATAAATACCAGCTCATCTGCATTCCAGAAACATTATACGAATTTAAACATGCTAGGGCGTATCCAGAATCTATTCGAGTATAAATTCTCTCCGTAAATATATATACAAAGAGCAGACAATCATAAAATGACATTCATATTCCATAATATTAGAAAGCTTACATTTTCTATTTTCACGATGAGTTGTCAGGTTTGCCCGTCTGTCAGTTTCAATTTCAAGTCGATGTGATGATGCTCTCACTATTTAATGGGCAACTCTAAATCTCGAAGAATTAATGCTATCTAGGTGCGGCTGAAAAGAAAAGCTTACAATTTATTGCGAACCAGTCAATCTTGTATTCCATTTCCAACGTCCGTTGATTTTTTTTTTTTTTTTTTTGTACAATTTTAGGTGGAACAGTTGACATTGCTGTCCACGAAATGAAACAAGACGGATCTTTGAGAGAACTGTACAAAGCATCCGGTGGCTCTTGGGGTGGAACGTGTGTTGACAAGAATTTCCTTGCCTTTATCGGCAAGATCGTCGGTCAAGACTTTCTGGTGGAATTCGCGAGAAGGGAGATGTCGGATTACGTAGATCTTCTCAGAGAATTCGAAACAAAGAAGAGGACAATACAGAGCAGCATGGATGGAAAGATTACTTTTAAGATACCATCTTCGATGATCAAAATGTTGGAGAAAAGGGGTGGAGACGTAGAAAGCGCTATCTCCCGATCTGGTTTTGAGGATAATGTTTCTTCGGTAGGAGAAAAGTTAAGAGTTGATCCATGTACTGGAGTAGAATTTTTTGATGAGTCAATCCAAAGCACGTTAAATCATGTACGAAAGTTGTTGTCCGACCCTGCCTTGAGCAATTTAAACACAATTCTCTTGGTTGGCGGATTCTCTGAGTATCAACTGGTTCAAGATGCATTCAAAAGTAATTTGCGACGTGAGAAGATCATCATTACTGAGGACGGAGGACTTGCAATCCTGAAAGGCGCAGTAATATCAGAACATGTCCCTAAATCAATAACCACAAGAACAGCAAGGTTTACATGCGGAATCGCATTTAAACCAAATTTCAATCCCGACATTCATCCAGTGGAGAAACGAGTAATCATTGACGGTATAGCTAGATGCACAGATGTGTTTCTCAAGTATGTAGAAATTGGTGAAGTTTTGGAAGTTGACCATACTATTTCTAAAAAGGGATTTCCTTTGGCAGTAAAGAACAAAAAAGTAGTCTGTAGATTGTTCACCTCTACGGATAAATCTCCTAGATTTGTGACTGACCCATCATGTCGTTTACTTGGAGAATTTTCTGCTCCTTTGCCAGATGGGAAAACAATAATAGAAAAGGGGGTTGAGAGCTCCATGATATTCGGAGACACGGAACTAATTTTTAAAGTGAAGCATCCTGATACTGGAAAAGAATTTAAAACCTACTTTACATATGACTCAAACAATTAATCATAGAGCAAAAGAAGAGAAACAAATCTAAACAAAACTTAACAAGTATGTATTCATTTTGTTTAAATCGCTAACACAGACACAGATAAATTTAGCTGTTGTTTCAAATCTCTTGCACTGAATGTATGAATGTAAAGTGCAGCCAAATGCATGTAACGTTCCTCCTTTGTTTTAGGTATGTTCACCATTTGGTATTACAGACACGAAACCAAATACAGGATCTATCTTAAATCGAAAAATGGAGAAATGTTAATGCAAATATAAAATGACGTTTCAACTTTCCTCATCTTCTACTCTTGGAAAAAGGTTATAGATAGCTTACGGTTGGGTATGTTATGTATGATGTTTATATAATATTATAAATATTTTAGGAAATTATAAATGTTTCTTCACTTTAATATTTGCTTAAATCTTAATGTTATCAGGAAAAACATGTTTAACTAGTGTCCTTGAATTAGGTTGTTTTGATCAATATGTTTTCTCAATTTGAAGGTCAAGGTTGATTTTTGTTCACAAGTAAAATTCCATTAAGATGACTCATGTTCTAGAACATTCTGTCATGTGACCAATCTTTATATATACCATGTTTGGTGGACATTTATTCAGTTTTGACATTACCATCAGTCTTGTAAAGAGCTATTACAGTTGTGAAAATTCATTCCAAATTCTAAGAGAGGAATTATTTTAAATATTCATTGGATTATAACAGTGCTCATAAACTTTTGGATTTTGGATTTTTAATTGATGATTTTGGAATTTATGTGAACTTATTCAGAGATTTTGGAATACTTCATTTTGACATCAGCACATCAAGATTTCTAGTACATCAGGACTTTGGAGACCATTAGCACATCATAACATTCAAGGACACAGCCGTGAATTCGGAACATTCTATATTTAGGACTTGTGATTAGAACAATCATTCTTATTGGATTATTAGGATTTCAAAACACATTACTGGAAGTGACCTTTTGATTTTTCATTTTAATTATCTAGTAATAAATTGCTTGTTGATTTTTTACTTGATTTGTTGGTTTCACTTTCTTTCTGTTACATTTTTCTTAGACCATAGAGTCGTAACAGGTACAACTATGAATTACATCAAAAACAAAATTTGATTCATATACGGAATGGCATCTATATCAAATTTAATCAAACGCAAAAATAGGAAACATATTATGTTCTTTGTGTACGTATTAAGTATATATTCATATGAAGACTGAGTACTTGTAAATGAGGTCAATCAAAAGAAGAGAACGTGTTTTTTTTCAACCTAGGCAATAAAACTTGACATATGCATGCATCTCAAAGATGGTATTGACAGTAGGTCGTGTTGCGTCCATTTTAGACTTAAGTGACATTTACTTTTTTTCACGTTCATATGGCACATGTTTACATTGTCCCTTCCTATGAATTTGTAAATGTTTGTTTACTTTTAAAGATGCGTGTGTTGTGAATTATCCAAATAATAATTTATCATGCTGGAAAATGATCTTCACTTCTCACCCTCCTTGTGTTGGAGAGAGAGAGAGAGAGAGAGAGAGAGAGAGAGAGAGAGAGAGAGAGAGAGAGAGAGAGAGAGAGAGAGAGAGAGAGAGAGAGAGAGAAACAGTTATAGTATATAATAATGAAGGAGATATACGAAAATGTCTTGAAAAGACAAATATTTCTTTGGAGTAGAGATATAAGATAATATGATACAGTTCTATATTTCATCTTTATAGATAACTACGCCATTTTAGACAGTTAAAATTTGCTGTTTTTATATTATTGTTGTTTCGTTTGTCGTGAAATAGGTAATTCAACGGCAGAGGACGACATGCATATTTATTAAGAGATTTATTGTCCAAAGAAGTACGGCTGGGTTTTCTCAGTGAAATTTCGAAAGATTATACATTTCCAGATAGTCATCGGTCTTGGTTTAGGATTAGTTCAAAATATCGAAATATTGGTTTAATTGTGACTTACCTTAATGTGCGATTATTGTATGCGATATCCCCGAATGGCAGCTCCAAGCTCCAAATAAAACTTTTTGCATCTAACAGTGAAAAATCACGATGATATCGGTTAAGAGAGAGAGAGAGAGAGAGAGAGAGAGAGAGAGAGAGAATTGCATTTCAGCATAGCTGTTCTGATATAAAAAAAAGATTTGTATAATGACTTTCTATTTCTTTCCTACTAGATGAAAGAATAAGAAATTGCATAAAGTATTGAACATGTTTCACGTAGGAAGAAACACTTTTTCTTTGAATTCAATCATTATTAATATATATATACTAATATTTTGAAGCTATAGGTGTTCAGAGACAAGATATGTTGCCAGTCATAAGGAGGACTTTAAAAAGGTCATCTTGTCTACTAGCAGAAAACTCTTTTATTTCAAATTCGCTAAGTTTTTAATTAACACGCCGTTGTCTGCGCACATGAAAGTATCAGTATCCAAAACACGAGTATCTGAAACAGCAATGACTAAGTACCTTCTGGACTGAATTGGGACACAGGCCCTGGAAGACATGAACTATAATATAGCAATGTTTTGTTAATGGGAAAGTTTTGTATAGGTTGTGATGCGAGTTATGTAGGCAATATTATTTGCTTTAGTTCTATTATTTCGGTTTGCAATCATTATTTCTTTGCTCATATATTGATTTTTATAAAGTAAATAGAGTATATCTACGTTTTGTGATTAGATATAAGGAAATATTTCAATCGTCAAGTGGAAAACAAGTATTATCACTAGTGGCCAAGCCACGAGTGACAATGCAAAATGTTTCCCACTTCACGAGTGAAATATTTCCTTATATCTACCCAAAAACAACGCTAGATTTTCTTTTATTATGTATATTTTATGGCAAAAAACGTCGAGCTGCATGGATATTTTCTCCATTCTGTGCCAATGCAAATAACGGCTGCATTACTACATCGATTACAAGAAGTTCAGAAATTTGCTATACTTTTATAACAGCGACCTTTTACAAACTTATTTTATCAAATAATGCTTCAAATTGTGTATTTTGTCAAATTAATGACTGTTTTCAAACGAAAATGAAGTGATTTTTATTTTTGTAAACACATTTCTTACGCGGATTAATACAGTAAACATTGTTGTGGTTGGGGTGCTGTAGATATATCCCGGAGCGGTCACATCCGACATATATCAGAGCGTAACATCTTTAAACAAAATATTGTAATGATTGAGAGTTTACTTGTATGGATTGTGCTTTTTTAATTTGTTCATTCCTGCATTCAAACGTGAATTGTTGGCCTTGGCAAACCTTGCAGTCTAGTTCGACAACAGACGCTGCATCCAAATTCCGATAGTCACTTAATTTCGGTTTGCAATCAACACTCGTCAATGACCGATTTCTCTGTCATTTTCAAACATGATTATGACTATGATTATGACTATGATTATGATTATGATTATGATTATGACTATGATTATGATTATGATTATGTTGAGAGTTATAATCGCTACTTAAACAACTTTATTACTCTGTTTAAAGAAGAGTTTTTTTTTTATAAAATTGTTGCCGTTTGTCGTAGTGTAAAAAGCACACTGTATAGGTGACAAAATATATAATAGCAACAGTTCATGTAGGTTCAGTCACTAATAAATTAATTTTAAAATGTGAATACTTGAAGCCTACTTTTTGTTTTTTGAAGTTCATTTTTAGGCATTTCTTGTATGGCGCCTCCTTATTGATTATATAAATGTATGCTAGAGGGTCTAAAGACGACACATTTTAAGATCTGTTAATCCTGATGGAGAGAGAGAGAAGAGAAGAGAGAGAGAATACAAATGAAATAGGCTTAAATATGGAAATACTGATTGGAATAGCATACTTAAGGGCAGATATATTTCATAAATGGGAAAAGAAAAGAAAGTAGTTCCAAACGTGAAATCGCCACTGTGGCGATATAATTTTTCTCCCACTGATACAGTTCAATGTCTCACTATGAGATATATAATAAAAAAACTTCTTTCTGTATTTGTTCTTTCTCAGAATAGGGTTAAATAGCGTGAAATAATGACAAACGAATAAGGCTACACGATCCGTTTGTTTATGAAAAAAGTTTAGTCTAAATGACAAGAATTAATTCCCGCTCTATTCTATTCCGTTCGATACAAAACATATGGAGGATATTTGCTTGTATAGGGTGAATAACGGATATATTTCATCGAGTGGGTGAAAAAACTTAGTAAGAAATAAATCCGTTATTCACTGGGAACAAGCAAACCTTTTTATTTTATGCTCAAAAGTGTTGGCTAGCTATACAACAGATTGAAGTAGCAGATTTCTTATGATAATGTCAGCTGTTAGCCATTTATGTTCTGTTGTGTTTTGTGTACATTAGCACAGAAAATATGAGTAGTAACATAATTATCTTTACTAATTCAAGGTAAAAAAGCACATTGAGCAGATATTATTTTTTTTTACTAAAAGAGTTATGTTACAAATGGGTACTTTACAAACTTTATCAATCCTTACATTGCGGATATTGGTTATCATAACACACAAAAACTTCTCACTTCATACACTTTCTTATTGGGCCGAGGGTATTGCCGTGTACCTTAACTGGGGAACACTATTCACACAGATACTCTGTACATAATTTACGTAAAGCTATTCGTATGGTTGCGTGTACCTGATATGCGAAGGGTAGTCGTACAGATGTGTAGCAATCGCGGGAACTACCAGCCTAATCCACACTGCAGATACATATTGTGTATGATGGACATTCGATTTTCGCATTTTAGAACTGCAATTGTAAGATAATCCTGCGTTTAGTCTTTTGTTCCATAAAAATATATTCATTTTCGCACCTGAACACCTTTTGTTGGCAAGTCATTATAGTTAAAACTGGTACAATGTTACACTCCTTCATTTCACAAGCGCTTGTTACCTTATAATTATGGTATTTATCATACATTTATCATAACATGCTACAATAGTGTGAAGCATAAGTTGCTTATACTTGTCTGGCATGCAAGGATTTTTCTTGTATTGTATAAGGAGTGTAAATGTGTTATATATATATATATATATATATATATATATATATATATATATATATATATATATATATAGAGAGAGAGAGAGAGAGAGAGAGAGAGAGAGAGAGAGAGAGAGAGAGAGAGAACAGAACAAAAGCTTTTATTAAGGAAAGTAAATCTCAGGCCACACATAGGTGGCATATAAGAATACCACAACTGCTACAACTTTTTAAGGTGACGCCACTAACCTATATATATATATATATATATATATATATATATATATATATATATATATATATATATATATATATATATGTATATATATATATATATATATATATATATATATATATATATATATATATATATATAGTATGTGGTATGTGTGTGTGTGTGTGTGTGTGTGTGTGTAACTGGGGTTCAAAGGAGACGGGAATCAAGTCGTATGGTTATATGATTTTAATGACCTCTATAAATATAAAAATTTGTCATTTTCATGTCACAATGAGAGGGAAAGAACGAACAATCCTTTCGTCTTGACAGCAAATGGTAAACTTCCTTACAAAACTATGTTTCATTACAATTTATGATGTATTTGAACAGTGCATAAAATATTAAATGAAGAAATGATTAAAGAGAATTTATATGTCATTTCAAATATGTAACATAAAGGTTCTTCTGTAATTATCCACAAAAATAGTCAAAGTCATCAAAGCTTAATAAAATACGATATTAAACAGGAATAGGAATTATGAAAATACTATTGTCCATACAACACATGTTAATATGTAACTTATACATATACCTGACTATGTACTTTGTTCAACTATATCTGTGTACCTAAAACCAAACACTTACGGGAGAAGACACAAGTGTCATCAGTATATTAGCAGTATTCAAAATGCTTTTCTTAGCAGTATCATAAGAACATTATACATGAAATATCATAGATAGTAATGCTGGTTTTAAACAAAAAGAAATGGAGATGAGACAGGACAGAAAGCAACAGTGAATTTAAGAAAATAATAATAATAATATGATTATTATTATTATTATTATTAATGTAGAGTTTAACCCTGCAAACTATGATGCATTCAAAGGTTTAATAATGCATAGTTTAGTCTCACGAACAAATGTGCATTCACAGGCTCAAGTATGTAAACTTTAGTCTCACAAACTAATCTGCATTCAAATCTTCAATAAGGCAGAGTTTAGCAGGTAAGTCTATTATGTGACTGTCATCCTGACCTTTGAACTATGTGTATGATGTCTTGTCTCATTGATGCTAATCATTTTCATCACAAAAGACAGATAAAGTAAATCACAAAATTTGAGCAAATTTTGCGAGTAAGCTAATGTTTGCTATCATTTTATATACGCTATAATTATATGATGAAATTATATGCCAACGTCTACTCAGACGGAAAGTTCTGAACATTTGTATATCCAATATTTAATAAGTGCCATGTAAGAATGTAATACCAATGAATGAACAGATGTACTTGTGGACGTTTACTTCATAATAAATGCTCAGACTGATATTTTGTCTGTAATTGTGACACGGTAGTACATTTTTCAACAAGAGTCCCGCAACTAGATATCATAACAAGTCTTTCAGTAAAAGCACAATATCAATATAACCAGCCATCCAGCAGAAGTAGCCGTAACACGATTTTCAAGATGGCCATTGTGGCGGCCATATTAGATGTCAGATCGGCATCATTTTCATTTATGACCAACTAGACATCATAAGAAGTTTTCTAAAAAAATATGACTCGCGGTCAATGAGGACTAGCGATAACAAGAGTTTTAATATGGATGTCGTGGCGAAAATGCGGTGCGCTCTATCACCCATGGCTTCCTGCGATAAGATTTCCTAATTTCTTATGAATATGCATAAACCTGCTTAACCAGTCAATTAGGGCACAAGTAAACTTTACTCGCAATGTTGACCCAACATGACTTTTCATGCTGTTTTAATAAGCCAATCAGAGTTTCTCTTCCAAACACAATCACTTATCGATCAATAAAAAGAGCACTTTCATTGATGTGTTGGAGATTGTTACATTGTACTGTTGATGACATATTTATATTTATACTTATTCATAAAACAAGGAATTCTTGTCAAAGGCACCCACGGGTGAAAAAGGAGCATAGCGGATGGTCGCCCATGGCTTGCGATGATTAGCCAGGCTTTATAGTCACGAAACTGCCTCAGTACGAAAGTTAAACTCTGACTCAAAACTTCAGAATTAAAAGTCATACTTGGTAGTTGCTCAGTCTCATTGAAAATTGGCATGCATGTAGAGATACAACCAAACAGAAAATCATGAAATTGTTGTGATTCTATTTGAGCGATAATAGAAGAAAAATACTTTTTAAGTTCGAGCTCAAGTTTAATTTTTGAGCTCGGACTGTTTTGTGACGACGGGGACTGGTTTTATGTTGTTCACAGTTGGATATGAGTACTATACTATCAAATAAGGAAACAGTTTATTTTATGGCCTCGTGGTGTAAATGCTACATATAGATATGGGGCGGATTATTTTTTAATAACTACACGAGTACGAGCACAAGTGCTCGAACAAGAACTTCTGGATCTCCTAATTAGGAGCATGAGTACGAGAATGTGTACTTTTTACTTTGCAACTGAATATAATTCAGAATCCTTACATTGTGCTGTTTGGATAAAAGAATAAATATCGCATTATATTTCACTGCATAACAAATTCCTTTATTCTAAGCGTGAGTTCGTGGTCAAAAACATATTACCCTTTTATTTTTCAGACCATGTGACTACCGACTAAAACAGAGCAAACAGTCATTGATATGATGATTATAAAAAACCATATAGTTTAAAAACATTTGGCTAAAATGACAAACTGTTGTGTGACAGGAAACGTAAATATTAAATATGATTTCCTATATGTGTGCTATCTTAAGTTTAGACTGTAGCTGATAATATTATAAGTTTATATTTTTGACTGTCCGTAAGGTTTTGAATGGCAAAAGCATTGAATGATTGATTATGTATATCATCGGAAACTGTATATCTTAGGATGTGATTACCATTTAACCAGATAATAACTCAGATGTATTTTCAAAATGGAATAAAGTAAAACAGAAGAATTAGGACAAACTTCTGATTTTTAAAAAAAAAAATAGTGTTTTTTAAAAACTGTGCTCACTTGCTACAGTTTCCAAGTCAGATGTGAATACACTATAATACCTAAGGCAAAGAAGTGATTTAACAGTCTGATCAAGTAAATTAATAACAATATCTATGAGCTGTGCATTTAATCATCGTTTTTACCACGTCGCGGGTTTCACCAAAATTTTCCAAAGTCTCCTAAAATTTAGATTTTACATTAACATGCTTATGATACTTCAGACAATATCAATATTTTTGTATCAGGTTGAGATAGAAGATGGAAGTAAATTCTTGTGTTACTTGTAAAAATTGAACACAAGGAAACCTTTTTATTCTTGCAACAATATGCGAGGAATTTCTCCAATGTTAGGATCTCCTCAACATTTCCTCAGAGATAAGGCAAGGCTCCTTTATGAAAACTTAAAGCTTTTATGACTGTATTTTAATCCCTGATGCCTGCCAAATGTTCTTTGAAAAATCAATGTTACCAAGTAAGCAATAATAAAGATATATATTTTTTTTAAATATCAAGTTGAGGAATAAAGTTTAAACTATTAAGTAAATCTAGGGCCGGACAAGTTTTCTCACCACATACACACATGCATGGTTTCCGAAAGAAAAAAGAGGACTAAACATTCTTTTGTATTTTCCATTAGATCCTGGAAATAGGATTCTTACCAGATTGACAAACAAGGTCACTCAAGAAGAAAAGAGAATCATCTTTGTGAATTATGCAATGATTAAATTTCTGTTTTCTTTGACATATTACATTTATCAACTTCAATTTTGAACTTAAAATGTTAGGAACGAGAAGTAAACAACTTTAATTGCCTAATATTCTGTTGTATTCCAAATTGTACTCTGGAGTACAGAGTACTTTTCGATTTCCAAGTATGAGTATGAATATGAATATGAGTGTAAATACTTTAACTCCTTCAAAATAAGAGTACAAGTGTGTGTATGAGTAATTGGATTTTCAGGACTCTGTAGTATAAAGTTAGTTCAGTGTCTTCCATGTTTGACTGCATATGTTTCAGTTTAGTTTTCAGTTTCACAAGTATTAAAAATAAAAGGAATATATGTGTATGACAGATGTGCATATCAAGAAGATCTATGCAAAATATTCTCCTAAAACGTTTTATGCGCATACTCGCTTATCTTCACCAGTAACTTTCAGTATTAAAAATTAATACTGAGAATAACCAATACATTTAGTGATGAGTAATTGTGTAAGGTAGAAAATGACAATTAATAATTATATCACATTCATGTATCCATTACAATTTTTCTTTGTGTGTGTACATTTCATTTATCCATTTATTTATAGAAATACTCACAGAAGTTGTTTTTCACTCAGGATATCGACATAAATACTTTGTTGGTTGATTTCTAAAAAGTGTAAGAAATATCAGCGACTAATTTTCATAAATTCAAAAAGTTTTCTCACTTTCACTAATGCAAATAATTTTTTTAATTGCTTTTCTTTTTAATTTTATTTTTCACAAATTTCTTTTCTTAACTTTCTTATATATTTTATGTTACAATACATATGAAAAATTTAAATATGTCCTTTATTTAAAGATATGCATAGCATTCATGTTTTTAAAATTCTGGAAGCTCTCAGTGTAAGGTCAAGGTAATAATTTCTGTGCAATTAAATTAGGACAAAATCAAAATGTTTTATTGAGAATTTTGTCTGCAATAAATTAGGCATGGAACATCAATTTTCTGTCCATAAAATGTTATGAGAATTCTGAAGCTTATTAAACATAGATTGGCAACACACGGCCGCAAATAAAGAACAGAAGAATGGAACAAATACATTCAAGTCTTTTTCATCAAATTTATTTAACATTTCTATGATCAAAGAAAAAAAATATCAAAGACAAAAACAGGCAATACAATGCTTATATAAACTTATTCCAACCAGAGCACTTTTGATCTCTATCTAAATATCACAGATAAATAAAATGCATATTTTCTGTACACATCATGTTCTAAGAACAATCCTTGGATCATATACAATTTGCTAACTTACTGTACTGATGAAGACCTTTATCACTTCTCCTACTTCAAATGATATTCGTTATTATATTTCTTAAAATTTTTGCATGAAATTGCCAAGTATAATAATACTTGAATGACATTGAGTTTAAGTTTAAGGTCAATTATATAAGTTCAAATGTGAGAACTGTGGTGACTAAGGGGTTAGTATGCCAGATTCATAATCATTGGGTTACAGGTTTGAATCCTACCTACCATTTTTGCACCCATCTTTACCTGGATTCATCAACTGCCTGGTACAAGCATGTGTAGATCAACAACTGTGTTCAAAGGCATGTGAAATGTTTAATTTTGAAAGCAACTCTTGGCACAAAATTAGAATTTTCAAACTAATTGGAACAGGCTAATTATACAAACAAAAAAATATACATTATTATTTGCACAATATAACTTCCTAAAACCCAAATTATTTTGATCTCCCACAAATGACCGTGACCCCGTTCTTCATAATGATTTGAGTTCCATAAGGAACGTTTGCTTTATAATACAGTGTATGTTTTCTTAAAGTAATCTTTGTATCATATTTACCTTAATGCATTACACTGTACCCAACTGTGTACATAGACTCATATCTGTTATAGTATAATGTACCCCTAGATCAGAGTCTATACAGTTCACATAGTATCATAAATAAATAAAATTAGGTCTAAGAAACATAATATGTGTTTTACCAGTTTCATGCAACAATAAAAAAGTTGGGTCCGTTGGAATAAGACTTTTTTTTACTCATTTTGTCCCCCTCTATTTACTTAAAGTGAACCCCAGTTGCATGACCTAATTTTGTTCCTTGAGAAAAGACCTTGTCACTATTAGTCAACAACAGGATGCTACACAATAGTTAGATACACACTCTCTATATAATTACTGAAATAATTTGTGTTTGTCTGATATAACATACTGTAAATCTAGTATATGTCCAGTATGTGCTTAAAATATTGGAAGAAACAGTAAACATCTTAATGAGTACGATATCTAATACTGTTACCTATGAGCACAATGAAATTTGGACTGGTCACAGCATTCAGAAAATCTGGAATTTGTTTATTTGTTTATTTTGTATGGTCTGAAAAATGTCAAAAGTCAGTAAGCAGAAATTAGGGTTGGTTAGGAAACTGGAAACACAACTATATTTGTTTTTGTCCTTGTAAGACCATGACCTTCCTGTGCATGATACGACACCGGATCTGACTCGGCACTTTTCAGAACTGGGTGTGTGTCATAAGTCTTATAAATACAGAACAGTGAGGGACTCGCTATAAGGTACTTCAGTATAAGCCCTTGTAAATACAGTCCAGTGAGGGACTCGCTATAAGGCACTTCAGTATAAGCCCTTGTAAATACAGTCCAGTGAGGGACTCGCTATAAGGCACTTCAGTATAAGCCCTTGTAAATACAGTCCAGTGAGGGACTCGCTATAAGGCACTTCAGCATAAGCTCTTGTAAATACAGTCCAGTGAGGGACTCGCTATGAGGCACTTCAGTATAAGCCATTGTAAATACAGTCCAGTGAGGGACTCGCTATAAGGCACTTCAGTATAAGCCCTTGTAAATACAGTCCAGTGAGGGACTCGCTATAAGGCACTTCAGCATAAGCTCTTGTAAATACAGTCCAGTGAGGGACTCGCTATGAGGCACTTCAGTATAAGCCATTGTAAATACAGTCCAGTGAGGGACTCGCTATAAGGCACTTCAGTATAAGCCATTGTAAATACAGTCCAGTGAGGGACTCGCTATAAGGCACTTCAGTATAAGCCATTGTAAACACAGTCCAGTGAGGGACTCGCTATAAGGCACTTCAGTATAAGCCATTGTAAACACAGTCCAGTGAGGGACTCGCTATAAGGCACTTCAGTATAAGCCCTTGTAAACACAGTCCAGTGAGGGACTCGCTATACGGCACTTCAGTATAAGCCCTTGTAAACACAATACAGTCAGGCACTCACTATAAGGCACTTCAGTATAATGCAGTCCCATTTATAAGGCATGTATGATCATGGATCCTATTTCACTATGTAATGGTAATACTATTATAATGTACTACAGTATAAGGCTACCTCACATATATCACGAGACACTTTTTGTGACTCCCTTGGATAACAATATAGTGAGGAATTATTGTATACTTGTCTCTTTTGGTCCATAGTTAGCACCAATTATGTCCAAGAATACCGAATAATAATGTTCAATGAAGCAAGAAATCAATATATTTTATTTGTAAACTGCTCCTTTCGGCGAGTAAAAAGTCTATATTTTGAATTTTAATAAACTTACTACAGTATTCTTTTTTAGAAGCATCTTAAACCCAAAACAGAGTTAAACTTTATATTTTTAATGTCAAGACACTTCATTTTCCACTTCAACTCAACATTTATGAACTTCACACCTAGTCATCGAGGAATACATTTATCTTTAGTCATTGGTAAAATGGTAGAATTGATATATAGCAGAAATCTACTAGGTGAAAAGTTGAACTATTTACATGACTGCCATACATGTGATATATATATATATATATATATATATATATATATATATATATATATATATATATATATATATATATATATATATATATATATATACTCCTTCGTTATAATGCTGTCCATGGGTGTCAAAGAGTTTGCAACCATATAGTGAGACCACCTTATTGTGTAGTCTACGATACATATAATTGTATTACCACTTAATGAAATGGGATCCATGACCATACTTGCCTTATAACAGAATCTGTGTTATATATTATAGTGAGACTGTCTTATATTGTATTATATGATACATATAATATTACTACCACTTAATGAAATTGAATCCATGACAATACTTGCCTTATACAGGAACCGTGTTATAATGAAGACCCTTATAGTGAGACTGACTGCTAATGAAATATATGATACGTATAATATTACTACCACTTAATGAAATCGAATCCATGACAATACTTGCCTTATACAGGAACCATGTTATAATGAAGACCCTTATAGTGAGACTGACTGCTAATGAAATATATGATACGTATAATATTACTACTCTTAAAGAGCCTCATAATAAGGGAGTGCTGTATATTTTTAGAACAGGGCACAAATATTATCGAAGTTAACCTTATGAGTGGGCTACTAACTAGAGTTAAGCTGGATAATCGTGTGTCCCGTTCTCTGCATGGCTTGTATTATCGACCGTTGACATTTGTAAGCTTATCTCATCTACTTGTGTATATCTCATCAAACACTGCACTACTGATCAGCTGACCTTTTGGTACTAAATCTGGCTTGCTGAAGCTAGGTGTCATTTTCTCCTGCAGTTTTATTGATTCATTGTGCATGAGAACCACAGTTTCATTGACCCACTTTCTGTGAGGTCCCACACAATTTATGTGACCCACTTTCTGTGCAGACCCACACAGTTTCACTGACCCACTTTCTGTGAAGACATATTCTTGCAACATATATTGAATTGTCATTGTATGATGTTGAAAACTGACTTGTTTGAATGAATAAGGAACTTTACATTTTGCTTCAAAAACTAAAAATGTTTGATATGTTGAATCATTCTCAAAAGGAATTTGTTTGTATGTATTTACCAGGTATATTAGGCCCTGTATGTTGTTTTGATGGCCTATATTGTGTCGTGATAATTGGAATTTCATGTTGAGTTATATTATTTGTGCACTGATTTTATTATGTTTTCTGACTGGTGCGCTCAAGTACAAACGTTTTGTTCTTAACTGAGCTAGTTTTAAGATAATGTTATAGGGATACTTGTAATCAGATGATATAGTTGGAATATTATCTGCAGTATTACATATTTCTTTGATATTATGAAGGGTAACAAACAAATATTTCACAAAAAGCCGCTAAATTTCACTCCAAACACCACAAAAATCAACAAGATAAAGCTCTAAAACATAGCTGCCAGTGAAATATATTCTTGTAAGAACAGAAATACAAGGCAAGTTCATATTTTCCTAAAACATTCAACTTGGTTTGCAATCTATCATTATCTACATGTACTCTAATATCACATTCTACATTCAATCAATTATTATCGATATGTACTCTAATATCACATTCTACATTCAATCAATCATTATCGATATGTACTCTAATATCACATTCTACATTCATCAATTATTATCGATATGTACTCTAATATCACATTCTACATTCAATCAATTATATCGATATGTACTCTGTTATCACATTCTACATACAATCTATCATTATCTACATGTACTCTAATATCACATTCTACATTCAATCAATTATTATCGATATGTACTCTAATATCACATTCTACATTCAATCAATTATATCGATATGTACTCTGTTATCACATTCTACATACAATCTATCATTATCTACATGTACTCTAATATCACATTCTACATTCATCAATTATTATCGATATGTACTCTAATATCACATTCTACATTCAATCAATTATATCGATATGTACTCTGTTATCACATTCTACATACAATCTATCATTATCTACATGTACTCTAATATCACATTCTACATTCAATCAATTATTATCGATATGTACTCTAATATCACATTCTACATTCAATCAATCATTATCGATATGTACTCTAATATCACATTCTACATTCAATTAATTATATCGATATGTACTCTGTTATCACATTCTACATACAATCTATCATTATCTACATGTACTCTAATATCACATTCTACATTCAATCAATTATTATCGATATGTACTCTAATATCACATTCTACATTCAATCAATTATATCGATATGTACTCTGTTATCACATTCTACATACAATCTATCATTATCTACATGTACTCTAATATCACATTCTACATTCATCAATTATTATCGATATGTACTCTAATATCACATTCTACATTCAATCAATTTTATCGATATGTACTCTGTTATCACATTCTACATACAATCTATCATTATCTACATGTACTCTAATATCACATTCTACATTCAATCAATTATTATCGATATGTACTCTAATATCACATTCTACATTCAATCAATCATTATCGATATGTACTCTAATATCACATTCTACATTCAATCAATCATTATCGATATGTACTCTAATATCACATTCTACATTCAATCAATCATTATCGATATGTACTCTAATATCACATTCTACATTCAATCAATTATGTCGATATGTACTCTAATATCACATTCTACATTCATCAATTATTATCGATATGTACTCTAATATCACATTCTACATACAATCTATCATTATCTATCTTTAGTCTATTATCACATTCTACATACAATTCATATCTAACCAACAGGGTATGAAATTTTGTACTATATGCGCTTAGATAAACCTTAAAGTGTAAAAATATTACACAGAGTTTAAAATGAGAACAAAATTTGCAAAATTGCTATATCCACTGTTAATCCGAAAAGTTGTTGAAAGATCTGCAAATTGTATTAAAATCCATAGGTATGGTCACCCTGATTAAGCACTGGATAAACCAAATGTTGGAATTCTTCTTTTCTTTAACTCTGAATTTTGCAGATTGTGATTTTCCAATGGATGCTTAAAGGAAAATAAAATCTTTTGTTGAAGTTAATTTATTACAAAATATCAAAGGCCACTGTATTTTTTCTTCATTGTCTTTTGATTAATGCACTTCTCTCTGGCTTTTTCTAGCTGCCTAAATGTATTCGTTTCAGTCAGTTATTATACAAGGCTGATGTTATTCTGAACCATGAAAACCGTATGCTCTTCAATATATATATATATATATATATATATATATATATATATATATATATATATATATATATATATATATATATATATATTCTGGCTGAATTACTACTTAAATGTGATGATTTAGTCTCCTTTTCTGTACTTAATGTCAGTGATCTTGCTATGGTGAAAGAACCTTTCCACTGCTCAGATAACCGGTGAAGGAGTGGAGCTAAGCTGCACTCATACTACCAAGACACAAACGTTAGAGAACGGATTTTAGATTCCGCCGCCTAAGTTATTCTAAATTAAGCGATTTAAAGTGTCTCATCATCAAAACACAATTTCACCAGCCTATTATACAAGTTGATTGTATAATGATGTAATTAGCCAACTGATGAGGTAGAATTATAGAAAATATTACCCGTATGTAAGTGCTGTAGGATAAATGAAATTATTATTTCATAAGAATGTACTACCCCCGTTATTAATCTAGATGTCCGGAGAGCAAAAAGTAATTAGATTTATCTCTGTCAGGATAATTTGCATGCTAATCGAAATTATTATATTTATCAAATATCTTATCTTGTTAATGGATATTAGTATATTTAAAGAATATATTGTTTGGAAAATGAATATCTGTATTGTGAACTACTACATCAGGCACGTTCCATGTCAGTTGGATGCAGGACATGAGAAATAGATTGGATTATATCTTTGCTTGCAAATAAAGAACAATTACATAATGTTTTGGTGTTTTCGTTTAAAAATAAAGAATACTGGTTGTAATTCTGTTGTTTGCTTTTTTTTTTTTTCATGCAGATATACTGATATCGGAGATAAGTGTATACACGGTCTAGTTCTGTTAGGCACACATTTCTCACTAAGTTATCTCTTCAGTAAGAGCGATATCCCCTTTTCTGCACATTCGCCATCGAGTCAAAATAATGGCGACATTAAACATAATCGATAGGCCTAAGTTATCACAATTTGATGGCATCTTCATAGAAAAGAAAGTATAGTTTAATGTATGTATTGAAAGTCAAATTATTTTTGCCCTCTCGACATACTAGTTCACGAAAAATTCTTTTTAGATAATTAGATATTGTGGCAAGCAATAATACGGTGATACATCGCAGAAATACAAATCATAGCTGGTAGAATGATAAAAAGCTGTGAGGGACACGGGCTATAATTAGGATATTCATTAATTTCAAGGTCGTTAAATAGGACTTTCCTTGCCGAAGCAAATAAATCTGAAGAAATTTCTAAGGTTATGTGCTCCATAAAAAGGTAACTTCACAAAAGCGGAATGATCCACGTAGAGTTGCACTTCAAAGACAACTTGGAAAACGTTCAAAAGAATTTAACAATATCAAAGCAGAGAAATTTTAAACAAGAACAAGGACACGTTAATTCTGCAAGAAGTATATATGAAACAAGTGACTCAGACATCATGTAGTACTTGACATACTGTGTAGTAGTTGTCTTAGGTGTGGTATTAATGCATCAAACGATATCTGTTTTAAAAACGGCTGTATCTGATAAACAACCCTAGAGCAGTGAGCACAGCGAACAAGTTCTAAAACAACCATTTAAAATATGCATGCCAAAAGAACAGATAAATCCATTTCTAGGAATGCTATGAGCAGAGAAAAAAGCGAGAGAGAGAGATATAGAAAAAGAACGAAAGCTAGCAATCCGCTAGTTTTTGAGGACAGTTCCTGAATTTCACAATAATAAATGGCAAGTGATAAAAATACCATAATTAACACTATTTACCACACAGCCTTAAATGCAAATCTTATTGTTGGTTACAACATACGTTTAAATACGATGCTTAAAAGTTTCATAAATTCAGCATACAATAATGATTTTAAATAAATTATAAACTTAAATATTCTGATTTAATTATCTCAGTTTACAGTTGCTTATTAAATAGCACAATGGATGCTACCAGACCAAATAATTAAGTAAGTAAATAGAGTAACAACAAAATGAGTGCCAGTGTACCTTAGGAGAAGAAATCTAAACCCCAAAAAGCCTGATAAATCTTACACAACTCCTGACATTGCTAGTTCTGATCCTGTTTTGACCAACACAATCTCTAGGTCTAATAAGTCCAAGCTATCTATTTCTTATATCTAAATTGGAAAGAAAACACAAAGTACACCACCATAGTATCCAATATTACCACCTACAGACAACGGAATTAATTTAGGTTGCAAAAGATCAATTAAAAACTACTTAATTAAAGAAATTGAGCATTACATAGGAATTAAAAGCAGGTGTAAAATTGTAGAAAATTTATTTATTTTGTTGTATTTTCTTTTAGCTGCGTAAAGGTTAGCATTGCAACAGCTTCCAGTGGGATGGACATAGCAGCTGCTATCTTAGAAGTTGCAGGAATATGCTACAACCCCTGTAGATGTTGCAGGAATAGCTACAGGATGTATAACCCCTGTAGATGTTAGTGGATCTGCTGCCATTTTACTGGGTTTTGTTGCAAGAGCTTTCAAAGAAAAACTAGTATATAGTAAAGTTTGAAAACACGATGAGATTGTAACGTCTGCCATAAGTAGGTTAAACAGTATTGATCATATGGTTAGGAAATAAGCTAAAACGAAATAAGTCACGAGGAATTTAATTTGATAGTTACTGAGTACAACTGATACAAGGATATAAAAAATGGAATCAGGAAAAAAGTTAGTAATATTGAAAGCCAAAATATTGAAGAGCTAAAAAATACTATTAAGAAGAGGCAAAGAAAATAAAGGAAAAACAGATTTTTGAGAAGCTTACAGGAAACATTAAATCTAGTTTAATAACGGAGGTAAAGGGTACGACGTACATAAAAAGTATGTATCTATTTGTTGTTTAAATGTTAACTGTTTGAATTTACGCTACTAAAATGGAAAACTTCACTAACATACAAGAACAACTGATAGCAAAGCGAACAAGTTCGAGAAAAATCTATGTTTTACAAATCCAAATGATAAAAGAGACGGTATATTATCCATTTCATTACGGTGGCTAGATTTTGTATTTGGCTATTACAATATTCAAAATCTTCTGAAAAAAACAATATATTCTATCACATCAACGACAAGAATGAAGCGAAATTGTTTTCCTTCCAGATGGATTTTATAACTTTGAAGTCTACATGAACAAAGTCAAAGCTGGAATGACTCCTAATAGCGACAATGAAGAAAGGACTGATACTGAATATTTAAAATACAATTCAAAAGTTTTTGGTAACTCCCAGCAATACTTACACAGTGTACATATCTAACTACAACTCTAAATTGCTAGGATTCAATAAACAGAGATCTATACAAACAACTCCTGACTAAACCTAAATAACCATCCTATTCCAAAGTTAAAAGATCCGGTTAAAATATCTGATACAGGCACACATGTAAAGTCTCACGCGTTGGATCTCCCGACTTAGATTTATTAGCTTCAAATTTAAAATGAAATCAAAGTAGAACTCTTGCAAACTGGGTGTTTTGTTTCGAAATATCGATCTAAATATAATAGATTTTGCTAGTAACAATACTATATTTGCAAAACGCGACTGGCTTGATTAATTTAAATCTCCAAATAAAATTAGATTTTCGGGAATCTCGAAATCCACTCAAATCTCGGTTCTAAAAAAATTTAAAACCCGACACCAAAATTGTTTCACAACAACACAGTTGCAAAATAAATGTTTCATAGTTTCTTCATTGCTGTAACAGAAAAAACGCCCTTTATCAGCTTCAAAACCAATTTTGAATAAGAAACTATTTGTAGTCAGTATGTTCTGGTTAATTCTTAACTGGAGTACCATAATTTTGTATCCAAAGTAATTTTATACTGAATCAAATATACCTTATTCCAACAATCTCTGTCCTTGGAATGTTGATATAATAAAACAAAAAAAAAAAAAAAAAAGGTTTCTTGAGCTTTGGGACACTGAAAAAATGACTTTACTAAGCTATTATATATCTCTGTATCCTTGTCGTTTCATGAGTAGAAGTTCAATATTCTTTGGGGAAAAAGGGATAAATTAAAAGTTTAGATCAACCAGATTTATTTGTATATTTATATATATATCTGGAAAAGACACAAAATATAGCGTCAGACATCCACGTAAAAAAACTAATTTTCCTGCGAAACAGATCATACAGTTATACAATTATACAGTTATGTACCTTATATCCTCTACTTAATTAAGAAAACAAACTTGTCTATCGTGCTGCTGCTGCTGCGTTTAAATAGCCAAAAAGTGACTCTGATATGCCCTAAAGACTGTTTGATCAGTTACTAGCAAGTCTTCATACCGACCTCCCCATCCGTCCCAGTTAGACGAGCAGCTGTAACCAGTTGCATTATCACTTCATGTACTTACTGGTCCATTTATCACTAGTACATCATATCTAAATTCAATATACAGTTATCTCCCTTACTCTTTCGTGAAGCACAGTATGCAATGCACATACAGTGCCTCACGAAATTATTATTAACTTTACATATTAACTATAGTTGTACATGTAATTTAGCATCTTTTTGAAATAATTTCAGTGACTTCCTTGCCCCAGAGTGGCTAAATCAGTTGCAGTGCAATTTGCTATCATATACCTATATATATATATATATATTTTACGGAGTTTATTTTTCCGACTTTCTCCATGAATTCCAAAGTTGCTTTGGTAATGTCCTAATGTGCGATACTAATATCTTGTGGTCCAATATTGATATTGAGTTTATTTCTACAAAAAGATATGACTTTCTCCATACTATGTTGAGGGGTGTCATCCTTGTTTGAATCATCTATCCCATACAGTTTAATATTTTCACTCGGGGTATACTGATCCAAGTCATCTAATCGCTTCTTCGATGAAGCATTCGCAACACATACTCCATTATTTTCCTCCCTGATTACTGTATTTTCTGTCTCGAGCTTATCGATTCTTTCTGTTAATGACTTATTCACCTGCCCAGCTTCAAACTTTTCTCCACTTAAATTCCAAATCATGCCGCAGATCCCCAATCTCTTATGAAATGTTCTGTTTTAATTCTTCTTTCATCTTTTCAAGAGAATCGTTCATTCCAGCTTGAGTGACAATTTCTTTTAGTTTTTGATCTATATATTCTTTTGATGTCATTTTTTCTAGAGCCTTGGAGATAGCATCCAATTTAAATCTGTCATCTCTATTCTTGTTGTATCTTGCTCCTTTATCAATAATTGACTCATCTGAGTCTGGGTGGGTGTTGGGTGTTGGTGTAAATACTGATATTGCCTTGTCTAACGTTGATTTTGGCGAAAATGTACTTTCTGGACCATCTGTATCCTTTGTTTACTTCATGTAAATTCGTTGATGAACCTTTAAGAGGCATTTTCTTTCAAGTATGCTAATTTTCGACGACTAAACAATTTTGCCTAGGTAAACATTCATGCACGAGTATTCACTGTCAGGTTATACATGTATGCTGCGCACTTCCCTACAGTTAAAAAATGTTATTCATTTATCCTGCGATATGATCCTGTTCAATTTTTACAATATATAAAATGCTAACTATTTGTCTACATCTTGGATTGGTTCATAAAAGATGGAAGTTATATTTTTTATCAGTGACATTGGTACCCACGCCTGTGCTTCACGTCCTCGGAATGACTGACTGATTCACATTGATGAAAAATACATGTTCCAAGAACTCCTTAAATAGGAAGACAAAAATCAATCAAGAGTCTACAGTCTGAAAAAGTAACACTTCTTACATTTGCCACTGGTAGAAAAAGTATCGTACAATTCCAAAAACTTCCTTTTCAAATGAAACGATCCTCCACTCCATTAGTACAAAGTTATTTACTAAATGGAATCATGTGAAAATCATGTGAAAACATATTTTATAGGGAAATAGAGAAGTAACTATGATAGTGGAGTAGTTATATATATATATATATATATATATATATATATATATATATATATATATATATATATATATATATATATATGCGTGTGTGTGTGTGTGGATTAACTGTTTGAAAAATATATCATTGATAATTAGTAAATATACTTAAAAGCATGTTTTTAAATATAATATTTTACAAGTTTTGTGCAAAGGGTGATGTAGAACAATTGTTTTAGGATTAGATGCCTTTTTTACAATTATATAGATGCATAGACGTATGTATACAACTTTTTACAATTTAGTAACTTGATCATGATTGCAGAAACTAAGTTTGTATTTAATATTTTCCATTAATTATGAAGATTAACAATAGAGAAATGTTAATACCATACGATTATATTCTCCTCTCTCTCTCTCTCTTGAAATCTTCAGAGATATGTAGTTTGAATAGATATAGTCAATACATGCTTACTTGCTAATTCTAAGGTTTGTATACTGTGTAAATTACATACGTCTTTGTTATACATAAATGTTGAGCACTTCGTTTTTCTAAACGGTGAATACAAAGCACCCCAACCTTGCCACCGTAATATGTCTGGGGAAAAAAATTAAAAACATAAAAAAACATAAAAAAATTCACGCATTGCGCGTGAGAAGAACAGAAACCAAGCATTCGTAATAAAAATATTTTTGGACATGTACTTTTTACATACTAAATCTTAAAACTATATTGAGTATTATTTGTATTCACGTGTTTTTAACACATTTACCGTAATTGTTAGGATCAGTAGCAACACGTTATGTTAAATATTGTTGTTCAAAAACAAGCCCGAAGTATTAAATTGGTTTCTGATGTAATAATAATGCGTTGGCTTCACCCCACCCCCAACCCCCAGACCCCGGGGGTTTGCACTGGTCCCTGACAAGGAAGCTGCTGCCCTATCGCTGAAATGATTTTCATGGTTGTTAAGTATACTCGGTCACAAGGGAAGTAACTCTTCTCTACTGACAGAGCATGACCTCAGTATAATCGGCCATCATGTACAAATGCTTTTGTTAGACATATATATCCAATTAATGTGATTTCTGACAATTAAGATATACAACATAATTTATCAACACTATATTATTTAATATAAAGTATGCTTTCATGAATAAGTATAATAAATAATAGATATACAGTATAGCACAAAGTATATCGTTGAACAACAAAGTGCCAGTGATAATAGTGACAGAACAGCTGATTATGTATTTGGATCAAATAAAACCTACTTAAAGTGAAAGTTATTCTAAATTAAACGGATTGACCAGACAATTTTAGTTGGTACTGGATCAAGCATCAATGCAATCAAACAGGTAACATTTGAAAGAATACCTCTCTAGTCCTACTTCATAAAACAGATACTAGTTAAATTATACACATACTAGCCCAGCACAAACTATGAAAAAATGTATTGCTACAATTCAAACGAACAACAAGATAACAATAAATTTCGTCTAATATTTGCAAATTGCCTCTGTTTATATAATCTATATATTCCCATACATCGCTGTGTCTTCTTAACATCACATGTTCGAAGATCACTTGCGTTTGTATTCGTCCACTGTTCTATTCAACCGATTCAGAGTTCTAATGCATTATGATAGTTTTCTCCTACAAACTGAACTCCACAAACCCCACTTTTATAAATGAAAATGGTGTTTACGGGGGTTCAGACAAAACTGATTTTTCGGTGAATTTGTAGATTGACAACTGATTTAAGTTATAAATTGCTGACATTCTCATCATATGTTATTCAAATGTCCTATTGGGAACATAGAACACATGAAACCGTTACTGTTCTTTAAATTAGTACCAACATTTTAGAATAATTTTAGAATATTTTGTTTGTGTCAAATTACTGCAATTTTCAGTATCACACTTGGATTATGGGTTTATTAAATCTAAACAACGGTACGTAATGCGTACTTCATTGGTATAAAAACAAAGATCCATTAGCAATCACTTTCCATCAGTCATTCCATTTAATTGGATACTACTACTATAATAATAATAATAATAATAATAATAATAATAATAATAATAATTTGATATAATAATAATAATTATTATTATTATTATCAAAGGTAGGAATATACTGTGCTACTTGAATAAGGATGTTTTCATTGGAATATACTGTGTTACTTTTGTAACGATTTTTCGATAATAATGATAATATTAATGGATATATGGAATAACACTTAGTAATTGTCAGTAGTGCCAAATCACGTTATATGTATTTTGCAAATATAAAACTTTTGTTTTCTTTTTATCTTTGTATACACCTTAAAATCATATGCCTATAATTAAAGTTATCAACAACAACAAAAAATGTGTGTGTGTGTGTGTGTTTGTATTTGGTGTAAATCGAGGATATTCTTGAGATTACACAACAACGTACCGAGGACACACCTCCAACCGAGGACGTCCTCGGTTGGAAAAAGGGTAAAATCTTGCTTCTACGGACAATTTTAACCCAAAACAATGTAAAAACATGATTTGTAGGAATGTCCCCGTGTACACGCTTGGTGCTTGTTCGCTATTTTGGAGTGTATCTTTTCTCCAAAACTGGCGATACACACGCCCGAAACCATGTCCTCGATTGCCCGGTGGAAAACTTGTAGAGAGATCTGCTCTATCAAATTACAGGTTTTCAAGAATTGTTATCTCCCTTTAGATCCAAGCATCAAATACCAATAACTTAGCTAAACAAGAAGAAGAAAAGCTAGGGCATATAACGGTCCCTGGTATTTGTAATAACATTTCATGCAAGTCAGTAAATAGTGATGGGAAACAAAATACACTCGTGCTTTACGCGTCCAATACAGGCAAGTAAATATACGACACGTCATACGAAAGAGGTACAGGGAACTGCTATTAAAAAAACGTAAAATTCCTCCCAGAGTTGTACCGAATTTGCATAATTAACCTACCCGAAAGTTAAATCGCCCTTATTGCCGCGAGGTTTTAAACATGTGAAGCTATTTAAAAGACGCCCTTGATATGGAATATTTTTATTATTCAATGAACAATATGCGACCCTATTACATCATTTGCCTACTTACTGTTCACAACAGGAGAGAATGGTTATGCATCTCATGACAGATCCTGTTATAGTGACATCGAAGTACGACCAACCGAACTGAGACGTTACGTGTCATGCATTATGCTTGTATACATAGTTCTGTTGTAAATGAAGTCTCATTAACACAATACAAAATATAAACCCCAAACACCAGTCTGTATACGAGTACAATGGTGTCAATTAGGTATTGTTACGTTTTATTTGCTTTTCCAAATTTAAGCAGGTTTTTAATGATAGCCAAAATGCACAAGATGTTTGACAGGACCAGCCTATATACCGTAACTTAAAAGTACATTTATTAAAAACTCTATTAGACATTAATATTCCTACTCATATAGTCTTTTTCTAGTACGTTTTACACAGAAGTCAACATGGGGATCAGAAAACTGCTTGAAAATTTCTTCGCGTCCCCTATATAGTAGCAATCAGCAATGCAAATATTCTTTACAATTAACTTTGAATTGCCAAATATATAATCTAAGTAACTTGGAAAGCGAACCGTGAGAGTATAGTACCGTTAAAGTGTATCTTTTTCATTACTAGCGCCAAAACAATACAAATGGATAAACTGTTTGTAAGTACTATTTGAAAAGTATCCCCATCCGCTAACTCTATACAAACATGAACTGCCATAAAACATTTTGACCCCTTGTACTTCATGGCTATTACAAGAGCCGTCAGCGCTGTAGCCATAGCTGGGAACTTCAATTCGATTAAAAATAGATATGTTGTGTTTTGGGGGTCTTTTATGTATATTAGTACTTTTGTTTTCAGATTGATATAAAACACTCTACAAAATACAATAGAAACAACGTCGTATGCACGCTCAATTTATTCAGCTAAATCAGCTTGAAAAATACGATTTCTCCACGAAAATACATAGTATGGTAAACACAAACATTGGCTCCTATTTTCAACATTAAATTTGAACATGCCTGAGAGAGAGAGAGAGAGAGAGAGAGAGAGAGAGAGAGAGAGAGAGAGAGAGAGAGAGAGAGAGAGAGGATTTATGATTTATAGATGTATTATTCCTGCCATAAACGTTCAAATCCAGCTAATTGGTATGATCTCCAGAGCGGTGGACTATTTCGAAACTTGTTATGTCACACTAAAAGTCAAATTGCAGAACAATCGGTCAAATCAATCAATTAGTCAATCCGTTAACCACACCAACAAATATTAAAATAATAATGTATTTGCCATAAAGAACTGAAGATAGTTGTAGATGAAATCATTGTGGAGGTTACAGTTACTTATCACTAGTATCTATTATGAGGCAGCTGTATCTAATTCGGTATTTAACTTCGTTCATATTCTTTGACAAAGTTTTAAAGTCATATCGTTAGTCTACATGATGTTCCTATCCAAATCGAACAGTTTTATAATACAGGTCAAGCAAAACTACTGATATCAGTATCCGAAAACTATCGAACAGTTTCGTTTCTGTATCTTTTTCTAACATGGCAGATGATTACTTTTCCATAATTAAATTTTGTAAACTTGTATTTATTTATTTTGTATAACTTTTTAATTTTAAAATTATTCCTGATATTCATGCAGAATGTTGGTGTTAGTTTTGGCTTAATATTTTTTTAATTATACCACAAGAGGTTACGCACATTTCGGGACTTCGCTAAAGAGAAGAAAAAGAAAAGTGCAAATCGAACAGCTGTATAAAACACCGACAGCGAGACAGAACATACATTATTACTACAATCCTAACCTCTAGAGTTGACGTGCTGTTTATATTTATTGCCGGTACACTGATATTGTAAATATATATCCAATGGCATTTATTCCACTCAAAGGCATTCCATTATTCTGAACGAAAATCCGACCCAGATTAGTTCTGTTTGTGTTTTACAGCAAAGCAACACAAATAGGATATTTAGTACCGATGCACTAACTCAAGTTATTTACATCTACGTGCTGCAGTTGATTTTATGTAAGTCAACTGAAAATTAAATCTCCATCTTTATGCCTTTTAACTGAAACTTACTATATAGGGATGTGTGTCTTCTTTCACGCCTGACAGGTTTTGACATAGCAATGACCTTTTCTCTTGACCAACTTGCACATGAAGAACAAAGTCTAGACAATAAAATGTATCTTAAAATCCAAAGAAACCTATTACTTATTTTTACGTTTTGGTTTTGCATGTTTACTGTAGTTTTCCTGCCTTGGCTTCGTGAAGAAAAAAAAAACACTACTGTCTTTTAAAAATACTAAGATAATTCCTATTTGATGTCATTTTTTATTACTTAATATTAGTCTGGAAAGTAAGCATAAAAAGTATTATTCTTTAAAAACAAATCCAACTTTTGGCAAAATTTCGGATTAAAAGCAAACCAACAAACAAACAAATAAACAAAAACTTATATTTTTTTCAGTTATTTACTAGCGTATGTTAATGTGTTAAGTTCCTGTATTCAGAAGATTTTCAGGAGAGCATTTGTTTTCTGTTTAAATTTTACGTCGTTTCTCAAGTTCACTAAATATGTTCTCGTTTGTTGAGTAAGTGTGTTTTATGTTTACTGGCTGTCTCTGATAAACATCGTGCCCGGGTGTTGACACTCAGAGTTTCCCTGCCTATTATATCAATAAGGCAGCTAGTAAATTCAGTGTCAACAATTCCTATTTTTATAAACAAGCTCTCTTAAGTCAACACAATGTCTTTCACATGTTGTCAGCTATAGTGTACGTTTAACCATCCCAGTTTAGTTACAGTTTTTAGATTACAATTTATACAACAATCAACATACACATAGCAAATTCATCTACTATAAGGTACTGACCAATTATTTATTCTTTGGGGGTTGGTGTGGGAGGATGCGATTTTGTTTTGAGCTGATATTTTGTTGTTTTATTTATCTCAAGATAATTTTTGTCTTCAAATAATATGATGAATATAATATGGTGGTATTTTGCTATAAATCAAAGTAAGATATGTTTTCCAGCTATTGACAGACGGAAATTTAAAACAAATGTCCCATGCCCCTGCCCCAGAACATTAAATTGTTGGTCTCTAATATAATTGTGGTATAGCGTCGTACGTATCGCTGTATGTTCCAAAATACCGCGGTAAACCGCGGTACAAAATTTGCCGTGATACCCAGCTCTAGTTATTATCGTGAGTTACAATTATGCAACATACAGAGGGTATATATATATATATATATATATATATATATATATATATATATATATATATATATATATATATATATATATATATACACACACACACACACATTTCAGAAAGCTAGCTCTCAAAGGGGTTAGGGTTAGGTCAGTGACGTTTGGTTGTAAGTTGTAGTACTAACAGAGATGCATGTGGTTATCAGCGAAGTCACAGAAGGATGAAATATAGATCAAAGAGATCTATTTTTGCAATAAGGGTGAAATAATTATCAAGATGCTTCACTTCATCAAGTTTCGTGAGTCTAGGTAGAAAAGTTTGCATATAGCATGCCAGAGCCTAACAAGTTAACCAAAGCCAGGCAAAGGTGAAATATGGGTCACAGTGACGTTTCATTTATCTTCAGGATGTGGCACTAACACAGGTGCACTAGCTGAAACCAATCAATTGTGTGCAGATCACGCAGAACGGAACTTGATAGATTTTCCATTGACGCTTTTCTCTTGATCTGGTAACGAAATTTAGCGAAGATGCAAATTATACTCTTAATTCATGCCCTTCAACAACTTTCTCCAAAAAGCCAAGGGAAATTAATAATTAATTTTTCTTTTGATTTGATATTTAAATTTCTGATCCGTGTATTACAATGGCATTATATTTCATCTTTGACTTCAGGTTTGTGTTATCACATTGATGTCTATACTTTACTTGCTTCTAAAAAGTGTGATTATTTCATGTTTGTATTCAGTAATTATGTTTAGATATTCCTCTTTTTACAAAATATTTAAAATATCACTTTTAAAAGTGTTTGTTACTTTATTAATTTAGGCCTGGTTAGCAATGCAGGTACTTGCTCTTTCCATGGCAATGTACTACTAGCTGCTATAGAATACTTGTAATGTATGGCCAAAATTAAACAGAGGTCAAGAGATGACTTTTAAAACGATATACTCGTAAGTACGACGAACTCGCTGAGCAAGAGCTTTGTTGTTTTGACAAGAGTTGACAGTACTAGAAAGAATATTAAATTTCCACCAACCTGCTTAGGAGGAGACAGCATTATAGACATAGAGACTGATATCATCCCCGATTCATTTTTTAAAACATTGATGAACTATATTCAAAAGTAAAAATGATTTGGTTTGATTTGGCGTTATATGGCAGACGACGAACTTACATTATACTCGCGTGCGACCAAACTGGTCATGTGCGAGGATTATATGGCAGAGCAAAACAAATAGGTTATATAGTTCCAAGGCAGCATGGGGTAAAGTGCTTTGCCCAGGGACACGCCAGTGTAACCGACCCAGGCTGATACCATGGCAGGATTCCAAACCGCAGCCTTTTGGCAGCGTATCCAGAGAGCTAACCACTTAGCCACTGCAGCTTCTACAATCCGACCATACATTCCTTTTTTTCTTCCCAAAAAAGCCACAGTTATCTACAAAATGAAACACATATCACTTTTGACAGTATACAAAAGCCCCTTTTTAAATGTACATGTAAAATGATAGTTTTACTTTATTGTTCACAATAAGTTTTTAAGTATCGATAATTAAAAACTGCCCCGACTAACAGTTCTTTCCGAATAACTTCGCCTTAATTCACAACAAGTGTACCTTGCCTGTGTAAATTATATGTATGCATGTTTGTGCAGATAACATTTTTCCTTTTAATTAGGTTTCCCTCCTTCTCGAGGGGACACAAAAGTTTTACAAACATAAAAGGATTTTAATTATAATTATTTTTTCTCCGAGATTCTGGCACAGCCTAATTAAGTTATTGGCCAATAGTGAATCGGCACAAAGAGTACATTGATTATGCACACTGATTACTTAAACTCTGTGTATATAACAGTTTCTTCAAATTATTTTCATTCATTTTTTTTTAAAACTAGAAGTTATATCACCAGAACATGATAACATACGGATGAGAGTTATATATGTAACAAGAATATATAGTTTTCCAAAATCGGTCTTTGTGTAACAAGAAGTGCTTATAAATCATGCTATTTCTACCTTACGTGTTGGTGTTGGTTTTATGTAAGTCAAATGAAAATTGAAACTTCATCTTTATGGCTTTGAACGTAAACTTACTATGCCTGGATTTGTGTCTGCTTTAACGCCTGAAATGTTTTGACACAGCAATGACCTTATTTCGTGACCAACGTGCACGTGAAGAACAAAGCCTAAACAATAAAATGTATCATAAATTGCAAAGAAACGTATTAGGCATTATTATATTTTAATTGTTCATGTATACTGGAGTTTTCCTGCTTTGGCTTTGTGCTGAAAAAAGAAAAAAAAAAAACAACCACTGTGTTTTAAAAATAGTAAGATTATTCTTTTCTTATTTTATTTTTTTCTCGACAGACTTTTAATATTAGTCTGGAAAATAAGCATACAAATTATCATTATTATACAATGAAAACTGAATATTGGGCTGAAGAATTTATATATTCCATGTTACTAATTCACGCATTTTTAATTATTCATAAACGAGTGAAACAGAAACTTTAGTTTGAAAATGTAATAGTGTGAATTTTCTCATTTTTTACAAGTGTTTATTTGCTATCCTACTTGTATAATACTCCCAGCTTTAAACTGCAGATAAGTGTCAAAACAAATTATATAACACTGGTGATTTTAGCGCTTATCTCAGATGTCGAGGCTGGGCAAGACGGCATTAACATAACGGTTCCATAATTACCCACTGAGGAGATGCAGCAGTCGTCATCATGTACAGTTACAAAAAGTTAACTTAGTGGTCAAAAGAGCAGGCTTGTCTGCATTTTACAGGGTCTACCAGTATAGTAAAGATGAAATAAGTATTAAATTGGTGCATGAATAATAGGGCAGGACAAAATAAAATTATTTTTGTTGTAAGCAAAGAGTTTGTCAATAAAAAGTTACAATTACATGTACAATTATATGACCAACAGTGGAGGATCTTATACCAGTGCCTGTTTCAACTAAAATCTATGAAACGAGTTCAATGATTAAAGACTCGCAAAGATTTAAATACTCAACCTATTTCATAAATTTCTTCTGAAATAATCTCAAATGTAAGATGATATTATATATAAATACCAATGTTGAGCAAATTATATCAAAAATTCACTTTAAATTACATTCGGATGTCTTGGTCATTACACCTTTACATTATATATCGTCATGCCGTCATTCGTTATGGTATTGTGTGTTATTAAACGTGTGTAATATTGGAAAATATGATATGGGTATATTAATCTAACAACACAGTAACCATATGATACACTCGTATATTTCAAGCAGATTATACACATAACTGAAACAAGGAAAGTATTTACATTGCCTTAGTAATTAGTATTTTCAATGAAAGACGCTTTCTTTAAAACGCCAAGATGTGACGTCATGATGTCAAAAATAACGAAACAGATCACAGGTTCAAAATCACGTCATGACGTGATCGCACTTGTTGTTTTATTAATTTCAAATCGAAGTTTGGTGTAAATGCCGTTATAGAGGAAGATGATATACTGTAGCACACAACCGTTGCTAACGATCATGGTAGCGAGTTTACTGCAGTTAACTCTACTATTATTGCACTAATTTTCCCTGTCATCATTATAACAGTTGTTTATATCAAAAAAAACGTATGACCCGAAACATGAGTGTTTCTTTCACTGTGATGTCAGTGTTTCACGACCAATGAGTGTGTTATATCAAAATATCATAACAGTTCCCAGATTTTAGCTCAGGTATACACGGTATTTACATGTATGTGTAATTTACCCCGATGTCCATTTCCATTCGCACGTTTTTCTGACAACAGTCAAGCAAACCGATTTGAGCAAACCTCACAGTCTCCTTCTCGCCCTCCATCCCTAACTAATATGAGTCACATTTTGTTTCCGTGGCACCTGTCGTATTGCTTGACCTACGTGCACGTGAAGAACAAAGCCAAAACAATAAAATATATCTTAAAATGCAAAGAAACGTATTAGGCATTATTATATTTTAGTTATTCATGTATACTGGAGTTTTTCTAGTTTGGCTTTGTGAAGAAAAAATCCCCCCCCCCCCTCAAAAAAAAAAAAAAAAAAAAAATCAAACAACCCAACCACAGTGTTTTAAAAATAGTAACATTATTCTTTTCTAATTTTATTTTTTCTCGACAGACTTTTAATATTAGTCTGGAAAATAAGCATACAAATAAATCATTATTTAACAATGAAAACTGAATATTGGGCTGAAGAATTTATATATTCCATGTTAATAGTTCACACATTTTTTATTATTCATAAACGAGTGAAACAGAAACTTTAGTTTGAAAATGTAATAGTGTGAATATTCTCATTTTATAGAAGTGTTTATTTGCTTTCTATTTGTATAATACTCCAAGCTATAAACTGCAGATAATTCTTAATAAAAAATCAACTTCAGAAACTATTTGTATTGTCGACACAAGAAGCTACTGCAGCTTCAATGCATGCTGTCCATTCTTCTGCAACAGGCATGTCCAACTTTCTCAAGGTCGCGGACCGGATAATCGATTCGATTTTTAAAGCCACACCTTATGATATAACTAAGCGGATAAAACCAGGTCGCAGACCATAGGTTGCACATACCTGTTTTAATTTCTACACATTCACATGTTACTGAGAGTAACCTATAACAGTACAGGTGTCTACTCATAAATATTGAAATTTTACCATTGAATAAACATATTTATTCCTACTTTCAAATATATATATAAAGTTACATTCGGATGTCTTGGTCATTAAACCTTCACATTATATAGCGTCATGCTGTCATTCGTTATGTTATTGAGTGTTTTGCAAAAAGATGACTTTTCATCAGTTTATAAATTCGTGAATCTGCCTTTGATTGTGATGGGGTGCTGTTGTCTTCATAGATGTATAATTTTTCGTTGGATCTGTATATTTGAAGTTTTTGACAACTACGAAATCCATGGAAACTGGTACCAAACGAATACTAGTCAATTCAATACAAGTTGTCCCGTCAGGTTTTATGGAAAAACTCTTAGCACTTGCTCAAGGCTTTGTTGTTATACAACACAATACTTATAGCCCCGTTGTTCATGGATTAGTATTATGAGAGAGAGAGAGAGAGAGAGAGAGAGAGAGAGAGAGAGAGAGAGAGAGAGAGAGAGAGAGTTCTGTGTTGTGTTATGGTTAGGAAGGAGGAGTCCGCGGAAATGCGTACAAATATTTTGAGATGAACATAGATGTCACTTCTTACTTTTCCGCCATACATTTATGATGATCTCAAAAAACACCCAATTGTGTGTAAAATCATGATCTCTGTATTTGGTTTGGGAATTAAAATGTCTATTGTAAAAATAAATTACATGATTTTTAGTTGTATCGACAAGTAAACCCTTAAACAGATTAATAATGGTTTTATATAAAATAAAACTTTTTTTTATAATTAATGCTTTGTTTGTTACAATTTAGAATAATCATGTCTCTATGGTATGTTTTCTTTCTTTTCTTTTCTTTTATGCACGTATCCATATTGCTTTGGAATAGCTAATAAGAGAATTACACAATGCCAGATGTAAGTAGCTGATCTTCTGTCGAGAGGTATGTGTGCCAGCATATTTGGATGGGAACACTTGTTATTCATGTATGGAGATAAAATTTTGTTGTCAGATGATATGGAATGACAAATCAAGTTTAGCTTAAATAGAGCACAAATTAATGAATGAGCCATTGCCAACTGTTTATATAACGCCTAAATTTATCATCGGTCCGTTTTCTAGCTGACGAGAACTGTTAAAAGTATATGAAAATGCTAATTGTGAAAATGTATATACTTATTATTGTCATAAAAGTTCCAAATTTCATTGATTTATTTTTTAAAATAATACCCGGGCTTTATTAACCAGTTATATTAATTTAATTTTTTAAAAATAACAAACAAATAAACAAAACTCGTTATGTGGATCCTTTATACAAACTAAAAGCATCAATCACAGTTATATAATAAGCAGATAAATATACTGTTATTAATAATTCACCTTAAAAGCTGGCTAGTTTTGATGGTGCAAGGACTTCACTTTAGATCATAGTCGGCCTAATCTATGTCGGCTCACGTGTCAAGTGTTGTTTTAACCGCGTGTCCTTGGCACATTTTCTCACCGATAAGTCTACTACAGTACTTGCTAACCGTCAGTAATCTGGTCCAGCGCGCCTCAGGAATTTAGCAGCCGAAATACGTTTCCAAGTTTGAAGTGTGTTCGGTTTTTTATGGGGTTTTATTTAGTGTAAAATTGAAATTTAGGATCGAAATTTGTTTCGGTTTTCAAATATAGGGGTTTTGATTTAATAATAATAAAGTAAAACTCGAATCTTGAAAAATACTGATAAAGAATTTGTGTGTATGTATATATACATATATATATATATATATATATATATATATATATATATATATATATATATATATATATATAACCTTTTTAATTTTATTATCTTTTTTGTTTTTGTTTTTAGAGGCAATGTACATTTCTGTTACGTTGCAGCCTAAATAAATCTAAAACACCCCGTTCCAAACTCTTTTATAAAGAAAAATGGACAGAGTTACTATGCAAAGTTCATAAAGTCTTGGAAGATATAAAGAAAGATAAATCTATAGCAAGGAGGAAATTTGATTATGATCATTACACGCATTAGACATGCTTGTCCATGTATTCAAACCTAATCTCTGTTGAATACTTGAGATTTTCTCAATGTATTCTGTCTGTGTTGTGTCTCCTCTACAAAAACAACACGAGAGAAAAATATTATTTGGATGCCTTTTGAAATGTACTAATAGCTCTCCTAAATAGTGCACACTTATTTTGTTTTATGAAAAAGTCATGGCGTATAGAAGGCTTTAATCTTTCTCGATATTAAATCTAAAGTACCCAATTTGCTACTACTAGAACAAAGGGAATAACAATAGAGAAATATCAGCTCGAGAGTTTATGAATTATATAATATCTGTAGATTATGAGGAACAGATTGTTATCACGTAGAAATTTTGCTGTTCATGAAAATTACATCTGAAATATCAAACAGATGTTTTGATATACGAGCTTATTGATGCACGCTATCATGTACTTCTGAGTACATGTATGGAACCACGAGGCTGTCACCTTGATGTCTGAAGTATCAATTGACAATAAATATATTACCTCGACTAGGTATAGTCATAATGAATTCGTCCTTTAATTCTTTAATGCTCTGAAGGATTCGTGATCTTTTCGGGATTAAAAAATGTTCAAAAATACGCCGAGTGCACCTACTCCCTAAATCTGAACCGTTCATGTAAGGCATAATACTGTTTATTTTCATTTTCATTTTGCAGGATAAAGTGAATCCTCGTTGTCGGTGATGTCACACTGTCTACAGGTTCTTTTTGTTGTTTTTTGTTTTTGGTAAAATAATTATGTTAGTTCTTAGTTCTTATTGATACTTATACTTTATACTGTGTAAGCTGGCAGGCCGTAAAAGAGAAGGTGGGGGGGGGGGGAGGCAATTGCCCAGGAGTCCGGCGATTTCTAGACCCCGCCGACAAATCAGTTATATAATGCATAAATTAATCTTTGCAGTAAATATTAAAATTTGTTCCTTGCAAGAGTTTAAGTTATAATAGATTACAATAGGTTATATATACAAAAAATGAAACTAGTTTTGGGGCCCATGACTGCTCTGCCCAGAGGCCGGGAATTTCTGTTGAAGAAATTCTGAAGAAACGCTTCAAATACTCCCTCAAGTCATCTTTGTAACACATCAACACTGATACTGAGTCTTGGGAAGATCTTGCACAGGACGACTCCACCTGGCACAGTCTCATCCATAATGTAGGTACATATTGTGAACTCAGGAGAATTGCAGAGGCAGTGCAGAAGCACGAGCAGCATGAATCTCGGAACTGCAGCACGTCCTCTATTGATCAAGCAACCACAAATGGCATCTGCTGTCCAGTGTGTCACAGACAGTTCAGATCACAAATTGGTCTAATCAGCCTCTCACGTGCTCACAGAAACCAAACCCGTTAGTGATGTTATGGTCATCTTTGAACTCAAAGGACAAACAACAACCACATCTTTCATCAATTTCTTCTGTAATGGAGATAAATACTCATTTGGAATTAGTTTTTGTCTGGTACTGAAAGAGAGTGCTTAAAATAGTCGTGTATATGTATTAGCACTTCTAATTGACTTCTAAAATTGCACCAAAAAGTTCGTTCTTTGTTTGCCCACAAGTTTTTGACATGCATAGGTCGGCACATGGCCCAACTGAACAGACTTTTGCTGTATAGGTACATAATGAATGACCTTGACGTATCAAAATTATTGTGTCCAATGTTGCTATCGCTAGAATACTCATGATTTGCTTCAGAATATTTATTTTGGTATCATTTTAATTCTTGATCGAATTCCACATTCAATCATCAGGAACATATAATAGTCTGAAACAATTCTAACTACTTATTTTCAAACTAGCATCATGAGCTATTCCAGGTGTACTAAAATAATGTGCTGGATTTAGTTCATAATTATTCATACATAAATTTATAATTATTAAAAATTGTCACTTTATAATAAAGTGTCTTTATCTACGTATTAGTCAGGTAAGTCACCAAGTGAATTCAGTTTGAAATGTTTCAAGAGATCATTAACATATTCACAATCCTCTTCGCTAAATTCCTGATCTACCAAGGTTTGAATAAAACTGTTATATTGGTGGTAATTTATTAGTTTTATTAAACCTTTAAAATGAATCCATGTATTCATAAGGATAGATATCTTTTCTCAAATACTTTGGTTCCACTTTTAAGCATTTGTCTCCTCCAAAATGTTTGATTGTTTCCGTGAATTTATCATCGTTTAGATTTTAGCAAGTTGTTCAAGTGGTTGGTTCATGAATCGATAACTATGTATCAATCTGATTGTTCATTTTACTAAAAAGTATCTGCCTTTTTTTTTTTTTTTTACAAATCCATCAACTATAAATTCCTTACAAAAAGAAATTTTTTTTTCATCATTGTTTGGTATTACTGATACTTCTTGATCTGGATCATATTTTGCTAAGGTCTTGAAAATCAGATGAGGATCATATCCAGACAAAAAATGAATATTTAGTTGTATATATCTAGGATATTTGTAATTTACTTTACACTCCATATCTGCAGGACCTCTAATGACACTCCATATGTGCAGGACCTTTAGCTACACTCCATATGTGCAGGACCTTTAGTTACACTCCATATGTGTAGTACCTTTCGTTACACTCCATACGCGCAGGACCTTTAGCTACACTCCATATGCGCAGGACATTTAGCTACACTCCATATATGTAGGACCTTTAATTACACTCCATATGTGCATAACCTTTAGTTACAATCCATATGTGCAGGACCTCTAATTACACTCCATATATGCAGGACCTCTAATTACACTCCATATGTGCAGGACTTTTAGTTACACTCCATATGTGCAGGACCACTAATTACACTCCATATGTGCAAGACCTTTAGTTGCACTCCATATGTGCAAGACTTTTAGTTACACTTCATATGTCCAGGTCCTGTCTGTTAGCTGATCATGATCTCTTGCTTTGTAGTTGTCGTTTTTAACTTTGTCAGCTTCGCCTTTGTTCTTCTCTACAGTAATCTCCTTATCACACATATGATATATTTTGGAGGAATTATAATACTTTTTATATTCACTAGAGAATATCATTTTAGAAGCTTTTCTTGGCGTAAGTTCTTCATAAACAGTGTTTGCATATAACTGCAAATACCCGTAAAATGTATGTATGTAGTCAGCTCCTCTGTAGACTATAGGCTTGAAGTTTTTGTGAATTGGTTTAATGTAAAGACAAAATCCTGATGGTTTATGTTTCGATGCATTTATTGTCCATGATGTATTCTGGATTTGTTTCCAGCCGATTATTGACTCCATAATGCTTTCAAAAAAATAGAAACTAAAAGGCACCGTAAGTTGGTGAGGGTAATTTTTAAATTTAACTACAGAACCCTATACAGGCATTATGTCTGTTGTTTTTTCTATTTTACTGCACAAACTTTTGTATTCTTGTAATGATATGCACAATCTTTTGTGTTCTTGTAATGATATGCACAACCTTTTGTGTTCTTGTAATGATATGCACAATCTTTTGTATTCTTGTAATGATATGCACAACCTTTTGTGTTCTTGTAATGATATGCACAATCTTTGGTATTCTTGTAATGATATGCACAACCTTTTGTGTTCTTGTAATGATATGCACAATCTTTGGTATTCTTGTAATGATATGCACAATCTTTTGTGTTCTTGTAATGATATGCACAGTCTTTTGTATTCTTGTAATGATATGCACAACCTTTTGTGTTCTTGTAATGATATGCACAATCTTTGGTATTCTTGTACTGATATGCACAATCTTTTGTGTTCTTGCAATGATATGCACAATCTTTTGTATTCTTGTAATGATATGCACAACCTTTTGTGTTCTTGTAATGATATGCACAATCTTTTCTATTCTTGTAATGATATGCACAATCTTTTGTGTTCTTGTAATGATATGCACAATCTTTTGTGTTCTTGTAATGATATGCACAATCTTTTGTATTCTTGTAATGATATGCACAATCTTTTGTGTTCTTGTAATGATATGCACAATCTTTTGTGTTCTTGTAATGATATGCACAATCTTTTGTATTCTTGTAATGATATGCACAATCTTTTGTGTTCTTGTAATGATATGCACACTCCTTTGTGTTCTTGTAATGATATGCACACTCTTTTGTATTCTTGTAATGATATGCACAATCTTTTGTATTCTTGTAATGATATGCACAATCTTTTGTGTTCTTGTAATGATAATTCAGAATACAAATTATTCAGACACTTCTTACAAAAGAATTAGTATTGTGCCTTGTGCTTACTTGTGATGATATTAATTTAAATTGACAAGCCGTTTATTCCACAATAATAATAATTGTTCAAATCAAATACAATTAGCACATCCACAAAACAATATATTTCTCTTTCCATCATTCTAACTGGCTTTATAAGTTTGACCACTCTTTGGTAGACATTTGCAAATATTGAATTCTCTGTCGATTTTCTTTCTTCTTTTTTATGTCCTGTATGTTTATTACACATTTATTCAAGGTTATATTTTTAGGGCCTAAATGAATTATATTTTGGCCCGTTTATAATAGATTCAACAAACATCTCTATTTTTAACATTAAGATGTGATTTTTTTTATCCTTTCTGGCAAATCTATGTATAAATCTCCTATTATTGACTAATATCTATCTATATGTTGCGTCTGATGATTTATTCAGACAAAAACACAATTGTATCACAACTTATTTCCTGACTAAATTTTGTATCTAGTATATTAAACATATTTTGTACTTTACTCTCCATTTCATTTGTTTTCATTATGTTCATATAATGATATATGCCATTTTCTCTCATTTCGAGTTTATTCAATAAATCGAGCTGAACTTTTACTGGACCTAAATCTTGAATATTCCTACTTATTATTTTCCATAAATATGGCTAAACATCTTTTAAAAAAGTAGAACAATATCCGGATATGTTTCATGATTTCCTGCATCAAATCTATACTCGTTTAAATGAATATCAAAAGAGTATTGGAGCCTGGTTCTCATTGTTTATTTTTAGCTTGAGATGCAATTCTGTTAATTTCTCTTCTCGTCAAAGACGTATTATTCCTTCTTTCACAAATTTGGTATTTCTGTATCGAGCAAATTCTTACCATTTATTACAGAACTATAAATTAAATTTTCAGTGTAAAATTTACTATTTGTAAGATTGAATAACTAACCTCTTTTTACAATTTCTCCACATTCGCAAGTAATTATTTTCTATTTGTATTCTCCGATTATGTCATTTTCTCCATTATAATACCAGTTTGATTTAAGTATTCAATATTCCATTTGCTCCATAATCTTCATCACAATTGTAACATCTAAAATTATCATCAATTAATACTTTTTGAATTTCTTACATATGAATCTGACGTTATATTTCTCTAAAATCATTGTTCCATACACACCATTTTATGTTTTTAGATCGTCAATTATTTTATTTATTTTTGCCTGTTCAGACTCATTCAAATAACAATTTGTGTAAAATACTAAACCTATTTTCCTCAAAACTCTTTATAATGTTGTTTTGTGAGTTTATCATTATTTGCTTGCAAATGTATGTGCAAAAAATAACCAATATTATTGTTGGAGATTGCATTATTATCTAAACAATTTTAGAGTACCAGCAATCATCTTGAGAACTTTTAAGTGGTTTTATTTCATCATACAAGATGCCACGATGACTCTGTTCCTGAATAATTGTTTGATTTTGTTTATTCTGAAATGGCTCTTTGAATTTTGTATGTTCCATTTATGTTAGCGACTTAATATTGTTATTGGGATACCAACTAGTACATGTATCATCATATCAAATTTTATCAACGATGAACACATCATCTTGTTTGTCGTATGGAGATAACTCATCCTCGTAACATATTCCCTCAGTATTGTTCCCATTTAAGTCTTCCAATTTATACCCAGTAAGGTCATCTAAAATCATTTGCCTGATTGTTGATATTTCTTCAGTGAAAGTACGAAGACAGCCTTTAGTTTATATAGATTTATAGTTTGCGATCTCTATATTTCTCATATATATATATATATTTCTCATATATATATATATATATATTTCTCATATATATATATATATCTCTCTATATGTCTCATATATATATATATATATATCTATATTTGTCATATATATATCTCTATATTTCTCATATATATATATATATATCTATATTTCTCATATATATATATATATCTATATTTCTCATATATATATATATATCTCTATATTTCTCATATATATATATATCTATATTTCTCATATATATATTTATCTCTATATTTCTCATATATATATATATATATCTATATTTCTCATATATATATATATATATATATATATCTATATTTCTCATATATATATATATCTATATTTCTCATATATATATATCTATATTTCTCATATATATATATATATATCTATATTTCTCATATATATATATATCTCTATATTTCTCATATATATATATATATATATATATATATATATATATATATATATATATATATATATATTCCTCAGCTATATTATATTTAAATATTCCATTGCTATCAGTTGTCAGATATGCAAAATAGGTTAATCCATAATTTATACCTATTGTTAGGGTCATTCCAGTTAACTGATTACATATGTATCGATCTATGATTTAAAAAAAAGAATATTGATGATGTCGACACCAAGTAATTTTACAGACTTGTATACTTACATATTATTACTGCTTATCCTTATTCTTTAGTAATTATTAAATTTCGTACTAATTTATTAACATTAATTTATTTTAGAAAATGCCGGATACTACCAGACTGACTTTCCGCTTCTGTGTGTGATTCTGGTGTGTATAACCCATTGTGCTTCCGCATAAAATCGAAAGGAAATTGTGATAAGGACTTCTAACAGCTTAAAATCATAGGAGGAAAAAAATATAATTCTGTAATCTTTATAAAGCTTTGAGCTTAAATAAAATATAGCTTATAAGTTATTAATATCTTAGAAACATAAGTATGAAATTTCTTTGGAAAAAAATAACGTGAGTGACATATCAGATATAGGACATAACACTTCTCCTTGGATGCTCTATACCTGAAATAAACAGCATAGTACAACAGTGATCACTCATCTGTGACAAACCCATGAGAGTTGTGCATACAACTAAAGCTACCCAGGTATACTTTCAATTTAGCGATAATCAGCACGGGTAGTAGATGTCACCTCTATGAAGACAGGAAGCGGTGAAGGTGAGTTTTAGGCAACGCATGTACGTAAAAGGTCATGATCTATGGTTGCCACCTAAAAAAAGATCAGAGTCCAAAAGAAGGAACACATGTGAGCCCTTAAGAAATTGACATATTGCAACACTACATTTGGATGTTCAATACAGAACGGTTCCTTAAAATACGTAACAGGTGGCAACCCTATCATGATCATCTAATTTTTCTAGGTGTGATTCCATTGCAGTACGATTAGGCTACTGTATAGATTAGACAAAAGACTAGAAAATTTGTATAAAAATTTCGTTGACACCTTTTAGTTACTACAGTATTCGCTTAACCTCCCATTTGTTTGTGCACTCTACCGATTTAAAAAACGAAAAGCATCAACTATATAAATAATGCACAAAACTTTGTCTTTTCATTTATCAGTTTATAATTTCTAACTAACCTAATTGTTGCCATGGGGTCTCTAACACTGTCATATTGTTCATGTTTAAAAACAAACAGGAATTTCTTTACTAACATGGCTACCATATTTGCGTGGGCAAGTCTATTTTTTCAGCCAACAGGAGTGATTTTGTTCATCATCTGCGATAAGCGCCAAATAATTTTTTAATTTCTGTAACTTTGGGCATTACATCCTTTTAAACCCCGTACATAAGAGTTACACCACTTGCCCTTTTTATTGTGTTCAGTTTTGTTGAGAAATATTAAAACTGGACGTTGCAACTATCAGATGTAGACGACACAGTTTTTACCTGGACTTTTCAAGGAACCGGAAAAAGACAGAAAAGCAGGCTCATTGTTTACCCTGAAAACTTCCATTTGGTTTGAAACATGAACAAGATGACTGTGTTAGGAACCCCCTGGCGACAGTCAGGTTAGAAATGATAAATTAATGAATGAAATTATTAAGTTTATGGCTTTTCTTATATCCTTGATGCTTTTCATTTTTAAAATCGGTAGGGGATTGAGTAATAACAAATGGGAGGGTAGGCAAATACTATAAGATTTGGCGCATGCAGGGCTGAGCAACTCCCATAGCCCGACATCCCAGACTATTCATTTTTGAAGTCGGGCAAGTAAAATTTTCCAAGTTGCTAGTCCGGGACAAGTGCTTTTTAAAAAAGTTGGGCAAGTCCTTATTTTCTTGCTTTAATCACTGTATCTACCTTTATTGGGCCAGTCATGCCCTCCGGGCATACTGAATACTTGATTCTAGCCTTCTTCGTGTATACATTTACACTCTGTATAACACATAAATGTGGTCAGTGATAATTTTCGCACGTTCTGTTACCGCTTGACTGCATATTGAGCTAAGCGACCAAATTACTGGCAAATCAAAACACGTCAAACAAAAGAAAGCCAGTATGATCAATTAGTAGTGTTTTAAGCGACTTTCTTGCATTGTGTTTACTCAAGCCAGATCCTCACGAGCAGCTCACTATGATGTTAATCCACTGAGTCAGTGTAATTAAATTAATGAAAGTTACTTTACCGACATCAGTGTTGGTTTCCTTTAGAACTGATTAAATGACAGTAATGATTCTTTAATTTATAATTGATTATACAGATGATTAACTTCCACGTGCGATATTGCGTTTGAAGCAAAACAATTACGCTAATTAATGAGCTGAATCTGTTCGTATTTAAAAGAGAAAATGTATGTTATGATCACTTTAGAAGTAGTTGTCAAGCAAGCTGATAGTTACTATGTGGATAAAATGAGTTTGCTAAATTATTTTCGCAAGGAAGGTAATAAGGGTGATTCGGAGAAGGAAAATGTTTGTGAAAGTGGAGGGATAAAACGTAAGACTGCTACTGAATGTGCGGTAGCTATTTCTCCAAACAGACATAAGCAGAACCTTTGAGATGCTTTAGAGCATTTGACTACAGGCACTAACCTCATGAGAGGGCAGCTCTGTTGAAATATTGGAGGGAAGACTTGCAGGTTCTTCTTAATCATCTTCAGGGCTGAGCAAATCCCATAGCCCGACGTCCCGGACTTTTCAGTTTTGAAGTCGGGCAAGTAACATTTTCCAAGTCGCTAGTATGGGACTAGCGGATGAAAAAAAAATTTGCTCAGCCCTGGTATGATAAGGGTGATGTGCACTGGTGCATTCAGAAGTGGGGGAAACCTTCCTGGGGTGATGGGTACCTGTTTTTGTCGACGTCAAGGGTATCAAGACCATGGAAGAGATCCTTGACCTTCACAGTTTCTATCTTAGTTTCCACATGGGGACTGCCATTTAACATTACCTTCCAACTTTACTGAGACTCCAAGCTTCTAAGGTCTCCAATACCTGGTACTGTTATTAATGATTGGGCTAAACATTTAGATAAGGGGACCAAGTAGATATTTTTTTATTACAATCTGAAAAAGCTTTTGATTTTGTCCCCCACGAATTGTCAAACATCAGATTTTTTCATTATGGAATTGCAGATAAAACTCTTTGCTGGATAGACTCGTTTTTATATTTTCAAGAACAATGTGTGGTGGTTTGGGAGATAGTGCTCTAATAAGCTCATACTTCTTACTGAATCCCCAAAATCCTATGTTTGTACTTGCATTTGACAAAGATTCTGAAAATAAATATGGTTTAAACTAATGTGTGGTGGTAAATGGTTCAAAGTAGCTTCTGGAGTACCACAAGGTACAGTACTTGGACCATTTAACCAGTCAGTGTGTCATATTCATTGGAAGGTACTTCTTTAAAATACCTCAGTCAAATAAATATCTAGGGGTCACAGTTACTAGTGATCTGAAATGGAACCTTCAGATTCAAGAATTATGCACCAAAGCAAATTGTACTTTAGGCCTATTAGGCCAAAAAAAATGTGTGTTTCCGGTCAGCTGACCATCCCTGTTTCCCGTTGCCGACCCTAGCACTTTTTCCCCGCCCCACCCCCACCCCCAAAAAATCACATTGCTGAAATTGATTTGTGCATCTAATTGTGTTGGTTTTGCCCAGTACTTTGAAGTGCTTGAAATATTATTTGATTTATCAATAAGGTTTAAAAAAAAAAAACTACCTGCCTACCCTGATTTTAAAACCGGTCCAATAGGAAACACATTTTTTTTTTGGCTTGGGACATAACTTGTCATCTTGCCCACAAAGGGGTTTGTTTAGACCAGGGGTGTCCAACCTTTTCTCGTTAGGGGCCACATAGCAATTTTTTTCTCACTGTATAAAATTAGCCTATGTTTTTCACTTCCAGTTGGCATAAGTTACAAAAGGCTGGAGGGCCGGATTCTGGCCCATGGGCAGTATATTGGACAACCCTGGGTTAGACTTATTTTAGAATATAGTTTGGGACCCCCATTCCCAGGTTTTACCGGATGAAATTGAAAAAAAATACAAAAATGAGCAGCCAGGTTTGTTTCATCCAATTATGACTAGGAATTATGACTTCAGTATTGAATAAGTTGTCTTGGAAACCATTAAACCAATATATACTGGAAAATAGACTCATATTTTGCTGCAAAGGTTTAAAAAACGAATACACGAACTGATTGTTACAAAGGACTAGGTACTACAAGGGTCAAATTTGGCCCAACCACCAAAAAGGCTGTAAGTTTGTATAAAGACTGTTTAGGATGCATTTTGTTCAGAATAATAAAAATTTTGTTGAATTTAATTAAATTATGTATGCTGGAGGCACCAAAAGTTTACCTACATAAAATGACGTTACTTCTGGTTCCATGACGTTATCGTGATGTTAATGACGTCATGCATGCGACTTTTAATTTTTCAATACTTACTGATTATATATATATATATGTATATATATATATATATATATATATATATATATATATATATATATATATATATATATATATATATATATATATATATATATATATATATATGCAAATCACGGGGACTAAAGAACTTTGGCAAATGACTTCTGCAAATATCAACAAAACATCCATAAGAAAAAATATATATTCAACTTCACTGCTTTAATTTTTTATTTTTTTTGTACCCCAAATGGATCGCTATATGTTTTCTGTGCATCTTTACAGAACACACTTACTTGAAGATGCTGTGAAGTACTACGTGTATATAACATTATCATCACTGGAAAAAAATCATTTTAATATGCTCCAAAACTTAATTTTTTTAATTGACATGAACCCTATAGAAAATCATTGAAGTGAAAGATACTCTGTAATACAGACATACACTGTGATAAAGACACACATTGTGATTAAGTCATACACTGTGATATAGACATACACTGTGATAAATACATACACTAATATATAGACATACACTAATAAAGACATACACTGTGATATGGACATACACTGTGATAAAGACATACACTGATATATTAGCATACACAGTGATATATACATACACTGTGATAAAGACATACACTGAGATAAAGACATACACTGTGTTAAGAAGGAGAAAGAGAAGAATAGAAATTGTCATTTGTCAATTGCAAACAGAGAAATCAGTTATCCGAATAATGATTCACCTAAGATGTTCATCATGCAAGCGTATCACGATGGTAGCCTAGCACATGCTACTTTATACAGAACCAATTCACAATTGACTTTGAGAGTTGGCACAATAAAGTGTAGAGTATGTATTTGAGAAAACAAAATTACGATAAAAAACAGCTACTTATTACTCTTTGATGTCAGCTGTATCATCATCATCACCACCGTTATTATCGTCATCATCATCATCATCATCATCTGAGGTTCAGGAAGGTCTTGCGCATCATTCAAATAAGAACTCCAGTCAGACATCGAATTAAAAGGTGCATTTTGATGACGTGCATATCCAAGGTACCAGATGACGGCTGCTATGTGCGCACACGTATCAACAACACGGGCTCCGGCTCGACACTGTCAGTACCAACCTCTGACTGAATATTGATCATAATCAAGCCAGAGTTTGTACGCTCTACTGGACACATGCCGGCTCTGAATTTTGGCCATTAGAAGTCCATTCTGGTCTTTATGCACTAATAAATCATAACCTCCATCCTCACTAAGGTGCTCACGGGTGTAACATTTTGCTAACTTCAGTTGGTATACTCCAAAAGTAATATTTCGCAAGTCTTCCTCATCAAGCCTTGGAAAGTCAGGAATTATGGTATCTGAGGCAACTATATTTTCCCAAGGATTTCTCTTCTTGTCTAGACCCTCACGTTCCACCTTCTGCATGAGCTCATTACTTTGTTTAGATAGGTGCAGCATTTTCGAACCAAGTTCATCTGTGACGTAACTAGCACTCAGTGCTTGACGATACTTGTTCAAAATAGCACATGCCAGTCTCACATATTCGCCAATATATGGTATCTGTGAATTGGGTACAACATTATCTAGAAACTTCCATGTTTTTACCCTACCATTGACAGATTCAACTACCCAGCTTATTTTAGTTACTAATCGTGTTGCGTTGCTCTCCTCCACTGTGTGCTGTTTCCGTCCTTTCTGCAAGAAAGCAGGCATTTCAGTTCGGATGCCTAAATCATCAAGTAGGTCGACTGAGTCTCTGAATCCTCGATCCACAATAAATAAGATCTACATTATCGTCATTGGGTTGAGCTGTTTCATGAAAAGACGCTCCTCTATGTCTGTAGTACTTGCTTCTACATTTAACACAAGTCACATCCGTTTCTTTTACATTTATCAGGAAAGTTCTTAGCATAAACTTTCGAATCTCTTTGTTTCTTGGACCACTAAGGTCTCTTCTTTCTTTGGGCGTAGTTCGTTTTGAGCAGACAATAAATGGGTAATTTCTGGGTTCATATAATCTGAAGGAAAATGACCAAATGTTAGTACTAATGGTGGTGCACGATAAAGGACGCGACATATATGTTTTTGTAATTAGTGATATTTTTCTTATTCAATTGATATTTGAGTCCTAAATGTTATATATTCATTTGAATATTCAGTTAGATAAATAATTAGTGATATGAAATGCATTTCGAGACTGCATTGCAGTCTATATACTTTTTTCTAGCACATGTCCTTGCAAAAAGATGTCATTTTTAAAAATATTTTACCAATGAGGCAATTAATTTGTGACGTAACAAATAATGAACTTTCTTCTTCAAGTACCTGCTTTTAGAGTCAGCCATCTTTTCCTGCATCACATAATCTCCTTACTACTAATCTTTGTCACTACATCTTCAAATTAAATGCTGAAGAATAAAACATATAACGACACTGAGTATGATACTATGTACAATTATTCTTTTTTTATTTTGCAAAAATAAAAAAATCAGTGGTGACTAATGAGATTGTTTTTATAATCATCAGGAAAATACATTACATGTTAATATCTTAACTTAGTGGTACAATTCTTTTAAAAAAGAAATAATTGGCGACCATTAAGATTTTTTCATATAAATCTTGAAAATAAATTTATTACTGATTACTAATGAGAAGAAAAAAAAAAAGTCTTACTTTACTGGGAATCGAACACTGGTCGGCTGAGTATACAAGCGGACATTATACCATTGCACCACGAAACCATGTGTACAAAAATGTAATTATATTAGCTATATAAATCTTCTTGTACATTGTAGCTACCGCAAGTATTATCTTTCTACTAAATATTTCTGGTCTTTAGCAGACTGTTTATATAAGATATGGTTTTGTAATTGTTTGCACATCAGTATAAATACTATTTTCATAGCGCTTTTCCTCACTAACCCTTCCAGTTATAAAGATAGTGAGTTTGGAACTAGAGTCTCCTATAGAAACTGGTATCAGTTACCGCACGATCTGGATTCACATGGATTATTTTGGTAAATTGCTGAGACAAAATGTACCTTATATTGAATGTTAATTATTTATTCTGCCAATTCAAATTGTACTACACTGAGTGTTCGATAAGTGATGAACGTGAGGTAGGCCTGACTGGTTCCGTACGGAAACTGCTTCAGACAATCTATGTATATGTATGTCAATCGCTTTCTAAGATTGTAATTTTATTTACCAAAAATTTTAAAACGAATTAACAACAGTTTCACAGTATTTCATAGCACTGTATATAATGTTCTTATAGAGAAATATTTGTCTAAAATACCAGTCTGATACAAATATTTTATAAACCAAGCTGGATTGTCTACATCGTCATAAAACACGTCGTCTGCAAATGAACACCGCCTGGAAATATTTCAACTGTGAATATTTTACATGATTTCTAAAGAATATGTGTGTCTGATAAAGTATAACCGCATTTAATTTCATACTTTACTCATTTATTGTGGCATAATATTTGTAAAATGAAATTTACATACCTTGTAAACTGCTGCTGCGATAAAAGCGTCACTGTTGCCTGCCATAGAATCTAACCATTTTCTTTAAAATTACCGTATCCCACATGAGTGAAACAAAATAAAATTTTCTGAGATTACAATTTATCTAATAAGGGAAATGTATTGAAAGTTTCCCGTTGTTTCATGACTGCGGGAATAGTTAAATTTGTATAAATACATTATAGTCAGACGAATTGTTCACATTTTCCACATTATACACCTCACGCGCGGCTGCCGATGATGTCATCGCACGCGATAAATATGAAAAATATAACGTATTATTAACGACAAAGGTATATCTATACAAAATAAATAAAACAGCCTTTAAAATAAAGAAAATAAATTTTGGACATTTTCTGAGGCCATTACTGTGATCTATAGTCCCTAGTCCTTTAGTCTTTTCCCCAAGAACGTTCAAAGATTAGAATTCATTACCACAAATATTAATCACAACTGCTAAATCTTTAGAAAAACAAACATAACTTTTCAAAATTGTATGGACACATTTTTTCTAAAGTAAGTTTTTGTTGCAAAAGGTTGACACTGCGCAGTGCAAACATGTCATTGTAATGTAGCACCAAACTAATCAAGTCAAAGACTGGCCACTCAGTTTAAAAATGTAGTCTCTTTTTCAGGCCCATATTATCAAGACTTGTGACGCAGATGCCCAATTTAAAACCTTGCAAAGATGAGCTGTGGCAAGCATTTATATAGATACTCACCCCCCCCCCCCTCATTACCTTAGAGCACCATGACTGCTGGGTCAGGGTGAGCAGAGTCAAATAGTCAAATTTTTAATGGTGTCAGGTGATTGATTCTCCAACTTTTACAGTTATGAGTCTACTGTGGTATTGAAAGCAGTAAAACACCTTATTAACACCTCTAATCAGACTGTGAAAAGTAGTCTTTATTGGGAGGTGGTCTGATTTTAGAGGGTATGTGAATGGCAGTTGCTATTCTGTATCTGTCTTATTTTGATTGGTTGGAATGGGAGGTTTTACTGTGTATAATACAGATTGTGACGCATCAGCCAATCCAGTGACCTGCTTATTAAAAGGTTTATTGCCAGTGCTCCAGATAGAGAAAACTAGACCTATTTTTATGCCTGACCGTCACAAGTTCTGGCACTCTTCTAATACATATCTTCTACCCCCATCCCCAGCATGTGACTTTGGGGTCACAACCCCAAATTGTTACATATACACTGAATTATTTGTCCAGTTCCTATGACTGCATGTATAAAGTTTGGTAGAAAAATATTGAAAAAATGTCACTGTAATTAAAAAAAATTATATTCGACCTTCAGTCTCCTTCTACAGACTCCAATGGAATCCCTAAAATAATACTCTGTTTGAAAATGGTTATCACACGGGCGGTCAGTAGTTTAGGGCAGAGGATACAGTTATGCACAGATAGATGGACGGATGGTTGTTGGTTGATTTTTAACAGTAAGCACATTATTGGCTGTATCATGGCAAGGAAATGGGTGCTACATGTAAATGCCTTTCCCATGTACACACAAAGGCAGCCAATTTGGACTGGTGTGGGTGGGTATTGAACCTGTGATCATTGGATTAAGAGTCTAATGCTGTCATGGTGCCAGAAATACAGGGTATCACTTTACACCTTCCAAAACATGGCTCAAATGTAACCTTTTGTTCAACCGGCAAATCGATTTTTACCGGTTACTTTTTATTAATCTATACTGAATGCCAGGACTTTTGAAGTAAGAAGTAACTACGGTACATTTCTATTAGTTTATGTTGTAGTTGAATTGTTTTTTTCATGTTTATAACTGAAGTCTGAATTTGTATAGGCATGACAATCGGGTATGTAATTACAACTCCCAAAATGCAATTGTAATGCAAATGATGATAAAAATCTCATAAAATTATTATGTAATATTTCTTGGAAGGAAATGTCAAATATTTATCACAGGATTCATGCTAATTTCTAAAAAATAATGCTGAAAAAATCATCCTAATGCATAAAAATTGTTCATCATATTTGCAAGCCCTACATTTATTTCTTTGTTAATTTACCAGTGTATTTAGAAAATTACCCCTTTTTTCACAAATGGAGGGGGAATTTATTTCCAAGGTTTTCAGTTCTAGAATTGACCCTGATACCTACAAGATACCAATTTTTTTCCACAACCGTTAGTCACAACTGCTGAATCTTCATAAATCCAAGTTAATTGGATCTTGCATGTGCCTGTTCTCTATATGGATTGTATTATGGGTGAGTTAAATTTTCAAACGCTACCAATCTTCTTTTGTTTATGTCAACAAGTGTCACAAAGCGATCCACTATACCAATCAGCTGACATCTGACATGAAATATAGGCTGCATCTGTATTCTCTCACACTGTCATTGACCCACTTTTCATGAAAATGTATTTATGTTACACACTTCTTACTGTATGTACTTTAAGGAGTGTTACTAATGATTTGCTGCGTATCACAGGAAAATTTAGAACTTGTGAAAAAAGATGCAAGGGTTAGAAATCTCAACTTGCATTTTCCACAATTGACTTAGATTTTGCAAGTACATGAGCATTAATGAGCATTAAATTCAGGCCCTGAAAAGTTGAGGATAATAAAGGCTTTTTTCTCCCCACCCCCAAATGCCCCAAAGCCATTCTCTTGACTAAACCACCTGCTAGCTTGGGAATGTAAAATAAGCCTGATGTGCCTCCCATGTATGTTGTAAGAGGCTACTAACAGCGTTCCCATTCACACCAAAATGTATGTGAATCACGCATTAACAGCAGTTGGCATGTTTTACACCAAAGAAAACCTGATCAAACACGGCTGATGTGCAAGTTTTATGAGACACTTGAGTGGTAACTCTTTACGTTTGCCATATCGGTCAGACTGGCTACTTGTATCAACTGTTACAGTACTACCGGTAGTATGCTTTCAGTGCACAATACAGATCCGGAAAGAAACATGGAGATAAACAAATTCTGGAGTGGCATAATGGGATGCCTAACTTATACATTTATGGAAGAAATGACACTCCTTAGGGTTGTCGGTATATTTATTAAGGAAAAAATAAGACTAACTTTATTCAGATGATAAAAGAACCAGAAACTTTTATAATATTTGGAGTTGTCAAATAACTTACTACTGAATCCGTCTGTTCATTAGCATCACTTTTCTGAAGTACTAAATGTAAACAAGTTTTGAAATTGTATCTATTTGCTTTTTATTTATTTATTTGCTATAGTGCAATGACACTTTTATTTTCTTCAAAACGTGCACTCCCAATATTTGTGTTGTACTCTCATTTTAGCGATCTAGGGGGTACACAAATCCTCAGTCTGAGAAAATACATGTAGTGGGAGCACTATACTAATGGAGGTAACCTTTTTGTCCTGGGACACGTCCAGTGATAACAATCCTGTCCATACAGTGCCAATTCTAGGTATCCTCGAAAAGATGTACATACACAGGGATTTAATTCCTTTATTTTGAAAATTGAGTCATGGACCCCTGGCTCTCAAAATGGGGAGTCAACCAAATCATGGAGTCCCAGTGTGTATGAATTAAATATGTTCTGAGCTATACTTTATGCGATAAAACAGTATAACACAATTTGTTAATTTTTAATATAAAATAAAATCATTATGGGTTTTTATGTTTTATTGCACTAATAGGGAAAGAGATTTTCTGTTTTTGCATTGTGAAAAAAAATTTGGAGAGGGAGGGGCAGACACACAGACAGGCTGTTGGGGCATTTTCATCTTGTGTCGGGTAAATGCAGCAAACTGCGAATTAGTAATTCCATTGATGAAAGAGTTCGTCTTTCCGCACGCCACTCACCAGGAACAAACAGCACTTATATCTCTGGCATCATGCTTTCTTTCTTAGCCAGGGAAATTTCTCTACCCAATCTGACTACCATTGTTTTGGTTTATTTTGACATCTGACCTTATAAGCCTCATTCAAGATTTCTAGTTGAATGTTTTAAAAAAATGTTTGCAAAGAAAGCAGACTTGTGACAATTTTGGATATTCAAAAGATAACTGAAAGTAAATAATTGGGAATAGATACCACTGTCTTAGTGAACTTAATTGATGATGATCGGTTGATTGATAGCACTCAGTTCACTTAGGCCTAATGCCAACAAGTTTAATTTTTATGATTGAGGCAAAACTCACTAGACATTATTAAATTAAAGGAAAATTTACAACTCAATCAATCAAATAGACAACAAAGACTTAAATAACGATAGCAGCTAAAAAAAAGTCTTCAATAAAGATAGAGATAAACCTTTTATTTGATCTACAGGAAGCCATAAAACTTTCAACAGTACTTGATAATCACCAACCATGCAATTAAGCATTGGTCCCTTATTTATGGATACTCTTTACCCATTAAATCTAATGTTCAGCTCCAGACTTAATTGAGGCATGGAACTGTAAAATCCCTAGTTAGAAGTTAACCATCGGCATTAAGGTGAACAGATGACGTCTTGGTGTGAGGATTGTCATCACTGTAACATTAAAAAAAAAAAAAAAAACACAACTCTTTAACAGTGACAATCGAATCCAGAAAATGATTCTTATTAAAAACAAAGACAAAGACATCATTCACCTAAGGCATTACGGATTAACTCCAAAGACAAACGATGTATGCAACCGCTACATTGACTTTGGCACTGCCATGGCAGTTACTGACATGTACTTTAGTTCGGTTTACAGTGTGTAAGATAGGACACTACATGAATGACCTGTAAAATTTAAGTAATTGGTAGCCAGCCTAATTTTTTTTCAAGATAGCCATGTTGGATATTTGCACCATTAGCTGAACATCAGATAAGCGTATAATATAGATAAGTTTCTGGTAAGGGGTTTCCAATTGCTAGAAAGCTGACAGACAACAAGACACCATCAAGAAAAGGAAATTGTTTGATTATCTGTTATTTGTTGATCTCTTATTGATAAAATAGGTGTGCAAACATTAGTGACACTTTCCATTAGCATGACTAAAGGTGAGTTGCATGTATTATGTTCAATTAGGACTAACTATATATGTGACAAAAGTTGGCAAAAAATGTTGATGACAGCAATTTTGGGGGTAACTGCAGTAGAACATTCTGCTAGGCAACCAGATTTTCAAAGCTCATTGCCCAGGGACAACAATGGATTTTCAACATTTTTCTACCATGACTGGATATTATATCTGATAATAAGCCCACCATGTTATTTTTCTTTTTGACAAATTTATTATGCTGGCCCCCAGGTCTTGCCAAGGGATTTAATACTGTATGTACTTGCTTATATTAAGTCGAGTCCAGCTGCAAAGAACATAGACCCTTATCTGCTCTTGCATAATGCACCAATGAATCAGGGTCTATGTTGTTTGTTCTACTGATTACTCCTAACAAATTGCATCGACCAAGATCTGCTGGCATATTATGTGACATCAGATCTGGGTCTATGCAGATTTTATTTGGACTTGACTTATAAGCAAGTGCATATGGTACCGAGACATTTCGCCCCATGGACGTTTCGGCCCAAGACATTTCGCCCCACTTCATGGACGTTTCGGCCCAAGACATTTCGCTCCACTTCAATGGACGTTTCGGCCCAAAACATTTCGCCCCACATTCAGTGTACATTTCTACATTTCTTAACTATCATTCCCAACAAATATGTTTACCCTTCATATTAAAGTGCATGTAGTTAAGCGGCATTTCGTTTGATCTTTGCTCATACTAGTTGTCATCTTGAATTATTCTGAGACTTCTGTCGGCGAGATTAAAAAACGTGTTGCTGGTTGAGAAACTTACTTGCGTAAGCACCAGGCATTTCCTTGAAGTTTGATTTTGAAATTCAGCACCAACACCTTACTGAAATGCTGTGCCAGAATGTATGGCCCATGTTAGACCGATCAACATTAAAGCTGGACTGAGACGTCATCTTTTTCTATTACACACCTAGTACATGCCATTTGTTTCTTTCTTGAATAAAAGATTATGCCTTTGAACTCTTCTGGACATATTTTAAACAATAATATCAGAATTGTAAATCGAACAAAGAAGAAAACATTGAACTCCTTTTTTGCAAATGACCATCACCAAAAATGGACTTTCATCAGTTTTCGTAACTGCGAAAATAAAAATATCGCAGTATAGAAAATAATGATCACTGTAAACGATAGATTCATTTTCTGATCAGTCTTAGTACATAAACGAAGAAAAGGGGAAAATATTCTCAGATATAATGACAGGCCGAATGTAAATCTAACAAATTGAAATGGGTCTGTCAAATAGTCTAAGTATAAGCTTATTCTTCTTCATCTTCTTCTTAGTATTATTATCATTATTACTATCTTATTCTGATATGAGGATAACTTGTCTTACTATCTCTTATTTTCTATACTCTTCATCACGATACATGGAGAAAAGACTTGTTTCAAACATAATTATAATTTCAAAAGAACACCGTTTTAAACGAACATAATTATTTATTAAACGATGTCATGGTCCGAAACGACCATTCAAGTGGGGCGAAATGTCCATTTTTTTTTAAGTGGGGCGAAATGTCCATTGAAGTGGGTCGAAATGACCATTGAAGTGGGGCGAAATGACCATTGAAGTGGGGCGAAATGTCCCTGATTCTATTCATCCTTATGGTTAACAGGGATTTTATCATGTAAAATGGTCGGTTGGCTTGTTTTTAACAGCATTTTCAGCACATTATTGGCTATATCATGCGTGGAAAGTGCCTTTCTCATGGATGCACCGAGGCAGCCGACCTGGGCTGACCTGGAAGGTACCGAACCCATGACACTTGAATTACAAGTCAGGTGCTTTACCATCTGAGGTACTGCAGCTCTCTAACATGTAAAATGATAAAGAAAGATGCAGGTATTTGAAAATGTCATTTTATTGCAAGTACAATAGCCTCTTGGTCACTCCATGCAGGTCATATTTCATTTGAAGAAATTCTGAAACACAAATTATACTCCTGCAGGCTGTCAAGTGCTTGGGAAGAAACACAGATGTTGAAATTTCAGATAACAGTTAGATCTACATTTAATTGTGTTGATTACCTAAAAATATAATTGAACATGGTTTCAATGATGACATAAATCATATTTTATTGCGTGTCCTAGTCCACCAATGCTTGTACAGTTCATGAATGTGTCAGTTTTCTTATAATTCTTGATTGGTAGACTTGAAATGTATACGGTACATACTGGTAGATTTGCAGGCTGAATTTTTGTATGATTCTGGAGGGCTGATAATGCACTCTTATCCCAATAAAAAAACATTATTTAAAAATAATGTAAAATGTACAGTAATTTCCAGAACATTTTTTTTATTATTTAAAAACCATGTAAAATTTGCAAGAATCGCCCTATTCTGAGTTGTTCCCAACTCATGTTTTTCAAATCTTTTTTCCCTCAAAGTCATTGGCTCCAACCCCATTCCGAAATCTCCCTGTTTAGTTTATTTGTACTAGCAAGTTTTTCTTTGGAATACTGTACAGTGTACATCTGCAATTATATTGAAATCTTTGCTAACATATTTTCAGATATAGAAGATCTAGCAGGCAGTTTGCTGTAACAGCCATGTATTTGTTCACTTTACCTGAAACTTAATTCACTACCTTATGTTGACAATTTGAATACCTTTTTTTTGTTGATCCTATGCTAGTGGGAAGTGAGACCTACAGTGTAGCAGTCCCTTTTCTGATGATGACGGCAACTGCAGTGTTGTCATCATCAACAGTTTGTTATGGTTTTGCTTAAAGTTTTTCATTAGCTTATATTTCCTAAACCATTTGATAGATTCTCATTATACTTTGCAAGAAGCATTAAGAAGCTAAAAAGATAAATTTTATGACATGCTTGCCCCTTTTAACTTAGGATCAAGATCTCGGTCATACAGATTTGCATTAAAGTTGTGGTAAAAGTTTATGCATTGGCAACTATTTATGAAACCCCTTGATTGATTCTCATCATACATTTCATTAATCATTACAAGCCTAAGACAGTTCATTTTACAACATGTTCGCTCACGCATATGACCTTGGGGTCAAGGCCACAGTCATAGAAGATTTACATGAAGGTTTTGTTGAAGTCTTTTCATTTGCTTATATTTTCTAAACCCCTTGATGATTTTGTTCATTTTTAAGACAGTTCATTCAATGACATGTACACTTGTCCCTTTGACTTTGTGCTTAAGGTCGAAGTCATGGAAAACTTGTGTTCTGGTTTTGCATGTAGTATTGTTATTTGAAAATATTTCCTCAACCCATTGATGTATTTTGTTCATACTCATGATGGACCATTTTGATACTTATATGATTCATTCCGAGACGGGGTTATGGTCATGAGTCATAGAAAATTTGCATTAAGGTTTCTGTTCAACTTTGTCCATTTTATTTCTTTAACCTTTGATAAATTTGGTTACACATGAGTGATTATGAAGTTAAGACAATTCATTGGATGAATGATTATGAAGTTAAGACAATTCATTGGATGAATGATTATGAAGTTAAGACAATTCATTGGCTGAGTGATTATGAAGTTAAGGCAATTCATTGGATGAATGATTATGAAGTTAAGACTATTCATTAAGCAATACTTTTTATTTCATGCTTAGTCTCTCCTTTTGACCTTGGGGTCAAGGTCACACATTTTACACTAATGCCTGAATATGCAGTCCCTGGCCTCCTTGTTTTCCTTTATCTAGGGCAGTGAGGATCAGGGTTAAGTATCGCCAGAAATTTTATATTTGCTATATATTGAGATATAGGACATTGTATTGTGATGTGGATTGCAATCTTTTGGGACAATCTGTAGAAAGTGCAAAGTAGTATTAAAGAGTTAACAAGAAGTCAAAATTCCATAATAGCTCGAATTTCTTTTAAAACTCTTTAAGTAAACAAAGATAGGGAAACATTGTTACTTGTGGGCTAGTCCAAGCTACATTAGATAGGATCAATTTAATTTTGCATCTTCTCAACTCTGAGAGCATTGCCAGCTATGATGGGATCATGATGCCAAATGTGAGCATTCAAGTTCTTCGTCTCTCCCGCAGACTTCACCACTACATTATATTCCTGACAAATGGCATGGTTATAGTAAAAAATGCTCCCAGATCAGTGACTTTGGATTTTTATTCAGCACCAGCTCATACAAGACTAAAGGCTTCTCATCAGTCATTTTGGGTCCTTGTTAAAGCAACAGGCAGGATCGTTATGTGCAGTTCAACCAATTTCTTGTTGGGACGATCTTTAACAATCCTTGTTTAGAACAACTGACATTGAAATAGACAAAAAAATTAAACAAATGAAGGCTCAAGGAGAAATTTTAGTTGTATACTATTTATAGAAATAATGTAAAAACTGGTTCATTTGCATAGTATCACAGTACATGTACTGGTAGGATCCATACTAGAGTATACAAATATACCAGTAAAACCACACACCATGGGTTCGGATCGTATAGAATGGAGCTGAAGAAAATATTGACCTGATGTTTAGCCTACACAATACATCAGCTGTCAATGGGTTTTTATCATCAAGATCTGATTAATTATTTATGTGCTTCAGACTGTGCAAATTAATGATGCCTTTATGTCTGAAAATAATTCTTCCGAGTCAAATAAAATAGATCAAATTGACCCGATATAAAGTTTGGGAGATATTTTACATAGGATGTAATTTCATACAATACTAGATAAGCCTGTTTAGTGAAATGGTGAACTGTTAAGTTATGTAAGCCAGGTGAATGTTATCAGGCTGACTTGGGTCTCTTGGTAAAATTTTAAATTGATATACATGCGTGTTTCTGAACAAGTTCTGCTAAATAAATGACAAAAAGAATGGAATCTCACATTATAAAATATTTAATGACAGCTAAGCTGCTTTATTTTCTGCATCTAACATACTGTATATACTCGCTTACAAGTCTGGTCCAACGGCAAACAACACAGACCCTGATCTGTTATCGCATAATGTGGAAGCAGATCAGGGTGTATGTTGCTTGTTCTACTGATTACTCCTTACAAACTGCATAGACCTAGATCTACTGTTGCATAATTCTATGACAGATCTGGGTTTGTGCAGTCTGCAGTTAGATTGAGGTTATAAGCAAGTATATACGGTACATGTTACCTGTATCTTCATTGCATTTGTGTTCACTTTAATGAGTTTGATTTCTCCTTGTCATTACTTTAAAAGCTGTTGTTGCTATGAATTAGTAATATGAAATAGAGAAAATCAATTGGCTATATCAAAATTTAGGAGTCAATTCAGAAACATTGATGGATGGATCACATTTTTTAAATACGAGTGAAATTCAAAAGTTCATTTTTGAAAAGCTCTGTTTCATAGATATATTTAAAAGCTAACTTAGTTTCTAACAAAATTTGCATTGAGCCCACATATGGAAAAGTGAGGCTTTACTAGCCATCAGTTTTCTAGCAACTGATCAAGGTGGTAGCATCAGAACATATTGTTTTGTTATGGTTTGGTTAGAATTTTTCATTTGCTTATTGTTTCATAAACTCCTTCAAGTTGATGGATTTTTTCAAACATGGGATGAATCATCATTAAGCAAGGGATAATACATTTTCACATACACTCACAAAGTCATTTTGAAAATCTTATTATCAGTATTCCTCCTGAATAGATAGGTCATATCGACATAGGGTTTTCACCTAAAGACTTCTTATGATGTCTAGTTGGTCCTAAATAAAACTGGTGTTGATCTTATGTCCAGTATGGCTGCCAGATGATTTCAACACTATCTTGGATTCCTGGAAATTCTTTTTGGCCAGTAGAGCACCATTCCTTTCGAGGGACTCTTGTATTATAAATATATTTCCCAAACCCCTGATGAATTCTGTTCATACTGACATGCAGAATGAATCAGTTTCGGTTTGGTTTTTTGGGGGTTTAATGCCATTTTTTTCAGCAAATGATAGGCTATACATGGAGGCCAGTATATATTTGATGGAGGAAGAACCCAGGAAAACCCCAGGAAGAACCGCCGACCCACAGAAAGCTACTGGCAAGCTTTCTCACATACCCATGTTGGCTGAACTGAGACTCACATGGAGAGGTGACATGTCAGTGATCTGTAAAGGCAAGCACCTTAGACCACTTGGCCAAATGGGGCCCCATAAAATGAATCATTATGAAGCAAAGACAAGTCATTCTGTGACACACACAAGCCTGTTTGACCTTAGGTTATGGTCACAGTCATGGAAGATTTGCATTGAGGTTTTAGTTAAAGTTTTGCTTATGTATTTCCTTAACAAACTGATGGATTCTGTCAATGCTTGGGATGTCTTCATTATGAAGTAAAGATAATTCATTCTTTAACACACTCCTCTTTTAACTTTTGGGTCATCCTTTTAAAATTTACAGCAGTGCTTTTGAATGTGGGTTTGACTTGCAGGCCCTAGCCATAAGGGTCCAACCATTTAATTTTTGGATAAGGGGGTACTGGGATTTTCTTTCGAGCCTGCCTGTTTTTTGGTTTGTTTTTAAATTTTACCTCAAGATAAATAAAGTTTTTCAATTAATATAATGGATATAATAGGTTTTATTTCGCTATAAATCAGAGCAAGAATATTTGTTTCCAGCAATTTTGAGATCCAGACATTTAAAAAATATAAGATCACAGGTTCCCCCCACCCCATCCCCCGAAAAAAATTAAATAGTCTGTCGGTCCCTGAACCTTCATGTTTGCAATTTGACTGACCCAAATAAAAAAATGTCATGAATACATATCCGTCAGTCCCTAGACCTTCATGTTTGCAATTTTGACTGACCCAAATAAAACAATGTCATGAATACATATGTTTACTTGTTATATATTAATAACTCTTATAATATCGAAGGGTCGACTGTCATGGGGTATCCTTGGGCAAGACACTTTACTCTTATAGCCTTGGTACTAAATGACCTCATGGAAAAAAGACAAAATGAACATCATGGCCCAGGCATATCACACTGGAGAAGAATTGGGTGAATTTCCAGACATTTATAAGCTAGTTCCTGCATTAAATGAAATGGATTATTTTCCAAATTATAATTACCATCCTTTACCATCTGCTTTTCCAAATGGGAAGTACCATGACAAATAGTTTCTGTCCCAAGGTGACAACAGATAGTAACAGAGATCCTCATTATAAAGTAACCGAGAGATCCTCATTATAAAGTAACAGAGATCCTCATTATAACACTGTTCAAGGGAGCCATAAGAGTGTACCGTGATACATGTGTGATGTTGACTTATACTGGTGTGTATTGTACATATTATTGCTATAACATAATGTAATGGAATCCATGACCATCAGTGTTCCCAATCATGCAAAAATGTACCGTATATACTCGTGTATAAGCCGAGAGCAACTGCAAACTGCATAGACCCAGATTATGCAATGGCAGATCTGGGTCTATGCAGTTTGTAAGGACTAATCAATAGAACAAACAGCATAGACCCTGATCGGCCAGCGCATTATGCGACAGCAGATCAGGGTCTATGTTGTTTGCATTTGGACTCTGCTTATATGCGAGTATATATGGTACATAAATCACACATTAACTGCACTTGGCATCCACAAAACATTGGCCCGATACGTGTAGTTCACATGCAGAAATTGAAACCTGGTGCATGCAGTAAATTAAGTCTAAGAACTGTATTGCAGCTGGATATTGGTATTACACATTTCTCACGGGAAAAACAAACAAACTTGGATTTACTAAATAACTTACATTTACAGTCCATTTTGTACACTAGACAGGCCCGTTGTAAGGGGTAGGTTCTACAAGTGACAGCCCAAGGCGCCAAGCCTGGTGGGGGGGGGGGGGACTATTTTTGTGGAGATTGTGTTATTTTTTTTCAAGTGGGGTGGCGCTGAAGGTGACGCTTGTCCAGAGTGGCCATTTTGTCCAGAGTTTTGTGCAATGGCCCTGACAGTAGCATTACTTTTCGTATGTAATCAGTGCAAATAAGCTGTGATTTTTTTTATTTTGCTAATTTTTTCTTCATTATTCTGCTATAGCCCTGTGCAATGATACTGTTTATTTGTTCACAGAGTGTACCCCCAATATTTGTGTTGTACTCCCATTTAAGTAACCTAGGGAAGACAAAAACTCTCAGTCTGAGAAAGTATTGGGAATACTGACCATACTAGCCTTATAAAAGGTTTGGTGTTATATGTGAGGTAACCTTATACTGGAGTGTATTATATATAGTATTACTATTACATAATGTAATGGGGTCATTGACCATAAGCTTATTCTGGAGTATATTATATATAGTATTACTATTACATAATGTAATGGGGTCCATGACCATACCCACCTTATAAAAGTGTACCATATGATACTGAGCTAAACACCATATAATGATTGTGTACCATATGATACTGAGCTAAACACCATATAATGATTGAGGGAAGTGAACATACACTCTCCTGCCAAATTCTCTAAAAGTTCCATGTAATTATGAAAAAACTTTACACACTCTGAAACCAGGCAAAGTTAAAAAAACCTACACATCTACTAATGTAAATACTTTTTTATAAATAGAGTCCAACTGCAAACAACATAGATCTTGATCTGCTGTCAGGGTGTATGTTGTTTGTTCTACTGATCACAACTAATACACTGCATAGACCTAGATCTGCCAGTACATAATGCTATGGCAGATCTGGGTCTATGCAGTTTGCAGTTGGACTCAGCTTATAAGCAAGTATATATGGTAATTGTCCTAGGTGGATAATGATGAGCAACCTTTTTTTTTTCCAATATGAATATAAATTATTACAGTACATGTACCATTATGCTCTTGATGTCCTTGCCAGCAGGATGAGTGGCAGTTTAAATATTATTCAAGCCCTGTTAAGGATCATTTGATATTGTAAACAAAGAATATTCTAATGTGCAGTTTCATTTTGTATGTGCCACTGAGGATAGCATTTACATTGTATTCAGGTATTATTATTCTGATGAATGATTTCTGTCTCAATCTAGAACCAACAGGAACTAATACACAGAACTCCCTGCAGTCGGCTATAATCGTGTGTCCCTAAGCAAGGCGCTTTACTCCAATTGCCTCAGCACTAAAAGCAATTTGTGACTTAATCATCCAAACTACACAGGCTGTATTGCATTTGACAGATAATAATAGCATGCATTAATACTGCAATCGGTCAGGACTTTGATACAAATTATGTTGCAAGGTGTGTGTCATCATAGGACAGATGCAAAAATTATGAATTGATAATTACCCCATGATAACAAAGTAATATTTTTCAGTTACATGAAGTATATAAAATGCCCCAAATGCATAGCCAAATGTCAGTTTGGTTAATGCTGGGAAAGTAGAAATAAATGTTCTGTAATAAATAGCTTTAAGTGAAAGCGTACAATTTTTATAATTCTTCAAATATATTACTGTATATACTCACGTATAAGCCAATACCAACTGCAAACTGCATAGACCCAGATCTGCCGTCACATAATGCGCCGGCAGATCTGGGTCTATGCAGTTTGTAAGGACTAATCAGTAGAACAAACAACATAGACTCTGATCTACTGGCACATTATGCAATGGCAGATCAGGGTCTATGTTGTTTGCATTTGGACTCCGCTTGTTTGCAAGTATATACAGTAATGTCCAGGTGAACCAACAATACATTCTATGAAATACAGTAATGTCCAGGTGAACCAAAAATACATTCTATGAAATACACCCACTTCGTTTCACTGCTCTCATTAGACAAACAATAAACTCTTTCACTATTGCCCAACAGGTAAGATACATTTGAAGTGTTCTCATTGTGTAAATGCAAATTTGTATGCTGTCTGTGTACCAATGGAAGTGTTTTGGCTATAGGAGTTAATGCAGATAATCAGAGAAGTATAATTGATAAAGCTACAGTAAGATTGTAGAATGCTGTGGGTTAGGTAAGTTGACATTTTGAATGCACCAGGTTTGATTGCTTGTGATTATCCACTTACATTGCAGGGTTCTTTTAGCTGTGAACTCCACAGTTAATGCATGACAACCAAATATTTTGTTGTTGTTACTATTGATGCAGTTAGTCTTGCAGTTTTTGATGGATAGCTGTGGTCATCATTTGAAGTGGCACATATTGAGAAATCAGTGTGTTTTTACAGTTTTAAGCTCTAGTGGTCATAGACCAGAAGAGCTTTTGGGATGGCCTGTTGTCTGTCATCTGTCATCCAATGTCCATCCATCTGTTAGCACAAGTTTGTTATTGTTACTCCTTCTGAACTACTTGCATGATTGACATGAAACTTTATGGACAACTTCATCTCAGGATCTAGTTTGGCCTAAATGAAAATGGTGCTGCTGAGACATCTAATATGGCCACCACAGAAGCAATCTTGAAAATCTTCTTATTGTTACACTGCTTGAATCATATCAACATGTGGGTTTCACTTTAAGACTTCTTATGATGTCTAGTAGATTGTAAATGAAAATGGTTCTTCTTGGACATCCAGTACCCAATGTTTATATGACTTTCAAACAAGGATAAGATTTTCAAGATGGCTGCAGTGGCCATCTTCAAAATCTTGTTATTGCTACTCCATCAGGATGGATGGTCATATCAAAATGGGATTTTCACAAAAAGACTTTTTATGATGTCTAGTTGGTTCTAATTGACAATGCTGCTGATCTGACATCCAGTATGACCACCACAGTAGCCATCTTGAAATTCTTGTTATTGCTACTCCTCCTGAACAGAAAGTCGTATCAGCTTGTGCTTTTCAGTCAAAGACTTTTTATGATGTATTGTTGAATAAAAATTGTGTTTATCTGATATGCAGTATGGCTGCCAAAGCAGCCATCTTGAAAATCTTATCCTTGTTTGAAAGTCATATAAACATTGGGTTTACACCAGAAGGCTTCTTACGATGTTTCACTTGGCACTAAATGAAAATGGTGCCAATCTGACATCCAGTACGGCCACTGTTGGTGGTTATCTTTAAAATCTTGTTATTGCTTCTCGTCCTGAATGGGAGGTCATATTGACGTGGAGTTTCCAACAGAAGATTAATTATGATATCTAGTTGGTCCTGAATGAAAATTGTGCTGATCCGACCTCAATTATGGCTGACAAAATGATCATATTGAAAATCTTGTCACTAATTCTCCTAAATGGATGGTCATATCAACATGGGGTTTTTCATCAAACGTCTTCTGATAGTGTCTTGTTGGTCCTAAATGAAAATAGTGCCAATCTTGTATCCATTATGGCTTCCACACTGACTAATTTTTAAAGTTTTATAGCTCTAGAATATCAGAGATGGTTTTAACACTCAGCAGTTGAAAAGAAGAAATGGTCATATCTTGAATCCTGGAAATTCTTTTCAGCCAGTGGAGCATCAGTCTCTTTGAGGAACTCCTTTTTTTTCTCCCTTTAACTCAAGATAATTTATTTTTTCAAGAACATAATGGATATAATAGGGCTTTCTTTTGCTATAATTCAGAGAAAGAATATTTATTTGAAGCTATTTGATATCCCAAAAATTGAAAAAACAAAAAAACTCATGCCCATCCCCATCCCGTAAAATTAAATGGTTGGTCCCTAAACGTTCATGTTTGCAATTTTGGCCAGATATTTACTATGGTGAGGAATATGTCCATTGCATGCTTGCATGCACTTTGATATTATGAATACATGCATTGATTGTTAAAAGCATTTTACTTTTGGCTGTTGTATTACACAAGTAAAACTAACCAATTCTGCGGTATTTGTAGTAACGCTAAAATATGTCTGGTATTTTCTGGGAAATTACAGTTCCATGGGATCAAATATGTCACTTTTACTGTTACATCTTATCATTTCTAGTGTTACTGCATTGTGGTATTATATGTAGATTGCAGATCCTGGTATTCTTTCATTATGGTTTTGCTTGCAATGAACAGAACTGGAGTACAACCTGTTTGTGATGGATTTATTGATCGCAGTCATGTATGGTTTACCATTGGAAGTGAGTCTAAGTGTAGATTATTACAGTGTAAAAAGTGCCTTGTATGTTTTAGTAGGCCATTATATAATTGAATGTGGTTGGCATCACTAACAAGAACATACATTGAACCTGTTACCCAGGCCCACAGGAACATAAGAAAAATACAATGGCTGAAAAACTGTATTTTTTAATATAATGGTCATAAATTAACTGTTGACAGGACAGAAGGTTGGAAATATTTACTTGTACTTGTTGATTCATTTACTAGTATTGTAATAGGACTTGTTCTATGCTTGTATACATGTAATGGTGTCATATACAATGATTTATCAAACTGAACTTTCCCCGGGTGGCCGAGTGGTCTAAGGCGCTTGCCTTTACCGATCACTGCCATCCCATCTCTGTCCGCATTGGTTCTAGTCTTGGGCTCGGCCAATGTGGTTATATGAGAAAGCTTGCCAGTAGCTTCCTGTGGGTTGGTGGTTCTTCCCGGGGTTTTCCCTGTTTCTTCCTCCACCAGATATACTGGCGCCATATGTAGCCTGTCATGTGCTGAAAAATGTCGTTAAAACCACAGACCACAAACGTTCTTGTCCTTTTCCGTTGCATGCTAAAAAAGATCAGGGATGTAAATAGTGGCCGTTTTTAACCTATAGCCAGTGGTTGTTATTACATCATTATAACTTCATTAGTGTCAGAATGACTCAGTGTGTTTATAACCTATAGCCAATGGTTGTTATTACATCATTATAACTTCATTAGTGTCAGAATGACTCAGTGTGTCATCATTAATAGCACTGTAAGCAATGATTTTAGGGTATTGAAACCTAATTATATATTTTAAAAATTTCAATTAAAACTTGTAGGTATAACATTAAAAATTAAATGTGCTACTATTTCATTAATGGTTGAAACGCCATTGAGTGATATTATTTTTAACCTATCATTTTATGAGGATCTCTATTTGCACATCTGGCCAATATTCATCCATCAAAAATTTATGCAGTTTTGAAGTATCACTACGATTGCCTTTGAGTTCCATTGCAAGTTATTGACTCAAATTAGAAAGAAATGAGAATATTCTAAATTGTTATCAGATACAGTGAAACTTGTCATACATGTATCTGTAACATGATAAAACTGCATTGGATTGGATTTAGCGACGGCACTTACCGGGGTAATACAAGTACATAAATGAGATGTTTATGTATAAATGCCAGTTGATGATGAATGAATCTCTGGCACCCTGGCTCACACACTTACTTCCACTTCTCATAAACTGAATTGTAACAATAGAAAGCCCTAACCTACTTATGCACAAGGTCAACAATCGATATAACAGAATGGTATCATTCCTCATCAGATAGGATCAGAACATGGATTTTCAACAAATAACCACAAATTGTATTGTTTGTCAACAGACATGATCAGTGCATGGTTTTTTATCAACATATATGATTGATATATGGATTTATCAACATATATGATTGATATATGGATTTATCAACATATATGATTGATATATGGATTTATCAACAGATATGATCATTATATGGATTTATCAACAGATATGATTGATATATGGATTTAACAACAGATATGATTGATATATGGATTTATCAACAGATATGATTGATATATGGATTTATCAACAGATATGATTGATATATGGATTTATCAACAGATATAATCATTATATGGATTTATCAACAGATATGATTGATATATGGATTTATCAACAGATATGATTGATATATGGATTTATCAACAGATATAATCATTATATGGATTTATCAACAGATATGATTGATATATGGATTTATCAACAGATATGATTGATATATGGATTTATCAACAGATATGACTGATATATGGATTTATCAACAGATATGATTGATATATGGATTTATCAACAGATATGATCATTATATGGATTTATCAACAGATATGATCAATGAATAGATTTTTTAATAGAAATGATATGTATGGTTCATCAACAAGTACGATGCTGTATTAGATTGATTGTCACACATATACTGACATTGACTTTTAGTTTTAAAAAGACCTAATATATGTATTCCATCAAGATATCTGACAATATTTATTTTGTGGCATCCAGGCAATGATCACAAGATATCTCTTGATTCCACAGCTCCTGACAAATGGTTAAGGAACAACCCTTGTGTGGTCCGCACTCCCAGCCTCCCTCAAGAACCTCCCTATAATTCTGCAGACCTGTTGGTCCAGTATAATCCCTCAAACCAAGGTCACCTTTGACTGCAGTACATCCAGGCTACACAAACCCAGAGTTTGATGACTCCCTATAACAGCAAAAATTACGATGACTGAGCTGTGTAATGCATGAGAAATATTTAAGTGTGAAAATGTATGAAATACTTGACATGTGTGCACATGAACTGACTTAGATATACATTAAAATCTTTCATAAGAATGACTACGAGAATATTATTATAATAGCCAAGTTCATATATGAATACATGTATGTCTTTGACAAGAATAATCAAACTGGATTATACAAATTCAAATGTTTCTCATCATTGAATGCATACAACATATAATTCAATGCAGCTTGTCTGTTCATTTATAAGATGTCTAACCTGAAACAGGCTATATTCTATCCAATAACATGGTGTTATGTGACACAGGTCTGACTTTCTAGAAAATTTATATTAAATTCCAAAGCATTCAGTACATAAAAAAATTCGATCATATATAAGAGCTAGCAAGAAAGAATAGTTTTTCATTTTCACATACCTCTACTGCAGAAGATTGCTTCTGTAAATTGGACACCTTCCTGACAAGACTGATCTGTATTACGTTGATACTAAAAGAAAGTAGCTCTATAAGCACTATGGTCGTGGTCAAATCCACAGCCAGAGAACTCGGGTAAATGCGTCTCCCACGGCGGGTGCTTTGTTCATGCAGCAGTGAGTGAATAGAAATAAGTATTTCTAAATTGTCATGGTTAAAACTAACCTGTATGATATTTTCAGTTTGTATTTTTGCTAATATCATCATCACGCAAGATCCAGTGATAGTACATATTGATGCCAATATATGATACATCACTAAATAACTGCGGTGGCTCAATGGTTAGCATGACAGACTCGCAACGGAAAAGGTGTTGGTTTGAATCCTACCATTGGATCCCAGGTGTGTCCATGGGCAAGGCATTTTACTCAGCACTATAACCTATTTGTGTTGCTGTGCCTTAAAACTACAAACCCAAATCGTATTATAAGTCTGGTCCAAATGCAAAAAACATAGACCCTGATCTGCCATTGCATAATGCACTGGCAGATCAAGGTCTATGTTGTTTTTTCTACTGATTAGTCCTTACAAATTGTATAGACCCAGATCTGCCGGCACATTATGCGACGGCAGATCTGGGTCTATACAGTTTGCAGTTGGTATCAGTTTATACGCGAGTATATATGGTACCTCCCATTTCCTTATAGCCAGTGATGTGTTAAAAGTGTTGTTAAATCATCAAAAACAAAAACACACCACCATCACTATCTGTTCCTTAAAGAACGTTGGTGGACAGGTGGATGGAAATTTATAATACTGTCCACTCGAATCCATGAAGGACAATCTTTTTTCCTTGGCAGATGGTTGGGCAAAGTTTGAATGGGCGTCTTAGTGGAAAATATAAATTTTCCATGCATTTTAACTTTTTGAACTTGTACTGGTTTTTTTTGACAGAAAGCTTGTAAGTACAAATAAGCCAAAAATCACTTGCAGTAGATAAATCAAATTTGGTGTACCTATTTGTAATAATATGTAGATGACCTGATGAAATTTTCTGACCATTTTTAAAATGTGCTTTATTTAAAATTTTCACTTCTGTTTTTTTATAATACTTTTTGGCTTAAAATAAATTGGTTAGCACAAATAAGCAGAAGCCACTCACCACAAATTAAATTGTGTATGCATATGTAGATGATTTGCCTTTGATTTTTATGTAATTATAGCAATTTTTCAAACTTTTCTACATTTAAAATTTTTTGTTGATAAGCATTTCTCTCACAAATGGTTTTCTGGATATCTGACACAAAAGTGTATATCCCATTCCTTTGCACAAAATATCAACTAGTGACCTTAGAAAGCAGTTAAAGGTCACCAAAACTAAAATTAAGTCAGATTTGGTGTAGTAATACTATAAATATCTTTGTCACATAATGACTTCCCATTTTAGGGTGCAAAATGTTGCCCTTTGAACTTAGAAATTAGCAACTTTCTATATCATTCTCCTAATACAATTTCACTTCATTCACCTTGCTAGATTTTTCCTTTTGTTTTGTCAGGTACTAGTGTCAAAGAAGGACAATAATTAACTTGGTGGCAGGAAGGAGATATGTTTTTGCTATCTTAAACAAATCCCTTGTCAGTGTTGTACCTTGGGTGAAGCCATGGGACATTCTCCCACTCCAGACTGCCAATGTCCCTGTAAATTTAACAGATCTCCATATTTTTATCATTGTATGGGGGACCAAGGTACGTGAATTGCCCCCCCTGACAGTGCAACAAAGGTCCAACTCTGATATTCTAGTTCAATTCTCCACTAATTGTATTTTTTGCTTAAGTGTTCATGATTTAAAATTTCAGATGTTGATTGCTAAAAGGAACTCTGCTCTTTGATATGATGGGCAGGGGACAATGGAGAATGCTGAAAAAATGGACAATACTTCATCGTCGACAGACAATCATCATTTTGGCCTTTGCATTTTTGATTTGGACAGTGACCATCATTAATTTTAGTACCTCCATGTCACAGTATGGTGTTCGTGAGAGTGAAAAACTCAGGGTAATTATTAATCTTATTATTTTATTCTGATTTTTAAAATATGGTAAATAGACACTATTGACAGGTGCATTTATTGGTCCTTTTTGTATCTTTGTTATTAATTGTATTATGTTTTCTGTTATGATAGAGCTACCGTATACACTCGCGTATAAGCAGATACCAACTGCAAACTGCATAGACCCAGATCTGCTGTCGCATACTGCACTGGGAGATCTGGGTCTATGTAGTTTGTAAGGACTAATCAGTAGAACAAACAACATAGACCCTGCCAGTGCATTATGTGACGGCAGATCAGGGTCTATTTTGTTTGCATTTGGACCCGAATTATACGCGAGTATATACGGTTACTGCTGAAGATCACGCACAGTTGTGCAAAATAGTATCTATCTGATGTTATTATTATGGTAGTTGTAAATTGTTTCTTTTTTTGGACTTAAATTATTTTCAAACAATATAACAATTTGTAAAATTTGTCATGCGATAACTAAAACATTTTAGTAGTTTTATTGAATTTGTGAATAAATTCTGAAGAGTTGCAGCAATAAGTTTTAATTTTACATATGGAAGAAATATAATTTTAAAAAAGTGGATGAGGTACAGTCTGTATATTTGCATGAAGATCATTTTTAACCTGTCACAGCAAATCTTATTTACTGTACCAGATGAAAACTATAGTCAAATCTGGCTGTAAAGGACATACATGGGACCACACAATTGTGTTATGTGTGTATATGTGTCCTTGATATAAAGGTGAAATACATCAGTAATCATAAAGAAAGGGATTGATAAATGTTGTCATTATTAGCAGATATACTTTACATGGACACATCCATTAAAGCAGTTTGTATTAGAAGGTACCCTTTATAAGGAGACATTTTTAAAAATCTGGTTGTATTAGCAGGTGTCTTTTATATGGAGGCATCCACTAAAGCAGGTTATATTGTGTGTCCCTTATATGGAGGCATCCACTAAAGCAGGTTGTATTGTGTGTTCCTTATATGAGGCATCCACTAAAGCAGGTTATATTGTGTGTCCCTTATATGGAGGCATCCACTAAAGCAGGTTATATTGTGTGTCCCTTATATGGAGGCATCCACTAAAGCAGGTTGTATTGTGTGTCCCTTATATGGAGGCATCCACTAAAGCAGGTTGTATTGTGTGTCATTTATATGGAGGCATCCACTAAAGCAGGTTGTATTGTGTGTCCCTTATATGGAGGCATCCACTAAAGAAGGTTGTATTATGTTTCCCTTATATATGGACGCATCAACTAAAACAAGTTGTATTATGTGTCCCTTATATATGGACGCATCCACTAAAGAAGGTTAGAAGCATATCATATTAATTTTATATAGTAATAAAGATATATTGCTATGATAAAACATTCACATTTATTTTTGTGAAGATATTAGTATATCTGTGGTTAGTTATACAAATTATAGTAGTTTTCATTATGTATTGGGTAAATATGGAATGTATACCAATTAAACCAAAAGATAGAAGTCATTTTGAAACAGAATAAATTTATTTAGGGACAAAAACTAAAGGGATTAGCTTCATAAACTAAGGATATAACTGATGTGCTATGGTGAAGAGATGATGTGATCTCTGACAGTGGCACATTTGGCTTGGTGTATTTTAATAACTGTAATGTCAATAAAGCAACAAACAATAGATAGCTTTACAGTGACAATACATGTAGAACAAACTCAAGACTTCTGGAAAATACTAGTAGCTTATTAAGCGATAAAGACCTTATTCACTCCCAGACATTACATATTAATTCTAGCAACTAAACAATGCAGTCAGCTTGCAGCAGTGAAGGTCAGGAGAGAAGATCTCTCATTATGACATTATTGACATTGTACTGGGTTTTCACAACAGATAAAATGCAGTATGGACCTTGGGATTATGTATGTCCACAACAACTCCCTTTATAAAAGAAATGTCAATTGTAGTAGGGATTTACATGACTTTATTACTACAGTGCTAGTTAGTGACATATACTCTAGTTTGTTAGTTAGTGACTTTAGTCTTATTTATGGTCAATAGTGTACAACGCAACCTGTATTTTTAAGAAAGCCAATAGCCAGACTCAACTTCTTTTTTTTTTTTTTTAAATCTGATTTCATAAATGTTGGTCTTCACTCTACATGCAAACCATTCTCAGCAGTCAAGGGTACCATGAATTAAATAAAACTCTTGTGTCTATAAGAGTTAATCAAAAGTTCTAGAAGAAATGCAATATCTTCTAAACAAAGCAACTCAACATCATGAAACTTTGCCTGTCTATAATTGAAAATGTCCCAATTTAGGACGTGATGTAATTTTTAAGTTGATGGTGTCACAGGCTTAGTGACATTATCTTTTTCTACATCATACACTGTATACGTAGACATGGTGGCAGAATTCCAGATGAGCCCGTTTTTGAACAGAGAGTGATTATAAAATTTTATTGACTTGGATGCTGTTTATGGACCTAAAGCACTTGCTGACTTGATGCTATTTATTGATCTAAAGCTGACTTTGATGCTGTTTTTTGACGTAAAGCTGACTTGGATGCTGTTTATTGACGTAAAGCTGACTTGGATGCTGTTTATTGACCTAAAGCTGACTTCGATGCTGTTTATAGACCTAAAGCACTTGCTGACTTGGATGCTGTTTATTGACCTAAAGTACTTGCGGACTTCGATGCTGTTTATTGACCTAAAGTACTTGCTGACTTGAATGCTGTTTATGGACCTAAAGCTGACTTGGATGCTGTTTATTGACCTAAAGCACTTGCTGACTTGAATGCTGTTTATAGACCTAAAGCTGACTTGGATGCTGTTTATTGACCTAAAGCTGACTTGGATATTGTTTATTGACCTAAAGCTGACTTGGATGCTGTTTATTGACCTAAAGCTGACTTGGATATTGTTTATTGACCTAAAGCTGACTTGGATGCTGTTTATAGACCTAAAGCTGACTTGGATGCTGTTTATTGACCTAAAGCTGACTTGGATGCTGTTTATAGACCTAAAGCTGACTTGGATGCTGTTTATAGACCTAAAGCTGACTTGTATGCTGTTTATAGACCTAAAGCTGACTTGGATGCTGTTTATAGACCTAAAGCTGACTTGGATGCTGTTTATAGACCTAAAGCTGACTTGGATGCTGTTTATAGACCTAAAGCTGACTTGGATGCTGTTTATAGACCTAAAGCTGACTTGGATGCTGTTTATAGACCTAAAGCTGACTTGGATGCTGTTTATAGACCTAAAGCTGACTTGGATGCTGTTTATAGACCTAAAGCTGACTTGGATGCTGTTTATTGACCTAAAGCATTTGCTAAATCTGGAATCACTAGATTGTTGAAATGTTTTAGTGAGGGTAGAAAGAGTACTGTTAAAGATCATAAACGGAAAGGTTGGCCAAAAACATCTCTCTTAATAGAAATAGTCGATTCTGTGCAAGTATATGTGAAGGAAGACAAATGTGTTACTGTCTGAGAGTTATTAGACAATTCTATTATTTCATACAGAAGTGCAGAGGAAATTCTGACAAAGAATTAGGAATGTACGGTGTTTGTGCCTATTGGATTCCCAGATTGCGTGATAAAGAACATCAAATGGGTTTATGGGTAAAGATCTGCAGGGAATTTTTATACAGGTTCAAAATAGAAGGCTATAATTTCATAAATAAGATCATAAATAAGATCATAAATAATTTCATAAATAAGATCATTACATGTGATGAAACTTGGATACACTATATTGAACCCATGAGTAAGAGACAAAGCAGTGTAAGGAAGCACACAAGTTTACCATCGCCTATAAAGCCATGTCTTTCCAAATATGCTGGAAAGGTTATGTGCATTATGTTCTTCAACACACAAGGAATAATTTTGAACCACATGGTACCAGAGAGCACCGCAATGAATGGATAATACCATGCTACAGCAGTCCAGGCATTACAATAACTTGGCATTGAAATGCTAAGTCATTCACCATACAGCTCAGATTTAGCTCCTTGTGACTTTTGGCTTTTTCTGGAATTGAAAGAGTTGGTAGAGGGAAATCAGTTGTAAAAGCAGAGAAGTACTAAGGGATGCAATCATTGGATCACTACAAATGCTCCCACATGATGGGCTACTGCACGTCTTTAGGACATGGGTCACAAGATGGGAGAAGTGCATTTAAGTTGAAAGGAAGTTACCGGTACTTTGAGAGGACTAATAAATTATTGTGAACAGTTAAGTTACACTATCTTTACCATGTGTACAGTGTTTGTTATAGAACTCTCTAATCAACCTTCGTATATCTGGTTTTGTGATGCAGTAATTCACAGCAGTGTTGAAATACATATTTTGGCTACAGATCATGGCAGATTGTAACATTCAGCAGATGGTCACTCAAGACATTGCATTGACATAATAAATTTGTTCCATCATAAGAGTTTTTGGTTGTATGACAGGTAGTGGTCACTCATAGTGGAGGTCACTTGAATAAGGTTTTACTCTACATGTGCTTGGTAGCTCCAAAATGAGGATCTGCGTACAAGTATTGGTTTTGTTTTACTGGCATGTAAAATGGAAACTCCTTGGAAAAACAAAGATCACAAAGAAACCTGCTTTAGAGACATCTCCATATAAAGGAACCTTTTTATACAGGACATTTTTTAAACAGATTCTTATGATTATGTAGGGAGCTATAGTACCACATTTGATAGAGAGCTGGATTTGTAATCCATGGGTCTTAGGCCTGATACCCACTCAGGCCAATCTGGGTCGGCTGCCTTGGTGTGTCCTTGGAAAAGCACTTTGCTTCCATTTCTTCAAAATAGTATAGACAGTAGTGTGTTAAAACTGCTATTAAAACCAAAACAAACAAAATCTTATGTTTATGTACATATTTCACCTCTACATGAGAGTCACCTGACATTCAAATGGTTCTGCTGTGGTCCCTTAAATGCATGTCGCTATATTTAACTACTTGTTCCTTTTTGTCTGTTTTAAACAGGAAGATGTTATCAATCTCAGTGAGAAGTATGTAAAAGCTATGGCCAGGGAGAATGAAGGGATTGTTGATGGACCCTATGCTGGTCGATTCACTGCCTATGGTAACATTGTTGTTAGAGTTCTTTACAACTAGCACTGAAACTCTTAATGATCTGTGTATGAAAATATGTTCAGGGAAATGACTTACAAACTTTCCTCCATTCCATTCCAACTTAAATAATTTTATTCCCTTTCTTCCTCATGCAGTCTTGAGTCTCGATCTCTTTATACAAACCATGTGCATTGATTCACCCTGAAGGGCTCAAAGTGCTTCTAATGTTAAAACTGCTATGTAACCATATTTTTCACAAATGCTTTACCTGTAAGGGTGTGCAGGTGCAAGTCCACTATTTTAGTAATATTTAGATGTCATTTTGTTTAGTGTTTATAAAACGTTTTTCTGCTTGTCTGGGGTTCATTTTCTTTGTTTTGGAAAAATAACATCTTGAATTATGAACCATATGATTGGCTGTAGTACATATTTATTCAGAGGGGCTCACCAATATTAGATTATTTCAACTTCTGACCACTCTTATTGGGCAGTGCCAATTTTCATTACATGTGCCTTGAACTTTCACAAGATTGAATTGACTGCATGCTGTTTGTGTAAATGGAGGACAGAGCTGCATACAGTTATTGAAGATTGAATGGAAGAAGCTCTTTTAAGTTATTATTAAGACTTTTGGCATAAATAAGTTTCAAGATGCAACAACAGGCACAAGTCGGAATGTCATTTTTTTAAAAGATGATTATCTCTAACAATTAGTCTCTTTTTTAAGAAATATGATAGCTGCTATGGAGTCTAGATCTCGACTTCTGCTGTTTTTATGTGGATATTATAAATTGATGTAAATACAGAAACTGAAAGCATTTCAGAAACCTTAACATCCGGAAATTATGTCTTGCCCCAATGGAGGGAGATGTTGATTTTATGCTGTTCATCTGTATTTGTCTGTCCATCACACTGAGCTTATATATCAGGAACTATTGATCCAAACCAGACTTTTTAGATACCTTGAGAGGGTCCCAAGACCTGATAGAGTACTATGACCTTAACCTGCTTTTCAAAAGATGACAGGGCAACACTTTGTACATTGGAAAAAAATTCAGCTTGTAAGAAAGACATGTCCAATCTAATATGACCAAAGTGGACCAAATTTTAAATGTAAATGCCTTAAGAAAGTTTCCAAGATCTGATTAGTTTCTGGTGACCTTGAGCTAATATTTAAGGCAACATTCTGACTGGGGGGGGGGTGACATTCTGATCGGGGTGGGGGTGGAGCACCTACCTAAAATATCATCTCTAATGTCTTGCATACCAGAAATCTTCTGATCCATTTGGCAGCATTGTCCAAATGTTAGTGTGCAAGCATGCCCTACCCCCCACCACCCCTTAGCCCCTCAATCAGGGTCTGAATAAAACATTTGGAGAGCATTTTTCACACACACACACACACATACACACACACACTTTGAAGTTTGCTTTTATTTATAATGCATCTGTAGGAGCTGCATGACATTGCATTTGAGTGCATTTCTTTAGACCCATCATGGCACATAGTAGGTGAATCAGTTTCAGAATTTTCAGGTCAGTTGGATAAAACTCCACATACTGGGTTTTTCATGCACCATGAGCATATTAGTATTAAAGGATTAAACTCTGATGATGCTGTAACAAAGACAAATGGGTTTATGTTGTAGCTTATCATATATTTGTCATAATTCTGTGTCATTTTGTATGCGAACTATCTAAAAGATACACAACATTTGTCATAATTCTATGTTATTCAAATGTGAACTATATTATCAGACAAAAATATTTGTCATAATTCTATGTCATTTCATATATGAACTATCTAAAAGATACACAGTATTTGTCATAATTCTGTCATTTCATATATGAACTATCTAAAAGATACACAATTTTTGTCATAATTCTGTCATTTCACTTGTGAACTATCTAAAAGATACACAATATTTGTCATAATTCTATGTCATTTCATATATGAACTATCTAAAAGATACACAATTTTTGTCATAATTCTGTCATTTCACTTGTGAACTATCTAAAAGATACACAATATTTGTCATAATTCTATGTCATTTCACATGTGAACTACCTAAAAAATACACTATATGTCACATTTTGCATATACCCAGAATCTGGATAATGATCGTATGAACTTACCATCTGCACTTGCTTGTAAGTCCAATTGCAAACTGCACAGACACAGTTCTGCCGTTAACATTATGTGCCGGCAGATCTGGGTCTATGCAGTTTGTTAGGAGTAATCAGTAGAACAAACCAAAATAGACCCTGATCTCCTGGTGCACTGTGCCAGCAGGGTCTATTCTAGGAGTAATCAGTAGAACAAACAAAATAGACCCTGATCTCCTGGTGCACTTTGCCAGCAGGGTCTATTCTAGGAGCAAGCCATGGTAGCTCAGTTGGTAGAGCATCAGACTGGTAATCCATGGGTCGCGGGTTCAGTTCCCACCGAAGTCAGCCCAGGTCAACTGCTTCAGTGCATCATTGGGAAATACAGTTAAATTCCATTTAAATGTCTATACAGCCATGCTAATAAATCAACAGTTTCTATTGTAAGACATGCTAATTTCTAAGCAGTCATGCCAGAATATTAACAGAATACACATAATATTGTTAAGTCCTGCCTTTGTTTACTCAAAAATCCTGCCTACATTTTTTTTTCCTCACATGGAGGTGGGATTTCCCCACTAAAGTTTTAGTCCTGAAATAGACCCTGACTGGCACCCAGATGTTACAGAATGTAATAGAAAATACCCTGACTGGTACCCATATATTACAGTTTGTCAAGTTCCTTATATTTCAGCAACCAAATGTACATCAGCATTTATTAACTGCATTGATGAGAAATAAGGGGCATTTGGATTGGTTACTGCACATGCAGAGTGTACTTTTGGAGGTGCCATCTTGCTGTTGCCTTAGGTGACAGAAATATGTAACTTTGATTGCTCTGTTTAAAATTTCTAAATTTTGCTTCAGTATGGGGTTCTTAATTTCACATTTTCATGTTTCCAAATCAGATTCAGTATATACTCCATTTCAGACCTAAAAAAGACCATTGCCGTTCTGTTAGAAAGCATTTTGGAGCGGTTGAATAGAGTTGAGGACCAGCTTTTTAACCAGACCATGCAGGGCAGAAACTTTACACGCATTACAGAGACCAGTGGAATGCAGGCTCAAGGTCAGACTTACAGGCAATGCAGAAATGAAAAACTTAATTTGTAGATGGAAGTCTTAAATAATTTCAAATTAAATGTTATTTTCTTCATGTTTTTAAACAATACATTTTTTGGATCAACTCTATGAAGTAGAGAACAGCTGTTGTACTACCTTTGTGTTGCCATCAGCATCCACAGGTAAAAGAATTTACATATGTACAGCCTTGCTGAATATAAACTGCTATTTCATCCTAGGTTCTAGGCAACAGTTTGGAGTGGATTTCGTTGCCCCTACCCCCTGGGGAAGGGGCTGAGGGGGCTAACTTTGTACATGTACATTAGTTGCACATTCTTTGTTAAGTTCTTTCATTTAATGTAGGCTTTTTTGCACACTGTATAAAAACTTATATCTGGAATAATGAAACTTGGAGACGGGGATGCATCTTGATGGGTACTACACCCTATTTACAAAAGTAGGACACTTGTCCATACTTCACTCTTCACTGACTTTGGTTAAAAAAAAATTTAAGCATATTTCTTGAGCTCTGTTCATGCTAGAATCATAAAACTAGAGAATTGTATTCATCTCTGTTAGTACCATACCCTTACAACAAAAGAAGGTTGCTGTGGTGTATATTTCACATTTTACTGGCTAAGGTTAAGTTTTTATTTTTAGCTCATGACCAAACAGTCTCTTGTTCCCTGTATATATGCTGTTATTCCTTGATTCATTAAATTTCATGAGGTGATGCCTCCCGTTGAGTACCACAGTCTCATCATAAGTGAAGGTCACTGTGACCCATATTTCACACATTACTGACTTTGGTTAAATTTTGTTTTAAGTTTATTTCTCAAGCTCAGCATGATAGAGTCATCAATCTAGATGATTGTGTGCATCTCTTTTAGTACCACATCCTTACAACAAAAGGTCACTGTGATATACATTTCACATTTGTCTGACTTATGTTAAATTTTTGCATTTAGTTTATGACCAAATAAGTGTTTTGCACACTGTACATATACTGTTGTACCTAAAATTATGAAATTTGGCGAGGGGATGCACCTTGATGAGTATGACACCCTCATCACAAAAGTAGGTCACTGACCCATATTTCATGCTTCACTGGCTTTGGTTACATTTTGTACTTTTGTGGTTAATGCTTGAATGGTTGATGTAGATGTTTATATACAGCTCTTTTAGTACCACACCCATACAAGAAAGGTCAACCTACATTTCACATTTTATTTGCTTATGTTTTTGCATTTAGATGATGATCATAAGTTTTGTGCATGCTGTATAAAGTACATGCTAGCCTATCTAGAATTATGAAACTACTTCTTTATTTCAGTAGTAAGTCATTATGACCCATATAGTGTATTATTTTATAGTTTATTATTTCATTGATTTTATAACTTTCATTGAGTGGCATAGTTTATGATTCCATGGATTTTATGACTCTCTTTGAGTGGCATAGTGTATTATTCCATCAACTTTATAACTTTCATTGAGTAGCGAAATGTATTATTCCATGAAATTTATAACTTTCACTGAGTGGTATAATGTATTATTCCGTGAATTTTATAACTTTCACTGAGTGGTATAATATATTATTCCATGAATTTTATAACTTTCACTGAGTGGTATAGTGTATTATTCCATGAATTTTATAACTTTCACTGAGTGGTATAGTGTATTTCAACTCATATAATACATTTTCTTGTCAATCAATATGATATTATTAGTCTATTTATTACATGATGTCTAGGTCTTTGCATGACTCTTTGACTTGGCTATTCGTTGCTGCTAAGTATTATGTTACAGGGTGTCAAACAAATTTGATGATGTGACCTAACAAAAGATGAATGTTATTCCAATACATTTTCATACATTCTACTTGTTATCCTCTATATGCCTAACATGAAGCATCATTTGAAGAATTTTCAGCCAAAAATTATTGTTGTAAGCAAATTGTAACATTTATATGTATTACTTTGAGAGATGCCAACCATTCTGGATTTTGCCAAATTATTATGAAGTTTTTTTGAAAATTCTGCATTTTGAATTAATGAAATTCTTAAAAAATCATTTTTGGAGTGGGAAGGTGGGTGGGGAATACAAATATTTTAGTTTTCTATGTGGACACCATTATGAAGACTGGTACATTGAATATATTTTCTCAATTTAATAAACAATGTAGATAACATGAAGCCAGTTAACAAAACTAATTCTGTGAAAAATGACAGCAGAGATGAACAGAAAAATTAAGGATGATACAGATATTTCATGAGGAAAACTAATGTTTATGGTTATTGTTTTGGTAAAAAATGTCGAAGGAATTCAAGGTTCTCACATTGGAGGAATGGATATGCCATTTAGGCTCATTGGACCTTAATTGTTACTGACGGTGTTTATGTATAGGATCAAAGGAAAATTGTATGGTTATATGATTATATAAACATTTTTTTACTTTGAATGAAATTGCCATCCATTCTAGACAGATTGCCTAGATTCCCCAAAATTGATGCCAGGATCCCTGATAAACATGCTCATGGGTTGGCATCTCTATACCTTCATCAATAGAACTCAGACACACATGCATTAATCCACCAGATGGCATATGTGTACTTCAGCCTTTTGGTTTCCAGTTTCAGAGATTTTGCTCATGAGCAAAGTCTTCTGAAACAGAAAACCAGTGTAAACTTCTCTTACCACACACATGCCATCTAATGACAAACAAGAGTGATAGGCAAGGTCCATGGTCCAATTTTCAATATCCCTTGTAGAATTTTTCTCGTGGGCTGCCTTTATTGTTTCATCCAGAATGCGCCCTTGCAGGATTTTGCACAATATAGACACAATGTGCAGCAAATAAAGAGATTTAATGTGCTAAAAGTTGTGCAAACAAAAAGAAAAAGCATGCTTTATTTACCTTAATCTGATACAGATGCACCAGCCAATTATTAAATGTCCAAATTGCTCAGTGATTGTTTTTAAGAAAATCAACAAAATCCATCATATGATTTTTTTCAATTACACTGGTTGCTATGCACGAATTATCTACTTTCCCCCTTTTTCATAATCTCATATATGGCAAAACTCGGGATCATGTGAAATCGTGCACTCAATATATCCTATAATATTTCTTTGTTGCGAGTTTAAGAATCAGCTCAGCTTGCAACCGAATTCTCGATAAAAAAATATGAAAAAAAATTAAGGTAATGAAAGAATTTTTTTTTATCTCAGCAATTTTTTTTTAAGCATATGCTTCAAATATGATATGACATAGATGTAGCTCCATGTAACATTTGTAAAGGCGATGAGGTTTCACTAAGGGGTAGATACGGAATGACAGATAACTGATTTCTTTTCCACAGTATTGTGCTTAATGAAAGAGATAAAATGACTACAGATATGATTACTTGCGTGACGTGAACAAGTTGGTAAAATCCACAAAAACTGAGACAAAAGTCAAAAAGAAAGTGAATCTTATGACTAAGAATTGGATTCCTAAAGGGCATAACAAATTATCACACTCTCAATAAATGACTTAAGAGCCGAAACTTCAGAAAGGGTGATGACTATAATGTTGGAGGGGCATTAAACTGTAGACTTTGGGGTCTGTCGTGCTGTTAGAGTGTGGTTGGAGGCATCAGAGAGGAGAATTTTAAAGTTAAGAAGGTTATTTATTAGGTTTTTCATGCAGATAACATATAAAATAGACTGTGTAAATGATATCTCTTTTGATTATGAGGTTAACCCATTATGATCTCATTTGATTATGACAATGGCCCATTATGATCACACCATTGGCCCACTTTTTCAAATAAAGGGAACCATTGGGTCCCCGTTTTTTTTTCAAACCTGACTGAAAACTGGATTTTTGGATGATCTATATTTTTAATGGAGTAATCCTATGTATTATAAACATTCTGAATAAATCATCTTTTGTTTCTTCCAGATTTATTAGAAGGAAAGAATGAGCAGTGTGAGCTTACAAAGAATGATAAACAGCTGTATCCTCAGTGTATGGGAAAAATAGAGGTATACCAGACACCTGGCTGACATTTCTCAACTTAAGTCTTAATGCTCAAGTCTAGACTTGAGACATTTGATTTGTCAAATTTTAAGTCGCACTTAAATTTCAGTCATTATGATCACTGGATTCTGGACTCTAGTTTGTGTTCAGACCTGGCCTTTCGATTGTAAAACTTTACTTGGCATTTAGAGTAAAACTGTTACTCCAGATTTTGAAACCTTACTTACTATTGACACATTCAACCCCTCCATTGGTCAGAACAGGTAGTAAGATTTGGAGTTGAGTAAATTTTTATAATGGAGAGGTCTGGATTTTACCAACAGAACTTAAATTTGGACTTACACTTAAGTTTAGATTCCAGGGAGTTGATTTGCTGAAATTTAAGTCTTATTTAGAATTGACCAATCAAATGTCTGATGGTTAGACTTACATTTTAAATTTATGTTGGCAAAAGTTTCATTTGTGAAATCCAGACTTAAAATGAAAAATAAAATGTATGGTAAATGAGAAAGTGTAGCAGTTGTAAAACTTTGAACTTGGAAACTCTTGTATCATAGTCAAGCACCCATAACGGTAAACTAAAATAGTCACCGATCCAGACTAACTCTGGCACATTGGACTCGGAGGTTTGTTTATAACCCAAATTGCTGTATAAAAAAATGGCACAATGGACTCTGGGTTTCTATATACCCCGCATTGCTGTATAAAATGGTCCAGGACTGTCTCTCATAAATCTTCTCTGAACATTTCAGGTAACAAATGTTACTCCAGACTGGAAAATCTTAGTTGAAATGCACAAATACAGTGTTTTGATTGGTCAGCATATTTTCAAGTAAGATTTGGAGTCGAGTAAAGTTTTACAATGGAGGGGTCGGATCAGCTTGGGATTCTGTTTCATATGATTTTTCCAGTAATCAAGATTATAAGACACATGATTTGAGCACATACTCTTAACTGCACAAGGAAGTTGCATGAGTGTTGGGTGTATATTGCACGGTGATGACACAGCCTTGTTAGAACACACCTGAATATATGCCGACTTCACTTATAATATGGGTTCTCATCAACGGATTTATAAAGAGAGAGTTTTGTATTCTAATGGTATGTGACAACTGGGTTAGACTTTCATTTCAGTTGATATTCACTATAAAGCCCTTTAGTATATCACAGCTGCTCTGATCTAAACACAGGTACAGCAGACATTCACTATAAAGCTCCTTAGTATATTGCAGCTGCACTGATCTAACACCGGTATGATTATTAATCCCATGAAATAGGTTAAATTTTGTTCTCTTATTACTAGTTATTTATTTCACCTGATTTTAATTCTTGGGTGTTGAGAGCAAAAAACATTGTTGTTTGACATCATTAAATCAGGTATGATAATTTTCCAGATAGATCTTCAATTAAATCAGGTATGATAATTTTCCATATAGATCTTCACATCATTAAATCAGGTATGATAATTTCCCATATAGATCTTCAATTAAATCAGGTATGATAATTTTCCATATAGATCTTCAATTAAATCAAGTATAATAATTGTCCATATAGATCTTCAATTAAATCAGGTATGATAATTTTCCATATAGATCTTCAATTAAATCAGGTATGATGATTTTCCATATAGATCTTCACATCATTAAATCAGGTATGATAATTTTCCATATAGATCTTCACATCATTAAATCAGATGTGATAATTTTCCATATAGATCTTCAATCTTGGAATCGGAGGCTTTGGTTTGTGCATTAAAGTATCCATAGGAAATTCTGTAAGAGTTACTTCCCTTTCCAGTCTAGCAAATTTAAATCCAGTGCAAGGTATACATAAACTATAAGCTAAACCAAGGTTGTGTAACACAGTTAAGGATACTTTACGAGTCAGATTTTGGAAAGTTTCTTAATTAGGCATTCTGTAGCACTCCTATCCCTGTTTAATACCAGCATTTTGTGTTTTAGTCTGAATAATATGCACACTGTTGGTCAGGGTTTTCCCCATACATTTTTGAAGCAGTAGGGTACATGTGAAACAGTGTTTAAGGTTATTCAAAATGCAGATCACTGTATAATAGCACAAATCTTCAGGTTTATTACTTAAAGTAACAGTATTATAAAATTACATAAATTTTGAATAACCTAAGTGTTTACAAGGGAATTAAGTGTTGAATATATATATAATAATAATAATGTATATAAATATATATATATATATATATATATATATATATATATATATATATATATATATAAATATATATATATATATATAGCATATTCTTAAGACTCAAGTATGAGGCTTATCTTTTCTTGATATTATAATGATGATAAAAATTTTTTTTAATGAAACAATATAAGAAATAAAAAGTCTGTTTCATCAAATTTTTTTGTTGTCATGTATTGCGGGTGCATGACAATAAGTAGTATAATTATTGAGAGTGGATGACAATAAGTATTATTATTATTGAGAGTGCATGACAATAAGTATTATTATTGAGGGTGCATGACAATAAGTATTATTATTATTGAGAGTGCATGACAATAAATATTATAATTATTGAGGGTGCATGACAATAAGTATTATTATTGAGGGTGCATGACAGTAAGTATAATTATTGAGGGTGCATGACAATAAGTATTATAATTATTGAGGGTGCATGACAATAAGTATTATAATTATTGAGGGTGCATGACAAAAAGTATTATTATTGAGGGTGCATGACAATAAGTAGTATAATTATTGAGGGTGCATGACAATAAGTATTATTATTATTGAGGTGCATGACAATAAGTATAATTATTGAAGGTGCATGACGATAAGTAGTATAATTATTGAGGGTGCATGACAATAAGTAGTATAATTATTGAGGGTGCATGACAGTAAGTAGTATAATTATTGAGGGGCATGACAATAAGTAGTATATTTATTGAGAGTGCATGACAATAAGTATAATTATTGAGAGTGCATGGCAATAAGTATAATTATTGAGGGTGCATGACAATAAGTATAATTATTGAGGGTGCATGACAGTAAGTAGTATAATTATTGAAAGTACCAAAATTTTTAGAGAAACTCTCAGTTAAGACATCATCTGTTTCTACAGGGATAAGAAATAATTATTCTCGTTATGTAAGTAAATGTAAAGCAGTTTTTTTTTCTTCTCTTTTCTGAGGCCATCTCTGGGTCCGTATTTATATGGGAAGGTGAAGGCCATTTAGTGAAGATACATGTTAGGCTGCTTTTATTTACCTTTCCATTTTAGGTTCTTTTAGTGAATTATCATATTTAACCAAATTGGAAAAGAAACATTTTGTTGTCTTCAGCAGAATCATTAATATCAGTTGAACTAACTGCTGCACTGATTTTCTCATGTTCATTCCCATCAAAACATTGTGCCACTTGCCTCTTGATGTATGTGGTCCATATCATTAGTAATAGATATCTGTACTAACTTGGCTGTGTAATCATGGGATAGTACTTTGCTAGTAAATTATTGTTTATACAAAGTGTTAACTCATTAACCCTGCATGCCACGTTTACACATCATGAGGTTGTACCCTACTTCTGAGCTCTGTAACGTCAACATCATTTACGACACACCAAAGTGGGTGGTCTTATAGAAAGGAGAAAGATGTAGTTCTGCAATGATACCAAATAATGTAGACTTTCTACTCGTGTTAAAAACTACAGCTGAAGAAACGTAAGTTTTGAGACCCGTTTTTTTTTAGGTTAAAAATTGTCGGTTTCGGAACCAGAGTTTGCGCTGGATTTTTGACATTTTGGCCTTGGATCTGAAGCAGACCAGTCTGAACTGCACACGGACAGATGAACCTTTGCAAAAAGTTGGATAAGTTTGAGATTTGGAGTAAAAAGGAGCCATGATACGAAAATTGTGGGTCCAAATTCAACAAAAAAATAAAAGTCAAATTTTTACCCATCTACACATGCGTGGGGGAAATAGGCAATCAAAAACAACATCGCTTATACACCTGAGCATCTGGCAAAAGGAAAATCTCTTGGAAACAGATGTGTTTGGATGTATTTAGAAGTAAAAACCAAAATGCGTTTCCTACCCCCATTTCAGGTGAAAATGAAAAGACTCTCCAGGGGTTAATGAGTTAAAAAGGTTTTGTGCGATTAGGAGCTGTGTCAGCAATTCAAGAGTTGACATGTAGCTGTAGTGGCACCAATACAGATTCTTGTCCTGAAGAGAACACTGTTGGCACATCCTTGTTGGAATATACCAGAGTATATGGTGACTTCACTTATAATTTGGGTGACATTTGTGGTACAAAGAGGGAACACTGTGTTCTGATGATATGTGACACATGGGGATTACAGTATTGGTGGTATTGCCCCAATCACTAGAAGTCTTTTGTTAATATACTATGTAATTAAGCATACCACAATTCATGTAATTTTTCATACCCTCTTTTTTTTTAGTACACCATGTATCCATAAAAGGTGTAATTAATTAAATGTATCATAAAAAATATGATATTTATTCATATGTTGAACTTGGTATTTTTTATGAAATCCTTTACATTTTTTTTACAAAAAGTATGAATGAGAAGTTTATATCGTCAAACAACATCAAAATAATTCATAATTTTTTATGATAAATACTAAGAGATTAAACTTATATACACGTATGGTATTGTTGTGTCATATTTTATTCTTATTTTTTTTTTTAACCTCATCTCTTTTTGTTTTATATTAAAATCAAGAAGAGAAATTCCCGTTTCAGACAGTTTAAAAAAAATACAAATGTATGATTTAGATACATCAAAGAACCAATGTATTGTTTGCTACGTATATGTTTAGAAACATTAATATTTGTTAACTTTGGATAAATCAACATATGTTAAACTGATTTGAAAATGCTGACCTATTATATCTTTAAAATGTGTGGATGTGTGAACCCTTATCAATTCGATTGGATGATAATGGCCTGTTCAGTTTGTAGCTCAAGGAAGAGAATGTTCAATTCAAAGATGCAGTTACTCTAGAACTTCACCTTGTGGATAAAAACTGAAATGCTGCTGCTTTCCGTTTTAAATTAATATAAAATAGCCTAATGATTACTTTATGTACTTCGATGTGACTTTTATTGCATATTTTAAACTGTTTTTTTGTGGCTAGTTAATTATGTGGTTTTCCTGTGTAAAACCATTTTGTAGCTATTTTATGTTGCAAATCAGCTACTTGTTGTAGTTCAGAATTTAAAAAAAAATATTTGCAGCTATTTGCTATTAGGTTCTCTTCACAAATTCCGGAAAATTAAGAGCAAGCAGATATAAGTAGGTTCTCGAGAACCTTCACATTTATCAGCAGCATACTGGCATAAAAATATCAGACTTTGATGTTAGATATATGAATGTAACATCCATATCATCAAGTAACAGAACCATATCATCAAGTAACAGAACCGTATCATCAAGTAACAGAACTGTATCATGAAGTAACAGAACCATATCATCAAGTAACAGTACCATATCATCAAAGAACAGAACCATATCATCAAGTAACAGAACCATATCATCAAGTAACAGAACCATATCAAGTAACAGTAAGCTTACAGCAGTGTAATAAATAGAATTGCCAATTCATGTTAATTAGACTTTTAAAAAAATGTATTAAACTTATTGAATGATAAAATATGCTATTTGTTGCAAGCAAAATCATTTAATAAATTTGATATATAATGAAAATCTATGTGTAATGTATTTTTCAGTGGATGAAGCAGATGTGGAAGTCTGATCCATGCTATACCAGATATGGAGTGGATGGTTCTATTTGTTCCTTCATCATGTACCTCAGTGAGGTATGATACAAGTTTAAACTTGATTTACTGTTAATCACAAAAAATTAGCTTGCTTAGAATTTGTGTGAGTTTTGCAAGTGAATTTATTTTTATATAGAATTTTACTCTTATTAAAATTATGTAATGAAAAAGTCATAATGAAATAAACACTGACGATTACCTGGTTTCTTATGGGGGTTCAGAACCAGTAGTCATGAAGTGATTGGTGTCATGTTTTAATAAGAAGGTACAGATAATAAGTAAGCAGATGGACCTGTCAGTTTTAAAAAATGATTTATTTTAACATCCCCCACTGTTAACAGCAATACATGTTATTTGTGGTTTGATAACCCTGTGTTTGTTTCATGTGTTTACATCATGTATAATGCAAACATAACTTTCATTTAGTGTAAAACCATTACCATAAAAAAAACAATTTTTGCGATTGCCTCAGAGAACTTTCGAAAGAATAATTAAAATTAAATGACTTTTGAATGTTGTGATTGACATTTTGATGTGTCAATTTAATATTTAAATGTTATGATTGACACTATTTGATGTGAAATTAATGACATTTAAATGCAGTGGTTGACACTATTTGATGTAAATTTAATGACATTTAAATGTTATGATTAACAGTATTGATGTGAAATTAATGACATTTTAATTCTGTGATTGGCACTATTTGATATGAATTTAATGACATTTAAATGTTGTGATTGACACTTTGATGTGAATTTAATGACACTTAAATGTTTTGATTGTCAGTATTGATGTGATATTAATGACAGTTAAATGTTATGATTTACACTATTTGAGGTGAATTAATGACATTTAAATGTTATGATCGACAGTATTGATGAGAATTATTGACATTTAAATGATTTAATTGGTGGTACAGTGGTCTCCCTTTTATAAGGCCACATATTCTACAGCAGGAAAGTGACTTTATAGAAGGGGATCACACAGATGGGAGTAATAATTACATATAAAGTATGAAAGGTGTAACTAGTTTTTAGTATTTAATATTTTCATATAAAAATCAGGCATGTTATGGAATCAATGTGATAAAACCTATGTTAATGTCATTGAAGGTAATTATCAATAATCATCAATCACAACACAAAACCACCAATAAAATCAGGGTACACATCTGACTGTAACTATTATTGTCCGTCCATAAAATTTTTGCACTGCTGTATATTGTATAGCTGACGATATTTGTTTGAATCTTTCTCAAAGGACACTCCCTCATCTCATTTAGTCAAATTGCTTTCACTTTTCCTTTTAAAGAACGAATGTCTAATGACATTTTGCATCTTTTTGCATCAATTTATTCCTTCACTGGCAATTGGTAGTTATTTACATGAAATCTTCAGTAAAAGAAGTGAGCTTGTCACGTGATCGACTGGTTTTAGTCTGGTATCCTTTCATGTACATCTCATAATCTAGAGAGAAACCACTACAGCAAACATACCATTTTCACTTTTTGGTGACCAGATGTTATTCTGAATTGAACTGAACAATACTGTGCTTTTCAGCCATTATCTTTTGTCATTGTGATAATTATCAGTGGTAATATTAGCCAGTAATTATCAGAGTGACAAGATCTAACAGCTAATGAACACACAGCAGTAAGGATAATCAGATTACTTACGTCTTTGTATGGATTAAAGTTAGGTACTTTATCTACATGTTGGAATAAATGTCAGTGTGTTCAATTTACAAATCAACAAACATTCCTGAGATTTCTCTCTCTAAACCCCATTTTGTGGTCACTTGTGAGGGATAAATCTGACCGATTTTGCACTAATATGCCGGACATTAATTGCGTTAGAGGGGTGGCCATCCTCGAGGGGTACTTTTAAACAGAAACTTCTCCATGCCAATGGATTCTGACCATATAAAGCTGGTGGCCATTGGTCAGAGGGGCCATTTAGGGAGGGGACCACTGTATTTAATGTGAATTTAATGAGGGAGTCATGGTATGCATGTATGTATGTATGTATGTAGTGTTTTATGGCACCTCAGCTAAGAAGTGGCAATGTAGTGCCAACTAAAGGTAAAGTTTGAAAAAGATAATAATGAATTCCACAAAAATTCAGGAAGATAAACCCTTTCAAGCAGATTGGGTGTCACGGTGTGTCCTAGGGAAAGGCACTGTGCTCCCATTTCCTCAGCATGATATAACCAAATAAAAGTGTTAAAAGTGCCATTTTAAAACCAACATGAATGAAATTTGAATTTAATGACATTTATATGTCAGTATTTGAATTTTGAAAGTTTTAAAAACTGAACACGAGATAACTTAATATAAACTCAAGTATTACCCTGTGGTCATTTGTGAATTGCAGGAAACTACAAAACAATGAGAAAACTATTAATTTCGGATTGGCAAGCAAAACCCTTGCACATGCAATAACTTGATATTGAGTCATTGATGGCAAAGGCGCAAAGAATGCAAAATAACCACCATGCTGGAAAGGTCTTTGACTAAAGTAATGGAAACATTATCTCTTACCTCTCTTCACCATCATTTTTTCACTGTGAGGCTGAGACTTATCATGCTGTGATGTTGACCATCAATCCATCCGTTTTTGTTTTCTGTGCATTAACTTTAGTTCTAGATTATGCACCATCACCTAACTGTATTGATGGCTTGAACTTGGTATGAGGAAAAAATTTTTTGATTTGGGCGTCAGAAAGTCCAAGATGGGGATTGCTGTGTCTCATAAAACGTCTTCTTCACAGTAACTTTAGTTGTAGACCAGTTACCTTCACCAGTCTTTGCAGATGGCTTGCACTTGCAGTGAGAAAGCAACTTGTCGCTTTGGGGTCAAAAGGTACAAGGTCATGGTTACTGTGTGACTTGAACAAAATTGGCTTTTGCACAGTAACTTTAGTTCTGGACCACCTTCAGCAAAACTTTGTAGATCATTAGCATTTGGACTGTGAAAGAAACCTATTGATTTTTTTAGGTCAGAAGGTCAGAGGTCAATGTCATTTTAAATCACAGGAGAAAATGTGCTTTTTCACAATTATAACTTTAGTCCTTAACCCGACTTGTGGATGGCTTGCACTTGGGGTAAGAAAGAAACCCATTGATTTTGGGGTCAAAAGGTCAATGGTCCAGGTCTTTGTTACTTGAAGAAGAATGGTTTCTGTGCAAAAACTTTACTTGTGAACAGTGTTCCTTTTGCAAATTTTGTGGATAATTTACATTATTAGAAAGAAAAAAACCTATTGATTAAGGGGTCAGAAGGTCAAAGGTCAAAGTCACAGTGACATCAAGGAGAAGAATGCTTTCCACGAAATGACTTTGATGCTAGACATCATACCTTCACCAAACTATATGGATGGTTTGCCCTTGGAATCAAAAGGTTCAAGGCCAAAGTCAAAGTAACTCAAATAATAAAAATGATTACATTCAGGTTTGACCTTGTCATTGGATGGCTATCTCAATGCAGATATCTTAGTTAAATTAAAATTCTATCTGATTCCTTTTCTGACAAAATTAATTCATAAAATATTAAAATTTCAATGGTCATTACAGGTTAAATACCTTAAAATTCAAAATTAAGCCAACCTTGAAAGTGAGTCTGCCTTGAAAATAAGCCATCCAGTTATTGAGTTATTGTGGTTTGGCTCTTAAAAGTAAACCATCTTGAAATAAGCCACCTACTGTATATACAAAATTATAAGTTGAGTCAAACTGCAAACAACACCGACCCTGATTTGCTATAGCATAATGCATCGGAAGGTCAGGATCTACTGATTACTCTAACAAACTGCATAGACCCAGATCTCCCAGTGCATTATCTGATAGTGTATATGGATTTGTGCAGTTTGCAGTTGGATCTGACTTGTTTGCAAGTATACATGGTACTGTGTTTAATGTGTTTCTTAATATATACATACAGGTTAGCTTGCAAAATTCTGGAGTCTTCATGGAAAAAACATATAATCAAAATTATATGTAAAAATCTAATAAAATTAACATACTGTCAGTGCGTAATTGAATTTGGATTCAGTATTATTTTTTTTACATTTGTATAATAAACACTTGTAATTTTGGATATGCAGAAAACATTTTAGTTGAAAATATACCTACTTCAGAAGTAATCCACCCTCAAAAATAAGCCAGACAAAAAGTAATAATCAATCCAAGTCCCAGCTTATTTTTGAGTTTTTAGGGTAGAAAGTTTCTACTGTACATGAATATTCAAAGAAAGATTTGTCCAGCTGTGTATTCATTCACTCTGTGATTTGTTCCATTCAGGTTGAGGGTTGGTGTCCCCGGTCAGCCTGGCATGGGTCATCACCAGTGCCAGAAGATGATCCCACAACTTCACTAGTGGTAAGTCTTATTACTGTTAAGATTTATGTGGTTACAAAACTGATAAAACTAGCCCATTACTTATGGAGGGGCAGATTAAATTGTTTCCGTCATATAAATTAACAAACATTATGCTTGGCAGAAAAAAGGGCAGCTGCTGTTTAATTTTCTGTAGGCTTAACTCCATATTCTTGTCTCACTATAGTTCGCAGACATAAATATGGTCTGCTATGCAAGAAAATGTATCTTTTGATAGCATGATGTCATTATAAAAAACTGACCTCGTACCAACAAATTCCTCACATCAGACTGTTGTTGCATTATGCTTTCAGAATTATGTATCTTTATTAATATTCATGTTATTTGCAGGGAAAAAAACTGTATTATATTCAGGAAATTTACACTTTTCAAAAGACACAAAACCTCAAATTGCCAATTTTATTCCCACAGGGATGTTTTTTCATGTCATGGCCCATATTGTTTTCAGGCATTGATAACAGTATCAGTGTTGTCGGTATCAGCAATGTGAAGATTTTGCCTCCTTACCTCAAACATAGTTTGTTTTTAATAGAGTAGAACCTGTCTTGAAAGACCCCCCCACCACCACAAAATCATATTCTCTCATGATAGGTGTCTCTTATGGCAGGTCATAGTACTATATAATTAGTAAATCTGTGCATTGAGAATCTGTTCTCTCAGGACAGGTGGTCTGTCATAGCAGTGGTCTTTCAGGACAGGTTTGACTGTAATATGCATATTTCTATATTTAGCTCTATTGACCTATTGGCCTTGGAACATCAGCAAGCTATAAAAGGGACATAACTCAGATTTTAATCCAGTGATGAAATGATTTGACTGGATGGTTAACTCCCTTTATTTTGTTTGACAGATTATGTGTTTATTACAGTAATACTTAAAACAATACAGCATCATTTCAGTAGAAAATGCTCATAAAAGTAATTGCTTTCATATTTTCTATCAAAATGTTTTATGAACCTTTTAATTAATTTTTTCTTAAGAGATAACAAGAACAAAGGACTTGAAACATTTAAAATTCAGATTAGATATTTTTAAAAGAAATGTTGGTATTTGTTTATGATTATAAAAAGGAACAGGATTATTAGATTTTCACAATTTATGTTAATCCCTTGGATCCTGTATAATGTACCATATCTCCCATTACCATCCAAGTCATCAGTATTCTCAGTACTTTGATGCTTGTATGTCTTAACATGTGGTTGGATCGTATTGTGTTATCCTCGTCTGTTCATAGATACACATCCTCATCCATTGATAGATACGTATATCTGTACAATACTTGTGATTAAGTTTTGCGTTTAGGTCAGTTTTCAGGTACTGTGGTGGGGCATTGATGTTACAAGAATACATATCTGGTTAGAATCTACATCAGGGCAGCAGGCAAGGCAAAGCATTCAGTAGAATGGTGTTTATGTTACACTAGAATGCAGATTATCTTGAGGACAATTATCTGGATTGTTTGCTTGTACAGACCTCCATGATTTTCCCACAAAATTTTAAATCTTGATTAAAATAAATTATCAGCACAACTGATTTTCAGAACAAAATCAGTGTCTCTCAGCTAGTGTTGATAACTTGATGTTTGACTTCTATTGAGGTTTTAAATGTATGTAAGATGCATGTAAGGATCTTAAAAGTTCCAAAGACACATTGATTATGACATGTCATTACAATTTACAGGCAAACATCACAACAAATATAGAACCTCTGATGAATCTGTTAGTTGATCCAAATGAACGGGAGAGTTATGCCTGGATCAGAATGCGTATTCGGCGTATCTGGGATCGATGGGCTAAAGCAGTGCAAAGTTTAGCCTCAAAACAGGACCTCAGTGGAAGGGGACAGAAAAAGGTGTTTGCAGATTTTATTCTGTAACTTAGACAGCATATCAGCAGCTGAAGGAGCGGCTGATATATTTGCGTAGTTTAATAAAGTTGGTCATTGATAATTAGTTCACTTTTAAATTAACTCCTTGTTTTATTGGCAACTTTGCCCACAATAAGAGTTTGACCATATTAGTTTTAAATGTTCGAGGTTATAGCTCAGGCTGAAGTATTTGGTCAGAAGTGTATTTCAAATTACTGCAGTCAAGACACAATCTACACTGATATTTTTTTGATGTTCTATAATCTTTCTGTAGACACCTTTAAAGTATTTTAAAAATATTTATTATCCCTTTGTACTCCTACCTGAAATATTACAAGCATTGTGAAATTAATTTTGTTGTCACCATATGTTTGTAAGGGCCCCAAAATAGGGGGATGACATACCCAGGTAGGTCTCGCTATAAAATAGGGGGCTGACATACCCAGGTAGGTCACACTATAAAATAGGGGGCTGACATACCTGGGTAGGTCACACTATAAAATAGGGGGATGACATACCTGGGTAGGTCTCACTATAAAATAGGGGGATGACATACCCAGGTAGGTCTCACTATAAAATAGGGGGATGACATACCTGGGTAGGTCACACTATAAAATAGGGGGATGACATACCTGGGTAGGTCTCACTATAAAATAGGGGGATGACATACCTGGGTAGGTCACACTATAAAATAGGGGGATGACATACCTGGGTAGGTCACACTATAAAATAGGGGGATGACATACCTGGGTAGGTTCTCACTTTATAATGTACTATGAATTTACTGTTTTTTGCTTAATATCAATTTTTGTGGATTTTATGGTTGATACAAAGCACAAATTTAAAGACCCAATGACCAGTATTTTTAGTGTGGAGACAATAGGACTACTTCCAAAATTCATAAAGATCCAATGACCAGTATTTTTACTGTGGAAACAATAGGACTACTTCCAAATCCATAAATATCCAATGACCAGTATATTTAGTGTTGAAACAATATTACTACTTTCATAATCCATAAAAACCCAATGACCAGTATTTTTACTGTGGAAACAATAGGACTACTTCCCAAATCCATAAAGACCCAAAGACCACTATTTTTACTATGGAAACAATAGGACTATTTCCAAAATCCATAAAAACCCAATGACCAGTATTTTTACTGTGGAAACAATAGGACTACTCCAACAATCCATACAGATCCAAACACCAGTATTTTTTATTTTTACTGTGGAAACAATAGGACTACTGCCAACGAAAATGTCATTTTTTGGAAACCCCTGAAAATTGATATCCAAGAAAATAAATTAATTGACAGTACACAAGTTCAAGAGATTATAACGTGAGTTATTTTATCACTTAATTCTGGTGAAATTTAAGCATTGTCTGTTTCAAAATGAAGATCTTCTTATGATAGGTAGATCTAATGGACACCAATTAGGGTTCATATTCAGCCAACCTTTGGTATTTCCTGTCCACTTATTTTGAGTACCCTATTAGAATAAGCATACAATGTCATGTTGGGGAGAGTTATTGTTTGGAAACTTTTCAGGTTTATATATGTGAATGCTGTTGTTTGATTGGTGAATGGAAATATCAATAGAACACGGTACCCCAGATAAATTTTGGACCTATTGGGTATTTCACTCATAAAATTTAAATTGAGTGAAATAAGATTTGTACAAAAATAATTGGGTATTTATTTTTCAGTTTTAAAGGATTTTTATAGTAAACACTAAAGCAACTAATTTAACTTTTGTCTCCATCGTGTTTTTGCGATGATTTAATAGAGGCTGATTCAGCAGATATATCAGTGATATCTTGTATACCTCTCACTGTTAATGCTGTTGATGGACTGTCATTTGGCTGGAAAAAGCTAAGAATTGTTGAATTTTGTGATAGCATTTCAGGCTTTGCAGATTTTCTCTCTCATTTTCCCGACATTTTGGGCATCTGTCTGATATTATCTGAACACTTGATTTTAAGCAATAAATGGGTTAGCAAGCGCCCAGTTGATTGTGACAATAAAAGTTAGAAACATTGATCTTTCAAGTGAAAGAAAAATGCTTGCGTATCTGGTACGCAGACTGGAAGAAAAAATTGGGTATTTGACTACTGTAGTATCATCAATTTTCGTGGTTTTCGTTGTTGCCCCGAACCACGAATTTAAATACCCAACGAAAAATTAGCCACGTATGATGATGACGCCCCCCCCCCCCCCCGCTCATTTTGTTACTGTCTGTCGTTCCTAGAGATTAAGGAACCTACTAGTATTTAATAAATCAATGTCAATACTGTAATTTGGTAATAAAATATTAGCCTTGACACGTGTTTATTTTATTTTAAACCTTTGAAAAAAAGAATTATAAAGCATTTTATATTTATTCAATGCACACGTGTCGATAAGATATCCGATATCTGTAATTTCCACTCACTGCCTTAAATCGATATGCGAGATAAGTAAGGATAGAGAGAAACGAGAAAAAGCACAAGGTATTGAAACACTAGTAATGTTGAAAATGAAAGAAAGAATAATAAAAAATAATAGTATATGAAAATTAAATTAAATACTTATTCAAATCGATCCTTCACTCGAGTACAATTGTTGTTGAACAATTTAAATCCTCCTAAAACAACATTTCATTTTAGCCATGCATTTTTAATCCAAAAGAACAACAAGCCTGTAAAATACTAGAACTATTGCTTGAAGCACTATTATTAATGAAACACTACGTATATACACTAATTACAGCAGAGTATTAAAGCTCACACTTCGCTGATTTTCGGACAAAGCCACTGTATCAACATCGTGTCATACAAGGCTCAATGTACACACAAATGCTTGTCAGGTAAATAATTCCCAAATTGCAACTGTCTGCTGATTGCATTGAGCAAAGGTCAGCCGGTCACGTGTTTTGTTCCCTTTATGGATAGTGGTTTAAGTTGGAGATCATACAGGTTACTTTAATAACCGATTGACTTAGTGTTGTAGTCTGCGTATTTGTGATCATAGAGGCGGTAGTATTGTTTTAGTGCTGTTGGCTGCGTCGGCTTCCATTGATGTTACTCACTTGGACAAAAACACGTCAGTATTGAACTTGTCAGGTTTTTGATTTGTGCTCATACATGTGAAAGTATTGTTATAAACATTCAAGTGACCGCCATTTACGTCGGCAGAGTTTTATTCTTTTTTATTCTTTATTTTGGATATTTGTAGAGGTTAAACCACGAAATTAAACACTTAGTAATATGCAAACTTTGACAGGCAAAACCACGAATTTAAGTACCCACAAAAATGTCTTTTTTTTGCAAAACCACGAAAATTGAGCTCCACGAAAATAAATGATACTACAGTATTTTAATTGAGTGAAATATGTATATATGCTGCTTATCGGGGGCACTGAGAAGATGGCATCATATTGATATCTGTAAGATTCCCTATATTTCAGAGATCATGATTTTAATCAGATTGATCTAAGCATATATACTTTGTGATTATGGCAATGATTATAGTGAAACCTGACTACAGAGGACACCTATAACACTCCAAAATGTTGCCCTTTTTATATAGCTGTCCTTGATGTAAGTAATATTTTTGTAAATTGTGTCCTTTATGAGCAGGTGCTCTTAATATGAAAGTACAAGCTAAGGCAGGTTTCATTGGATCGGAGATGTATGTCCATATACCACATTTAGTCCACTTATACTTGTGAAACTCTTCTATTCCATATTCAAAAAGAAGTGATTAGGTTGAACTTGTAATGTTGTTGTTACTTTACAGATTCTGGTTCATCTGGGTTTATTATCACAACAGTCTGGCTGGAAATTTGCTGAAAATCAGTTTAAAGGTATGTTTTGTCATGTCATTTGATGGATATGTTTAATGGCAATTTTGTTAATTTCTCCTTGTATGTTAATTAGAGTTTTCAGACACAGAGTCATTCTTATGTTACATATCTGTACTTGTTTTTTCTTCATTTGATTGCACTCCATCATAATGTAGAATTGAATCTTTCATGGACACCTGCTGTATATAGTTGATAGCTTCCAATATCTGCTGATGCATACTTTCCAAAGATCACAGCAAAGTGGTAATGGAATAGAATCTGTTTGCCCCCTCATTTGTTTCACCCATTGCTAATGTGAGTGTATCTCCGTGTTTGTTGTCATGATTCTTGATATGTTTTTCTGTACACCTGTCTGTTCACTGTTTTTCTCTCTCCCTCTCTCTCTCATTTCATCCTTCTCAAGGAGATACAGGTTAATTAGCCTCCCTCTATAGCTGCATGAAATGTAGTAATTAGGTCAATTAGGTGATCAATTAGGTCAAACTTCATTTTTTGCTCACTGTGTCACATAAGGAACAGGGATAACCAGTAATCAGAGCTCAACATGTTAGACCTAATTAACATATACTCCTTTTTTATCTCCCAGGTATATAAATTGGGGGGATATAGTTATCGCTGTGTCCATCTGTCTGTCTATAATCCACTTGTCAGTCCATAAACATGGTCTTTTCTGGAGCATAACTCTCAAACCATTCATGGTATTTCAACCAAATGTTGTACACATGTCAAGCAAGTTGCATAGACCTGCATTTTGAAACTTAGAATTGTCCGCATTCAGTATTTTGTATGTTACCATGGAAACAAAGTTTAGCATACTTAAGAATACATGACTATATGTAGTTTATAAAGTAAGGTTGCATGGAAATAGGGTACTAGCATAAATAGTATACAAATTTAGAGTGATGGACCATAGGATACTTTCCATAAAAACCTTGACATCAGTGGGGGACCAGGAGGATATGTCATTTGTAGATGACTCTTTTCGTGGAGTCTCAGACTTTGGTTTAAATTAGAACGACTTCTTATGCTGGAAAGTATAATAAATTTGACTATCCTTGGTCTTGAGTCCATTTTTACGCAATGTAACAAAATGTGACTATATTACAGGGACAATACATGGTTTGCAGTGTGAAACATTTGCCGAGGACAGGGAAAGAGTTTCAGCTTGATGTTCCAAAGTTTTGTCCAGGTGCTCAGGCAGACATGTGTACAAAGCAGTTAATATACCACATTTGACGTAATTCCCAAACAAAAATTATTATTTGGGTAAATTTCATTAAATAAGAACTCGTCAGAATAAGCGCACATTGATGATGTCATGTGCAATGTCTCCATCATGTATCTGCACATGCTGGAGGAGTTATCTCCCTTCACTGGTGTTAGGAGCTCTGTATTTTGAAGACAAGTTTTCTCTCTCTCTTTCTTGTGCACACAATATCATCACAATGAAAAATGCACACAAAAGATCAGTTTGTAAGACTGATATCACACAAAGTTAAGTGCATGGTGGTAGGTTCTATAAAAATCATAATGTTCTAGGCAGGTTTGAGTAGCCATTCTCTCCCATAAAGCATGTAAGAATGAAGGCTTGTGCTTGGTAATGGATACTTCTCTGACTTTTGACAAACAAGAGGGATGTATTGCATTGAATACAGTATTATTGTTTTTCTTAATTAATTAATTACATTGTACAATATTTATATACCAATACCCACAAAAATGAGGGGGCCCTGGGTGGCTGAGTGATCCAAAGCTCTCATCTTTACAGATCACTCAAACATCTCACCTCTGTCTGCATGAGTTTGAGTCTCAGCTTGACCAATGTGGGTATCTGAGAAAGCTTGCCAGAAACTTCCCATGAGTCAGTGGTTCTTCCCAGGCTCTTCTTCCAACATATACTGGTCGCCAAATATAGCCTATCATCATGAGTCAGTGGTTCTTTCCAGGCTCTTCCTCCAACAGATATACTGGTCGCAAAATATAACCTCATGTGCTGGAAGATGGCGATAAACCCCACAAAACCAAACCAAACCCACAAAAATGGCTATTTTAAACATAAAATCTCTTTACTCAAGCAGCTTGAGAAATTCCTGTGTTTGAGTAAAGTTGATATTTCAAAAGCATGTAATGTCAAACCAGATGGAACCTGCTCAATCATATTAAGAATTTGTGATATATTTTCTGCAGGAGGACCACTTGGTGAGTTAGTCCAATGGAGTGACCTGATCACCACATTGTATATCCTTGGGCACAAGCTGACTATTACTAGTGAAGTGGACCAACTCAAAAAGTAAGCTACTCAAACTCATTCTGCCAAACCCTTGGTCTGCAGCTGTCTACATTATAATACATAGCTTACTTTTAGACCTAAATGAAATAATCACATCCTGATCCTGCGATATTAATTTTAATAACCATATACAGACCCTGAAAGAGGTCATTTTACCGAGTCTGCATTTATTTTGTGCTTTATTTGTATTTTAAATTCATTCAGAATTCATTTTGTTTGCGCTCCATTTGGATTCCATTCACGTTGTCATTTCAGCTATCATCTTGTCAGTTTACGTGTATAGTCTCAGAACTGCACTTTGTTTTTGCATATATTGCATGCATTCACACATTTTGAACAAATTGGAAATGGATTTATTAATGTCAGGTTTTCTGTTTTCAAAGAGTATTAAAGGAAGAGAACTACTTCTTTCGGTTCTTGTCATTTTAAAAGTGTATGTTACTAAAATAGCAGATGTATAATTTGCATAAGGCAGCATTGAAGTTACGATAAATAAAAATATAGCTCTAACTGCAATAAATTCCAACAATGTAGCTGTACAGAATTTGTTAGCAAATTGTATTTTTTACTTCGTTTCATTTGTCATCACATCAATAGCAGTTGTTTATGTCAAAATCGTTAAGAACAATGTCACAGCTTGTGAGAGATGAACAATTTTCATTTCCTGATTCTGGATTATCATACAACAGGGCTATCAACCATGGAAATTTAGAGAGCAGCATGAAAACTATTGATTTTCAAATCAATTCATGAATGCATTCATGTTTTGTTAATTGTAGTTTTTCATTCATCATTTTGCATTCTGCATTTGCTTTCTCCATTTTCTTCCAAATTTATTCATTTTGTTTGCATTAATTCTGTATTTTATTTTGTTCATTCTGCATTCCATATGCATTTGTACGTCATTTGCTCAACATTCCAATTTCATTTCGGTCTTAAATTTCATATTTCAAGGTCTGTACTATCCGTTAAGAAAATAAACCAGTTGGTACAATTTCTTCTTCTTTAGGTTACAAGCAAAAACATTTTTTTTCTCTGCTGTTGCCTTCTTTGTAGTTGACATCATTCCAGTTCACTCTACCTTTCTTTTTCGATTGTTGTTGATATGACTGCTGTTGTATGAACAAAAATTTTTTTTTTTTTCTTCTTCATTGAACACTGAAGGCTTCCCCAACTTATTACATTCTTGGGAGAGAACATCTGCTATGCATATGTTTTCTTGGGGCATTCACTTCATTCCATTCCGTTTATTCACCCAAGAATCTAATAACAGCACTATATTGCATATTCAAACTAAATCCATTGAATGAAGTCCACACAGTTGCCGCTGTCATCCCAACCTTCGTTGGACAGCCCAGTCTTTGCTGGGCTCTTTAAGTTTCCACTGAAGAAACTTTACTCGAGGGTTATCCATAACATTCTGTCAGGGAGTTTCACAGCCCAGCTGTGGCCTCTGTACAACCCTGTTGTGCCATTCAGTAACTGCTGAATCACTCACTGACAGAATGAACCAAAATATTTTCATCAGTAGCAGCAGACAGTCCCCCTAGGCAAACATATATAATTATAAATAAAAAGTTAACTGGATCTGTTTTTTGTTGTGTATAAAGCTGCATTAAAGGAGTTTTATACAATGTTGTTAAAGAGAAAATCCATGTTGCATTTTATTTATTACATATACAGTGTAGGAAACATGGTTTATATAATCTTCACACCAGAACGGAAAATATTTTGTATTCTAAATAAACTTCTGTAAAGTACCGTATTATCAATGTCACTATTAGCTGCCATTAGAGACTACTTGTGACATCACAAAGTCAGTTTATGTTTACCTGGCTACAGGTAATATGCAGTTGAAATTCATGGTTATAGAACTTACATGCTGAGAATAAGAAACTATTTACTTACTAGTCGGACATTCCGATGCTGAAGCTAAAATAGCCAGTGATCACAGCATCATCTTTTCATTGTTGCGACATTCTGAAAATTTTCACAAACTTAAGTCCTTAGTGGCAAAAAAGGCACAGTTGAATGAAAAGCAAACATAACTTGAGGTTTAGTGTGGTTAAATTTTTTATTTGATGAAAATATTTCACTTGAACTACATTCATAGCTGTAGTATATATAGCACAGCAGTGAACACAAACTGACCCTGGGATGCAATAAACCATTTAGAGAGCCTCTGATGCTTTCATAATTTATGCATTTTACCTTTGCAGTATGGCAGTATCATAAAGACGGTAGATACACTTGATTTTCAAAAGGTTGAACTAAAATATTTGCATTAGCATGAGATTTTCTGAACTTCATTTTACATTTTCCTTATTTATGATGTTAATATATGTCAAATAATGGAGTGAACATTTTCATGAACTTTCCCATTAAGTACAGGGGTTGAACAATCTCTAAAAATTCATGTGCCCAGACAGGCGAGTACTAATATTTGTACTCGCCCAGAATACTCTAATTCAACAAGCTTTTACAGCAATATAAAAGTTGATCAAGCTAATGACCTAAATTTGATCCAGTGAAAAGTTTTTTATCAGAACTTATTCTCTGACCCATCTAACACAAGTTGTAAGTAATTAGAAATTGGGACCAGTCTGGGCTCCATGTGGTAAGCATTTATTAGTTTTGAAGAGTGAGAGCCAAGTGCTTGTATGAGCTTATCAAAACAAATGGAAAACAAACTTCCAGTAGAAAGTAACAGCTTTTAGTGGACAGAGTCGGTAATTTGCTCAAGAAAGAGAAATACTGGTCAGTCCTGTATCAGCACTTGCCAGAAGTTTTCACTGTCCATTTCAAGTTGTGCAAGTGAAATTTCAACCCCTGAAATCATTCTGAGTCGAGAAACAATCTACATGATTGCATGGTTATAATCTGCTTTCATCTTTCTACATGCCAGCCATATTATGTTATGATGTTGTCTGTCTGTCTGGCCCTCCGTTTGTTACTAATTTGGTTTCTGCATTTTAATTCAAGTTGTCCACCATCTACAGTTACCAAGCTCTGTGCATGGCTTACACTCGGTGTAAGGAAGAACCCTATCAATTTTGGATCAAAAGATCAGAGGTCAGGATCGCTGTGAATGAAAGTAGAAACATGGTTTCTGAACAATAACTCAAGTTGTCCACCATCTTCAGTTACTAAGCTTTGTCAATGGCTTGGATTTGGTGTAAGGAAGAAATGAATTGATTTTTGGGGTTCAAAGGTCAGGGGCACTCTGAGAGAACAAAAATTGTTTCTGCACAATAACTCTAGTTCTCCACAATCTACAGTTACCAAACTTTGTGGATGACTTGTGCTTGGGGTAAAAAGAACCAGTGTCTGAAAGAAGAAAAATGGTTTCCACACTTAAACTTGAGTTCTCCAGTATCTGTGGTTACCAACCTTTGTGTATGGCTTGCACTTAGGGTAAGGAAAAAGCCAATTGATTTTGGGGTCAAAAGGTTGGAGGTCAAGGTCACTGCTACTGAAAGAATAAAAACATGGTTTCTGCACAATAACATTAGTTACATACCTGGACCAAACTTTGTGGATGGTTTGCACTTGGGTTAAGGAAGAAACCTATTGATTTCGGGGTCAAAAATTCAAAGGCCAAGGTCACTGTGACTGAAAGAAGAAAAATGGTTTCCGCACAATAATATTAGTTACATACCTGGACCAGACTTTGTGGATAGTTTGCACTTGGGTTAAGGAAGAAGCCTATTGATTTCGGGGTCAAAAAGTCAAAGGCCAAGATCACTGTGACTGAAAGAGGAAAAATGGTTTCTGAACAATAACATTAGTTCTACCTCACAGACCTAGACAAAGCTTTTTGGATGGCTTACACTTGGGATAAGGAAGAAGCCATATTGATTTTGGGGTCAAAGGTCATGATCACTTTGAATGAAAGAAAAGTGGTTTCTACACACAGATTTCAGTTATCTGCATAGAGGACTATTAAACACAGGATGGGCATATAATGTGCCATTCATGGTACTCTTGTTTGAATTAACACGTACAGGCTAATTTCTTAATCAGAGAATTTACTATCATGGTAATAACACATGGACCCGAGTCCATCATTTGGAGGCATAAATGTTATTGCTTGAGAATGAAATATTCAAGAATGAAATTGCTTGTGTTTTACTTTTGAATTAAGATCCATTTAATTTAAGATTATGAAATAGGTAAAGAGGTGGTTAGATACCTTATATACTGGGTAAGTTGCATTTTTACAATTAAACTGAGGAGATGGGACTTGTCTACTTAACATTGTACTTTGTGACCTAATAAAATCAATATTTTAAAGCCAAATATAGGAGTGAAACTTATCTATAGCTCCTTATCTACATGTGTATTGTAAACTTATCTATGGCTTTTTACCTACATGTATACCATAAATTTATGGCTTCTTACCTACATGTATACTGTAAATTTATCTATGACTCCTTACCTACATGTATACTGTAAACTTTTCCATGGCTTCTTACCTACATGTATACTGTGAATTTATCTGTGGCTTCTTACCTAGATGTATACTGTAAACTTTTCTATGGCTCCTTACCTACATGTATACTGTAAATTTATCTATGGCACCTTACCTACATGTATACTGTAAACTTATCTTTGGCTTCTTACCTACATGTATACCCACCTCTAAGGCTCCTTACCCACATATACACCCACCTCTAAAGCTCATTACCTACCTGATTACTGTGGTTTTATTTCATGAGTATAAATTCTTATAGTTTTATACAAAAATACATTTTTGTGGATACTTCAATTTGTGGATTTGCCCGTCAGAGTTGCATATTTATAGGTATTTAATTTTGTGGATTAACCTCTACAAATACCCAAAATAAAAAATACAGAAAAAACCAACCTGTGCTTAAAACAAAGGTGGTCACTTGAATGGTGGTTAATACCACCAATATGAGCACAAATCAAACACCTGCCAAAATCAGTCCCTTACACGGTGTTTTTGTCTGAGTGCTCAGCATCAAATGGAGGTAATATAGCCAACAACACTAAACCAAGTGGTTAGTGAAGCACATGTATGATCTTTTACTTAAAGCACTGTCCATAAAGTTGCATCATCAGTACATTCCAATTATGGCAATAACACAGTGGCTTCATAGAGATATAAAAAAAATTAAAGATAAGTTGATAATGTTATCATTCCATATGTGAATAAAACATGTAACTAGGGGTAAAATGATACACCCATGTCACATATCCATACATCAGTGAATTGTTTAACCTCTACATGTGACCAACAGCCTATGGCATCTGCCTTGTGTATGGACAAACTATAAGCATTAGAATTGACAGTAAAGCAGATACTTCAAAGAAGAACTGAAATCACACTTCCATGACTGATATGCAAAACAGGTCATAGAGACCATGAAAAGGAAGACGTCTCGGGTAAAGATCAATACACTTTATCAGTGTACCTTCAGACATCAACACTCAAGCTGATTTTTTCTAAATGGATAATTGTGGCTTGTGAGGAAATGTCTGAGAGATCAGACCTAATAATCTGTGGCTTTGAAAAAGCTGGACTTAAATAATTCTGCTATTTTGGGATTATTTATGTGACAAACGTTTGTGTGTACCAGGAGACCAGATTGACACAACATTTATTCAGTGATTTTGTCCAAAAATCAGAAATTTTAAAAGAGAGAGTTTTACTACTGTGCTGTAATTAGTTGTACATACTGTTTAATTAGTACTTGTGATTCAAGAAGTAGATCTAGTATTGTACAATCTTGTTGTTCCTTTGGGTTAAAAATGTGTGGGTACAATGAGATGTGCTTTCAGGAGGATTTACATTTTAACAGGAAAGTTTGCTACACCTGTACCTGTAATTAGAAGTATAAATGTTTGCATTTATCTATGCTTTATGTAGATTATTTATTTAGATGGATCATGACTGTGGGTATATCACAAATGGATCATGACTGTGGGTATATCACAGAATTACAGAGAATAAAGTTCAAAGTACTGCAATTTCATGCACATATTTTTGACAGCAGTTCAACTGAATGAAGGAATGATGTAAATAAACATTAATTCTAATTTTAATAGACCATTTGATTACTTGTTCTTTTATTTAAATAATACTTGTACTTAAATACTTTACGCTTGTTCTCTTTTCTCTCTGCCCTTACTGATGTCACAATGCAGTGATTTAGGCAGTGGGTGGAACTGACAGTTACTGGATACTGTATACATACAACAGAATTAGAACCATATAAAATGCTTTATAATTCTTATATTTAAAAAAAATATTTTTAAAAAGGATTAAAACAAAAAAAGCATATGTTAAAGATAATGTGTTTTTTACATGAATCAAATTGAATTAACAAATAGCTGTGCTTTAAGAAAATGGGCGTTGGAGGGGTGCTATCTGCATCATGTCTGGCTCATTTTTCATTGGATCTATAATCAAATTGAATCAACAAATAGCTGTGCTTTAAGAAAATGGGGGTTGGAGGGGTGCTGTCCACATCATGTGTGGCTAATTTTTCATTGGGTCTGTAATCAAATTGAATTAACAAATAGCTGTACTTTAAGAAAATGGGGGTTGGAGGGGTGCTATCTGCATCATGTGTGGCTCATTTTTCATTGGGTCTGTACATTCATGGTTTAGAGGAGATACAAAATTCCTTGAAAAAAGTGAAACTAAAGTATTCACTAGGTAGATAAGTAAGTATATGATAGGTAGGTAGAATGAATGGATTATCCTCTTAATTTTGGCTAGTGAAGTATAGTGTATAATTACTCACTGGACAAGTGAAGTTAAAATCATGTCAGAACCTAGAACAGTATGCGTTGAGTTGTTATTTCCATACATCAATTGGTCATTCAATTGTTTGTCTGTATTTTGCTGAATTTTAATTTTCTATTTATTCAGCATTTTATCCAAGCTTCCAGCTGCAAACTCTCCCTGCCAGAGTCGCAGAGAACTTCCTGTCCATATTATTTACACCGACATCATAGGCCTACGACAGTTTAAGAAGTATGTAAAGGAAGGATATGGAAAATTCAGGTATATTAGCAATAATTTATGTCCCTCCATGTAGCTTGCAAGTTAGGGCCTTCTTAATATGAGACTTGTTGACAAGAAGCATCAAGGTTCGCTTGAAACATGTCTGTCATGAGAAGATTTTATTAAAAGTGTAATTGCGATATTCCCTCATTATAACACTGTCCATAGGGATCATAAAGTATACCATCTTATAGTGAGATTATATCATAATGAAGTATGTGATACAGTACTCCCTCATTATAATGCTGTCTATGAGAGCCATTAAGCATACTACTTTATAATGAAGTACATGATACAGTACTCATAATTCCGTCAGTGAGGGCCATAGAGTATACCATCTTATAGTGAGATTGTATTATAATGAAGTACATGATACAGTACTCATAATTCCGTCAGTGAGGGCCATAGAGTATACCATCTTATAGTGAAACTGTATTATAATGAAGTATGTGATACATTACTCATAATTCTGTCCATGAGGGCCATAGAGTATACATCTTATAATGAGACTGTATTATAATGAAGTATGTGATACAGTACTCATAATTCTGACCATGAGGGTCATAGAGTATACCATCTTATAGTGAGACTGTATTATAATGAAGTATGTGATACAGTACTCATAATTCTGACCATGAGGGCCATAGAGTATACCATCTTATAGTGAGACTGTATTATAATGAAGTATGTGATACAGTACTCATAATTCTGACCATGAGGGCCATAGAGTATACCATCTTATAGTGAGACTGTATTATAATGAAGTACATGATACAATACTCATAATTCTGTCCATGAGGGCCATAGAGTATACCATCTTATAGTGAGACTGTATTATAATGAAGTACATGATACAGTGCTCATAATTCTGTCCATGAGGGCCATAGAGTATACCATCTTATAGTGAGACTGTATTATAATGAAGTACATGATACAGTGCTCATAATTCTGTCCATGAGGGCCATAGAGTATACCATCTTATAATGAAACTGTATTATAATGAAGTACATGTACAGTATTCCCTCATTATAACACTGTATATGGGGCAATAGAGTATACCATCTTGTAGTGAGACTGTATAATAATGAAGTACATGATAACAGTACTCCCTCATTATAATGCTGTTAATGAGAGCCGTACAGTATATTACCTTCTAATGAAGTACATGATACAGTATTCCCTCATAATGCTGTCCACGAGGATAATAGAGCTCACCACCTTACAGTAAAACTGTATTGTAATGATTATAACACTGTATTGTAATGATTATAACACTGTATTGTAATGATTATAACACTGTATTGTAATGATTATAACACTGTATTGTAATGATTATAACACTGTATTGTAATGATTATAACACTGTATTGTAATGATTATAACACTGTATTGTAATGATTATAACACTGTATTGTAATGATTATAACACTGTCCGTGGGGGCTGTAAAGTATACTGCCTTATAATGAGACTGCTCTTTAATGAAATACATGATACAGTACTGAACATTGATTATAATGTTTCCTATAAAGTGAAGCTGTATTATAATGAAGTAGATGATACAGTATTGAACATTGATTATAATGCTTCCCATAAAGTGAAGCTGTATTATAATGAAGTACATGATACAGTACTGAACATTGATTATAATGCTTCCCATAAAATGAAGCTGTATTATAATGAAGTACATGATACAGTACTGAACATTGATTATAATGCTTCCCATAAAGTGAAGCTGTATTATAATGAAGTACATGATACAGTACTGAACATTGATTTTAATGCTTCCCATAAAGTGAAGCTGTATTATAATGAAGTACATGATACAGTACTGAACATTGATTATAATGTTTCCCATAAAGTGAAGCTGTATTTTAATGAAGTACATGATACAGTACTGAACATTGATTATAATGCTTCCTATAAAGTGAAGCTGTATTATAATGAAGTACATGATACAGTATTGAACATTGATTATAATGCTTCCCATAAAGTGACACTGTATTATAATGAAGTACATGATGCAGTAATCCCTTTTTATAACACTGTATTATAATGAAGTACATGATGCAGTAATCCCTTTTTATAACACTGTATTATAATGAAGTACATGATGCAGTAATCCCTTTTTATAACACTGTATTATAATGAAGTACATGATGCAGTAATCCCTTTTTATAACACTGTATTATAATGAAGTACATGATGCAGTAATCCCTTTTTATAATACTGTATTATAATGAAGTACATGATGCAGTAATGTCTTTTTATAACACTGTATTATAATGAAGTACATGATGCAGTAATCCCTTTTTATAACACTGTATTATAATGAAGTACATGATACAGTAATTCCTTTTTATAACACTGTATTATAAAGTACATGATGCAGTAATCCCTTTTTATAACTGTATTATAATGAAGTACATGATGCAGTAATCCCTTTTGATAACACTATTATAATGAAGTACATGATGCAGTAATCCCTTTTTATAACACTATTATAATGAAGTACATGATGCAGTAATCCCTTTTTTTAACACTGTATTATAATGAAGTACATGATGCCGGAATCCCTTTTTATAACACTATTATAATGAAGTACATGATACAGTAATCCCTTGTTATACCACTGAATTATAATGAAGTTAATGATACAGTAATCCCTTTTTATAACACTGTCCATGGGGGCCATTGAGTATACCACTGTATAATAAAGTGCATGACACATTTAACTTTAGAACCACATAATGAAATGGACGCCATGACCATTCTCTCCTTTTAACAGGAACCGTGTTATAATGAAATATGTATAGTGAGTGAGTGATGTATTATGGAATATACTGTGAAACTTCCTTAAACTGATCCCTCTGTCACCTGACTATGTCTGAAGACTGACCACTTGTTATAGTCCTGATAAGGTCATTCTAATACTGATTAGACCTCTTTATACTGTCCACCTCTATTAAATTGTGAGTTATGTGAGTTATACAGCCTCATGTGAGTTGTACAGCCTAATGTGAGTTGTACAGCCTAGTGTGAGTTGTACAGCCCAGTGCGAGTTGTACAGCCCAGTGTGAGTTGTACAGCCTAATGTGAGTTGTACAGCCCCAGCCCAGTGTGAGTTGTACAGCCTAGTGTGAGTTGTACAGCCTAGTGCGAGTTGTACAGCCCAGTGTGAGTTGTACATCATAGTCTGAGTTGTACAGCCTAGTGTGATTTGTATAAGCCTAATGTGATTTGTATAAGCCTAATGTGAGTTTTATAGCCTAATGTGAGTTGTACAGCCTAATATATTTTTTACAGTCATATTCTAATGTTTCTTGGATACTTTTGATGACACACATGGTGCTTAAAGAGCTATACATCTGTTAGGCAGAGAGAATTATAGCACCTAGAAAAACAATCAGAATCCATTTGATTTTTTCTGTTTCATGGTAATTGCTCTAGAAACACAGTTGTGAGAATATCATAACAATGTCTTGTCAGACTGACTTGATAAATATTCTATGAGAGCAAGGTAAACAATCATTTGTGAGTACTGAATTTGACTGATATCTAATATCTTTCCAGTGCTGTAGAGAAAACAATGTTATCAATGAAGTCCATATTTTTAGCTCTACTGGTCATGGACCATATAAGCTTATGGGATGGTCTGTTTTCCGTCATCTGTTATCCATCAGTCCATTAGCACAAGTTCTAGTTGGTCTTAAATGAAAATGGTGCTGCTCAGACATCCAATATAGCTGCCACAGCAGCCATCTTGAAAATCTTATCACTACTACTCCTGAATGGAAGGTTATATCAAAATGGAGTTTTCACTAACAAAATGAAAATGGTTATGCTTGGCCATCAAATATTGCCACCACAGTGGTCATTTTGAAAAGCTTGTTATTGCTACTCCTCCTGAATGGATAGTCATATTAACATGGAGTTTTCACTAAAAGACTTTATATGATGTCTAGTTGGTTCTAAATGAAAATGGTGCTGATCTGACATCCAATATGGCCACCATGACAGCCATCATGCAAATCTTGTTATCGCTACTCATGAACGGAAAGTCATATCATCATGGGGTTTTCACCAAAAGACAGCTGAAGTCTTGTTGACCCTAAATGAAAATGGTGCCGCCTGGACATCTAATATGGCCATCACAGCAGCCATCTTGGAAATATTGTTATCACTACTCCTGAATGGATGGTCATGTCAACATGGGGTTTTTTCACTAAAAGACTTCTTATGTCTAGTTGGACCTAAATGAAAATGGTGCCAATCTGACATCTTTAATGGCTACCACAGCAGCTGTCTTGAAAATCTTGTGATTGCTGCTCCTTCTAAGTGGATGGTCATATTGTCATGGGGTTTTCAATAAAAGACTCGTATGGTGTCTGATTGGACCAAAGTGAAAATGTTTTTGCTTCTTTTTAGATTTAATTAATTATTACTCTGTTCATTTTCATTTTCAGAAAGTATGATCTGCTTGAGGATTAGAATATTTGTGTAAATTTTCACCGCACATTCCAAGATTTACATGTACAGTCTAGTTATGTTAATCCAATGCATTTATTGCCACAAAAGTGGCCTATAACCTTTGTGATAAATGGATTTAATTTGAAGGACCTTTCCTATGGTAATTGTTCCTGCACTTTCCATACAGTACAGTGTTAACTCCTGGCAACTAGTCAGGGCACTTAAAGCTAGGTAAAATTTCTTCTGAGGGTACCCTTTCTACAAGAGAGAGCATTTGTATGTACTCCATTAGTTCATATAAGATAATATTTGCACTAAAGTGAAAAGTCAGGATAAATGATGCCAGGTTGATGCCCAAAATGCAGTTGTATAAAGATACCATTTTGACATGTCAGGGCACACCCCATGGAGGGCGTGGCACCACCTTAGGAGGGCATCCTGCAGTGCCTCTTCAAACAGGCCAGGAGCCACGGTGGCTCAGTGGTTAGCATGCCGGACTCACGACCCAAAGGGTGCAGATTTGAATCCTACCATCGGACCAGCCTGGGTCAGCTACCTTGGTGTGTCCTTGGGCAAGGCACTTTACTCCAATTGCCTTGGCACTAAATAACCCACTTGTGTTGCTGTTCCGTAAAACACCAAACCAAACCAAACCAAATCAAACAGACCAGGGACAAAACTGGTTATTTCCTCTTTTGTGTAATGCACATATACCTACAGGCAGTTTAGACTCCAATCTGCATCACATAATGTATTAGCAAATCAGGATCTATGCTGTTTGTTCTATCTGTGATTACAAAAGAACAATATAGACCCTGATCTGCACAGTTGTTTCTCCAGGATTTTCACACAGCTGGTTAATTTCTGCTCTTGAATTTTCATGCAGGGGGATTTTCCAGTTTTTAAAGTGGACAGTTTGAGGGTCTGTACAAGAAAAGAATAAACAGATCACTTTTGTTTCCAGAAACGTGTGTGATAAATAATTTTAAATCAATAAAGATAAAGCCTAGAACTATTTATCCCCGTTAATGGCACAGCACCAGCGATTGTGTATTATGACATTGGCACTACATCATCTGAATTATAACTGCATGTAACAGCAGCAGAGACATAGCCATCAAATAACGCAATCTAGGTTTCTGCCATTTTCAACCTCACCAAGTGCAGTAGTTAAAACGCTTTAGAAAGCTTGTTAATCAGTGAAAGCATCTCATTGCTCAGATGCACAATGTCAGTTAGGTTAATGCTTGATTTTGATGTGTGATCTGTAAATCAAGCACTTGCATGATAAATTTGAGCTTTTAATGTTATTGAAGGTTACAGGTTTTGTTAGGATCACCGTAATACATCTGCATGATATTCATGCACTCTCAGATTAAAAAATTAAGGGAATTCATTAAAATTTAACAGGGATTTGTACAGTGGTGTGTCCTGGAGAAAACACTGCTTGCATGTACTTTATGTGATAGCAGATCAGAATTGATGCTGTTTATAGTAGCTGCACATTACACATAGGTATTTACAGGTTTGATTTTGATTTGGTTTGGTGTTTTATACCACATCAGCACTTTCAAGGTTATATCATGCAGAGGCAAGTAGAATAAAGTTCTTGCCCAAGGATTCACCTTGGTAGCCGATATGGGCTGATACAATGATGGGTATTGAACCTGCACCCTTTTGCTCACAAGTCCAATGCTGTAACCACTGAGCCTCTGCTGTAACCACTGAGCCTCCTTGGCTCCAGACTAAAGGACTAGATTGTACTTTATATTCACTTTCAATTTAATGTTTAAGAAAACATTAATTTGCTTTGTTACATTCTTTGGTTAGTATTTCAGTAATTATGGCAGTTTTCTTTTGTAACTGATTTTTCCCTGTGCTTGAAAGCAGTTTTTTTTCCTTCCATAAATTGCCATATTGTGTTCCCTCATTATAATGCTGTGTATAGGAGTGATTAATGTGACCCAGTGTTATAAGTGAGGGGTCTTATATTGAGGGATGTTCCAACAAAGCTGTGTCATACTAGTGCATAAAAACACAAAAATAGGATATTTAAAATAATATGAAATAACATTATAATTAGTTCTCATTAGCCAAGAACCAAAATTGAGTGCAATAATTTAAGTAGCAACAGTGAAACATAATTCAAACAATTGATCCATAACCATACCCTCATTACAAGAGGGTGGTTGTATACTAAGGGGATTTATATTGAGGGATTGTACAAAAAGAGTTTTATCTTGAGGGACTGTATATTGAATGGTTTTATAATGAGGGGACACTGTACTGTCAATTCATTTTTCTGTTTGTGGGTATCCATATTTTGTGGTGCTGCAATACAAATTGCCTTTTCATTGGTAACTTAAATTAATGGATTTGCAAAGTGGTCCTTTTGTTCCACAAAGTGGTCCTTTTGTTCCACAAAATGATCATTGTTGATTGGGTATTTAAATTCTTGCTTATCACAACCACAAAATCCATGAAAATTGGTAAACCACAAAAATTGATACCCCACAAAAAGTAACCTGTGAACAAATTTCAGATTCCTAACAAGCCATATGAAGGTAATCAATGTAAACTTTATTTTTCTCTTAACGTTTTTATATTTTACTAACCATTTTTTTTTCTCAATACAATTACAAAGATAGCAGCAACACAAGCATCATTCTCATTGCAAAATTCAGTTTTAAACCTTGGTCTGAAATGAGAGATGAGATTGGAATTACAAATATTTGGTGACTGGTTGGGTAGGAGTGGGATTAGGATGAGACAGGTGTAAACCTAAACAAAGATGGCAGCTGGCAATATAAAAAACCTAAACAAAGCGAGCAGCTAGCAATATGAAAAACCTAAACAAGGAGAGCAGCTAGCAATATGAAAAACCTAAACAAGGAGAGCAGCTGGCAATATGAAAAACCTAAACAAGGAGAGCAGCTGGCAATATGAAAAACCTAAACAAGGAGAGCAGCTGGCAATATGAAAAACCTAAACAAGGAGAGCAGCTGGCAATATAAAAAACCTAAACAAGGAGAGCAGCTAGCAATATGAAAAACCTAAACAAAGAGGGAAGAAAGCAATATGAAAAACCTGAACAAAGAGCCTCAAGGCAGATGGCAGTATAAGAAACCTAAACAAAGAGGGCAGCTGGCAATACGAAAAACCTAAACAAAGAGAGCAGCTAGCAATATGAGAAAGCTAAACAAGGAGAGCAGCTGGCAATATGAAAAACCTAAACAAAGAGGGAAGAAAGCAATATAAGAAACCTAAACAAAGATTGAAGAAAGCAATATAAGAAACCTAAACATAGATTGAAGAAAGCAATATAAGAAACCTAAACATAGATTGAAGAAAGCAATATAAGAAACCTAAACAAAGAGGGTAGCTAGCAATATAAGAAACCTAAACAAAGAGGGCAGTAAGTATTATAAGAAACCTAAACAGAAAACTAGTTTATGATTTGATGACTCATCAGATATGGTGAATTATTTGCTGCATCATTGTAGAATGGTTTGCCAGTCATAGGAAAATCAGATATCTTTTCAGTGTGCATGATGATAACCAATCTACTCTCACCAGAAATATTGACACCATGATTTACCCACATGTAAGGACATTGTGAAAATCTAGGTCACAGTGCAGGTAGCTAAGTCACATCCAAAGCATTTCATTGTTTACATAAATATGAAAGTTGTTAAGTAATGGCTTTAGGAGTTATATCTGGGATGTTTTAAGGTGGGTGAATGTAGAGTAAGTATTAATTCCATTGTTCTCGCATGCAGTTGAAAATTATTTAAAGTTATTTTGATTTGATAAATTCAGTGTAGCTTCTTTTATCATCTTTCCACACATGAAGATTGAGGTAAACACAAAATTTAATACACATCACTTGAGAGTGAAAAATGGTCATAGAGACCTAATTTTGTTTGAACGGTATGGTTTTCCTAATGACATCTCAGATATTGGGACTAATTTAAAATTTAAGTCACAGGAACTGGAAACACATAACCTATTTTTTTCAACTTTGCAGACCTCATAATAGATCTGAATACCAAGTTACATGAATATGCGGGCAATAATGTATGAGATACTAAACAATATGCAGTGTTAACTAAGTGTTGATGCCAGCATGTTTGACAGACAGACACACAGACATCACCAATCCATAGGTTGCTGTGCAATCTGGCCTAAAACTGATAGGTTTAGAAACCAAAAGTTGGACAGGTACAGGTACAATGTTATACATGGTGGTTGAAAGGATGGATTGATTTGTTGAGGTGAACCATATTTTTTAGCACTTTCTTCCCCTTGCCCCATTTAAGTAATTTTATGTCTCGTGGTTTGAATTTGTTATTTCACATCAGTAAACAGGATGCACTTTACTATTCTCCAGTGGTACAAAAGTTTAGTTACGTTCTTTGTTTGACTCTAACTGTAATCAGTTCTAACATCTATCTTCCCTGTTTTGTTAGTACCAGTATTATGTACTAAAAACCATATTATATACTTACTAAAAGGACAAAAAATACATTTGTATGAGTAGTTTTAAAAAACATTTTATGTTTATATAATTGTTCCCCACCTTTATGTGAAAAATGGGGGATATAGTTTGCCCATACACTTGCATTTTTTGCTCTGTAATAATTTTTTTTAAAATCAAATTTTGCTCTGTTTTGTATATTTCGTCAAGCTTGTGAATGGTGAGAGGTAGAGGATTTTACGTTAATGCTCATTTCAAATGAAATTTATGAAACGAGTTTAATAATTTCCATCTGTTGTGAGTCTTAGAAAGCGAAAGATTAAAATTATTCAAAGAGTTTCATACATTTCGTTTGAAGTAAGCATGTGTAGGATTCTATTTATCGCATGATGAAATATACTGACTTTATTTGATGAAACCGTAGAATAACATAGTGAAATGTCTTTGAAATCCATTCAGATGCCTCAGTCATTATGGCATTCCTTTGCATGACATTATGATGTCATTTGTGATGTCATTACACATTATTACACATGTTACATCTATATGAAAATTACGATAGGTGTATATTAACATAAGTAACACTGTGACAGTAGTCATGTGATAAATAGGTATTACTTTTCTAGTGGTAATGGCATCGGTAATGTTAAGATTTTGTGTTTAAGTTTTGGAGAGTTATATACTTATACATTAATTACAGAAATTAAACTGAAACTTTTCAACAATATAAAGTTTGTACTAAATATACTAGTATTCCTGTTTGTCATCATTTGCCAGGCACGGCACAACATTGCATTGAACCCTTGTTAGTCCTAGATATGATTTTAATTTGTCACTTACTTACTCCCTTGTATCTACCATTCACTCTCATGTCTCCAGGCAAAGAGAGAATCAACAATTTCTTTATGTAATTGTACTCGAAAGCAGACTAGTATTTGAATTTCACTGTTTATCAGAAATTTAGAAATTCCTTTGTTCATTTAATATTTATGTCATGCTTTAAATACCATGAATACATAGAGGATATTTGCTTGTATGAAGTGTATAATGGATATATTTCATCGAGTGGGGGAGAAACTCTGTATTTTCACTAGTGGCAGAGCCACAAGTTGAAATTCTAGAGTTTTTCAACCATAAGATGAAATATGTTCATTATTCACTCAAAAGAAGCACATTTTCTTTACATTTTATGCTTAAATATATATATATATATATATATATATATATATATATATATATATATATATATATATATATATATATATACACACACAGATTGTTTTGCTGTTTTTTGTCTATATTTGCACAGAAAATAACAGTATTAACATAATTCTCTTTCCTAGTTCAAGGCAAAAGAAACACAAATGCCTAATTGTTCCAACAATTTGATGTTGGGTGTGTTGCTTTGTTAATGAAAAGCTGACACATACCACCAACACAGTTGTAATGGTTTGTTGTGGTTATCTCTAACCTAGTTAAGCCTGATTAGCAATATGTAAGCAAAAGAGTTTGTACAGTTACCTCTCACCTAATTAAACCTGATTAGCAATAGGCAAACACAGTACTTTGTCCAGTTATCTCTCACCTAATTAAACCTGATTAGCAATAGGATAAACAAAGGACATTGTGCAGTTACCTCTCAGCTAATTAAACCTGATTAGCAATAGGCAAACACAGTACTTTGTCCAGTTATCTCTCACCAAATTAAACCTGATTAGCAATAGGCAAACACAGTACTTTGTCCAGTTATCTCTCACCTAATTAAACCTGATTAGCAATAGGCAAACACAGTACTTTGTCCAGTTATCTCTCACCTAATTAAACCTGATTAGCAATAGGCAAACACAGTACTTTGTCCAGTTATCTCTCACCTAATTAAACCTGATTAGCAATAGGCAAACACAGTACTTTGTCCAGTTATCTCTCACCTAATTAAACCTGATTAGCAATAGGATAAACAAAGAACATTGTGCAGTTACCTCTCAGCTAATTAAACCTGATTAGCAATAGGTAAACAAAGGACTTTGTACAGTTACCTCTCAGCTAATTAATCCTGATTAGCAGTGGGCAAACAAAGGAGTTTTACAGTTACCTCTCATCTAATTAAACCTGATTAACAATAGGTAAACAAAGGAGTTTTACAGTTACCTCTCATCTAATTAAACCTGATTAACAATAGGTAAACAAAGGAGTTTGTACAGTTACCTTTCGCCTAATTAAACCTGATTAGCAATAGGTAAACAAAGGAGTTTTACAGTTACCTCTCACATGATTAAGCCTGATTAGCAATAGGTAAATGAAGCAGAAGTGTCAAACAATGAACTCTGCATATAGGTAAGATTTATTTATCGTAGAGTCATATTTATCCAATGATTTTTAGTGCAACAGATTTTGTGAGGTAAATGGTAGTAGACTGTACTTGTGATACAATTATTTTAAAGACATCGGACAATAGGGTATAGTTTCCAATACTTTTCTATGTAATTATCCTATGTAAGGCTTAATATATTTTGCAGAGCTTAGTACATCAAAATGCAAACCAAATAATATCTTTGTGTTGATGGGATTATCATGCATTGCACTGAAATATTATTATTTTAAGTACTTCCTTTATTCATGGTATGGCTTTATCATTGCAGCTGTCTCTTGCGGATAGTGGATACATTTGGCACAGAGCCAGCATTTAACCATCAACAATTTGCAAAAAAGAGGAAAAAGTCCTCATCGTGGGGAGGCCAGAATCTACAGCCACAACAGTTCTTCAACATGTTTCGTAAGCAGTGTATTTCTTACCTCTCATTTCTGTATATGCGACACATTGTGCCCATGTGAGGTCATTTGAAATGTGACTATCTCATTTGAATGTGCTCATTGACTTTGTAATATCATTATACTTAAGATATCATGCATTTTTATCACTACTCATCCTGAATAGATAGTCATACTGATGCATTTTTCACCAAAAGAATTCATATGATATCTACTGGTGCTGATCTTAAATCCAATATGGCCACCATGGTAGACATCTTGAAATCTTGTTAACACTACTTCATCAGAATGGATCATCATATCAACATGGGTTTTCACTAAAAGACTTCTTATGCCTAATTGGTCCTAAATGAAAATGGTGCCAATCTTACAGCCAATATGACTGCTCTGGTGGCCATCTTGAAATCATGACTCATCTTGAACATATGGCCATATCTACATTAAATTTTCGTCAAAAGACTCCTTATAATGTCTGGTTGGTCCTAAATGAAAAGTGTGCCAATCTTATGTCCAGTATATCCACCATGGTGGCCATCTTGAAAATCTTGTTATCAATGCTGATCCTTAATGGATGGTCATACTCATATGGGGTTTTCAGCAAAAGGTTTTTGATGATGTCTTGTTGGTCCTACATGAAAATGGTACTGATCTGACCTCCAATATGCCCGCCATGGTGGCCGTCTGAGAAATCTTGTTATCACTGCTTCACCAGAGTGGATGATCTTATTGACGTGGGGTTTTCACAGAAAGACTTCTTATGATGTCAAGTTGGTCCTAAATGAAAACACTGCTGATCAGTTGTGGCCATTTTGAAAATCTTGTTCTCGCTACTCCTTTATCGGCATGGGGTTTTAACTACCTCTCTTCTCACTATATATAGTTGGTCCTAAATGACAATGATGCCAATGTGACCTCCCAAAATTTTAAAAATCTTGTAATATTTAAAAAAAAAATAAGAAAAATCTTTCTTGCAATATTCCTATATTACAATAATGTTATCTAACCTCCAAAATGACTGCCTTGATCGCCATCCTGAAAATCTTTATATGGCACCTTTTTTCCAGAATGGATGGTCTTTATGACATGAGGTTTTCACTAAAACACTTTTATAGCATTATATAGCTGGTTTTGAATGTAAAGGGTGTTCATCTGACCTCCAACATGGCACCATAGTGGCCATCTTGAAAATCTTGTGACCACTACTCCTCTTGCATGAATGATGGCATTGACATGGAGTTTTCACTAAAACACTAATTGCAGTATTTAATTGGTTCTAAATGAAACTAGTGCAGCTCAGACAATGAACATATCTGCACTGTTGTGAACAAGTTTTGAAAACCAGGCCTAATCAAACTTGTAGTCAAGTGAGAATTCATTGCTTGCAGTTTTGTATTTCATTGAGCTTATGAACACAGTGACTTGTACATATACAAGTGAATTTTGACAGTTTTCTCAAGAATATCAGAGATGGTTTCAATCCTCAGCAGTTAAAAAGAAGAAATGGTTGTATCTTGGATTCCTAGAAATTCATTTCAGCCAGTAGAGCATCAGACCTTTGTATGGATTCTTGTTCATGGATACAGTCTTGTATTGTATCTCTGTCTTCTGTTATCTGATAATTATCTTCAAACACAACGAATGGGAATTTTTTTTTTTTTTAAAATGACTCAAAATTGAAGTTATTTTTAAAGAAATTTCAGTTCAACATTTGTATACACTCACCAAAGGCAGAGTTTATTATGTTATAAAATTGTCCATCTGTCCATCCATCTGTCTGTACATCCATCTGTTACTTTTTTGTACCATTCATCGTCGTGACCAAACTTTGTCGATGGCTTGCACATGGGGGAAGGAAGTAGCTTATTGATTTTTTACGTAACAAAGTCAGAGGTCAAGGTCACTGTGACTAAAAGAAGAAAAATGGTTTATGTACAATATCATTAATTGTACATCACATGCCTGGACCAAACTTTATGGATGATTTACACTTAGGGATAGGGAAAAATCTATTGTGGATTTAAAAGGTCACTGTGACTAAAAGAGGAAAAGTGCTTTCTGTACAATAACTGTAGTTCTTTGTGACAGACTACGACAGAACTTTCTGGATGACTTGCACTTGGAAAAATTAATAATCCTATTGATTTGGGGGTCAAAAGGTCAAAACTTAGTGGCTGCAAATTAAAATGGTTTCTGCACAAAAACTTGAGTATTCAACCACATACATTCACCAAAGTTTGTGGATGGCTTAACTCTTAAAGTAAGAAAGAAACCAATTGATTTTGGAGTGAAAAGGTCAAAGGACAAGGCCACTGTGACTAAAAGAAGAAAAACTGTTTTTACATAATAGCTTTAGTACTAGATTATGTTCTGTGACAAATGTTTTTGGAGAGTTTTCAATTAATGTAAGGAAGGGGTCTATTGATTTTGGGCTCAAAAGGTATAAGTACAAGGTCGTTATGAACTTCAAGAAAAATGGGTTCTGCACAATAACTTTTGTTCTTATTTAAGTTTCTTGACCAAACTTTGTGGATGGCTTGCACTTAGCATAAGAAAAGGATCAAGGTCATGATAAGTAATAAGAAAGCAATGGTATCTGCACAGTAAGTATAGTTTCAGACTGCATAGCTCGACTAAGGCTGCAATGTTTGCACGTGTAAACAGCCTAGTTTAGTTTACTGGCTGTAAACATTTACAAAATCGGTAACCGTGTAAATGGATATGCACATGGTACATCTGGTGTTAGCAGATGCACATGTGCGGGTAGTATGTCTAGTTGCATTATCAATATTTTCTTTGGTACATATATGTAGCAGTATGAGACAATATCATGTCACTACTACGGATGTTTCACCAAAATTGTCAGAAAATGTATAATAAACAAATGTTGTAATAGGAGCTAAAAGAAGTACAGCAAATGAAATGATCGCAAGTTAAATGAGGTATGGTATGAACATTGACAGTGGCTAACAAAAGAATCGCTGTCAGCTGTAAGCCTAACTTGCAGATTAGAGGTAAGGTTGAGTTTCGAATCAGTTCGATTAAATGGCATCAATTCAGTTATTGTATACCAGGTACACGTAGACATTTTGGTAAACATTGTAGCCTTAACCTTGACTGAAGGTCAATGTAATTTTTTCTAGTCAAGGACATTGAGACTTGTTGATAACAAATCTCCAGAGTCAATCATGCCCTACAAGTGTCAACATAGACGACTGTTAAACACAGGGTGGGAGTATAATGTGCCGTTCATGGTACTCTTCTTTACAGAATTTTGAAGGTTCACATGTTAAATGGATTAGGCTGCACATGATTGTACGAAATAATACTTTTAAATCTTCTTCTCTTGCCTTTTACAGCTCATAGCCCTGATAACTCCTTTATGGGTTTTGTGGTAGAGCAGCATTTGAATGACACTTTAGTCAAAGAAATCCAACGTGAGAACCAAGCTCTGGTGTATGGAAAAAATGAATATATGTGGCAGGTCAGTAGTGATTCTTGTACTGTAAAACCTTGGTTAAAGAGGTTACACTTTGTGCGTGGAAAAATATGTCTTTCAAGGAAAGAAAGCATCAGGTTATAATGATCTTCACAGAAGGATGTGTAGTAGGGTTCCACGTTTTGTACCCCCCACCACCTTTTTCAGAGGTATCTTGTTCGTACTGATGCCACCAGATGTCACAGAGGAGCAAGTTGTGGCAGGACCAAGGCTCCACCCAGGATCCCCCTAACTCAAGGCAGGCACTCTACCACTTGAGCTATCTGGGCTGATATGCCCAGTCCTACCAGTTATACTTTCTCCCTGCCTTTTTTAGATGTGTCCCTGTGTCTTTACATTTGAGAATTTACCTTTTAATCAGCACCATATAGCCAGTATTCAGCTGACATGCTGTTAAACATACATACATACATACATACATACATACATACATACATACATACATACATACATACATACATACAAACAAACATACATACATATATACATACAAACATACATACATACATATATACATATATAAATACACACACACATGCATACATACATACATACATACATACATATATACACACACACACTTACACATACATTACTAGGGAGGGGTGATGGGAGGGTTAGAAGGGCTGGGGTGTACGGGGAAAAATGAATGACCACACCTGGGCTTGATCCGGGACATCCCTAGCTAAAGATGGGTGTGCTCTACCATTTGAGCCATCCAAGCCAGCATTTGTTTTGTTTTAGATACCTTCTTATTGTTATGGAGGGGGTCATATAGTGTTATAACACAGAACAAGTTGTGCTGGGACAAGATATACAATTAATTATCCATGCTTGTATATCCTGTCCCAGCACAACTTGTTCTGTCCCATCTCAAAGTTCATTTCCATTCACTTACTTTTGAAGGACTTCATGGATTTAAATAAAATTACTTAGAGGCTTCACATTAAGAAGACCAAAATCAAGTTCGATTTTCACCATTTTATGACAGAGTTTAACAGAGTTATGGCCCCTGTTTGATTAACATTTTGCACTTCAGTTGCATCATACTGGCAGCAGCATTCCTGCCATATGGGCACATTTCTAGCTATTAACTTGCCTGTACAAAGTAGAGGAGAGCTTATACTATACCCCCGACATTTTCATCATCAGCGGTGTCCGTAATCAGGATAATAGAGTACAAGTTTTGTTTTACCACCCTGTTACCAGCTTTATGTATTAGTTCCTTGTAGAACTTACAGTGTTCATCACATCATTCTGAACCACCACGTGTGGAAGTAGGTCATTGTGACTTACTTTTTTCACACAAATGATTTGTTATTAAGGTTAACCACAGTGTAAAAGTTTTGCCTTCCAGGCAAATCTCGAGCTATAGGTATGGTATGTTCATAGAACTTGATCAGATTGTTTTGTGAAGCCCATGTTAGTGGGAATCAAAGACATAGCAATCACTTTGCAGACATCACTGTCATCGTTGTCAACAGTTCATTTCCTAAAACCTTTGATAGATTCTCATCATACTTGGCATGAATCAATATGAAGCTAAGACAATTTATTCTACGACATGCCCACTCACCTCTTATACCTTGGAGTCAAAGTCTCAGTCATAGAAAATTTGCATGAAGGTATTGGAAGTTTTTTCGTTTGCTAATATTTCCTGAACCCCTCACTAGATTCTCATTATACTTGGCACGAATCAAGGCAGTTCATTCTACGACACACTTGTTTCACCCATGACCTTGGACTCTGGATAAAAGTCACAAAAAATTTGCATTGAGGTTTTGTGAAAGTGTTTTAATTTGCTTATATTTCCTCAACCACTTGATAAATTTTCTTCTTGGGAAGAATCATTAGGTAGGTAAGGCAGTTCAGTCTTGAACATGTGTGCCTGCCCCTTTAACCTTGCGGTCAAAGTCGTGGAACTAGGTCCGAATATTTTTTGCATCAATCTGAACCATCCCAGGGGGTTCAAGGTCACAATGGTCTACTTTTCTTAGCTTAAATATAATGAATGTTGTAGACAGATTTATCACAGTGTAAACGGGTTGTCCTCCTGGCAAATCTCAAGCTGTAGGAATGTTATCTACATGGAACATAGTCAGTGTGTTCCTTGTATCATTCTTAATCACTGCAGGGGAAAGTAGTTCACAGTGACCTACATTTCTTACACATGTCAGTTTTTTTGCAGATTATCATCAGTGTAAAAGTTTTGTCTTTGCAGCAAATCTCCAGCCGTAAATATGCTGTATTCATACAACTTGATCAGTGTGTTTCTTTTATCATTCTAAACCACCACAGGTGAAAGTTGGCCATGGTGATCGACCTTTCTTACACTAATGTCTAAGTTTTTGTTGTGTACAGTCCCAGTATTAAAGTCTTATTTTTTTAAATGGAAAATCTACCGCTGTTGATAGGCTGTATTTAAGGACTTTGATCAAGATATTCCAAGCATCATTCTAAACCACTTTATGTGAAAGTTGGTCACAGTTAACTAGTTTTCTTACACTAATTACTTTGTTGTGTACCGGCTTCAGTGTCTGACAAACACCAAATATTGTGCCTGGTAATTATTGAAATAAGTCAGTTTAATAGCAATAATACATTAGCTGCTTTTATTGCATTGCTGTCCCTTTTCCTGGTACTAGTCCAAGTTCTAAAACAAAAGAAACATGATCCCAACCTGATGCCTTAGTTACTTCATTATTTAGAATATCATCCTTCTTTTCCTTGGACTTTTTGTGGTTATCATGCATATCTGGGTGCTTAACAGCTTTACCATTTAAAATGTCTTTCTGCATAATTGTCATCATGCACATTTTTGTGTTGCATTTGACATTTTCTTCTCAGTCCTTACATGTTTTACTTTTATCTGTGTCCCTTTTTGTTACTGTTGAGAGTTTTGTGCTTTTTATATCAAAGTAGTGCTTCTTCACATTTTATCCCTGCATTAGTAACTGGTCTTAGGGTAAGTATTACTCACCACAAATTTGTTTCAGTCTGTTTTTGTATTTTCTGTCAGCCTTTTAGCAATACCACCAGGAGCTGGCAAATGTAATCAAAAGAAGGCTGCTTGGGACACTCCCCCCATCTGGTTGGCATGCATAATGTGTGCTTACATGGATGGATGTCCTTTCTGTGCCCAATGGACAGACTGGGATTTGACAGAAAGCCGCCACTTGTATAGAGGCAGGAAGAAAGGAACTATCACTTCCCAGTGTTAGGAAGTCACCAGCTCCCATAAGGGATTTATCCATGGCACTTCCCAGTGTAAAAAATAGTTGCACGCTCCTGTAAGAGAGAGATCAGTGACACTTATCAGCTCCCAGTGTAAGGAAGTCATCAGCTCCCATGAGGGAGCAACCAGTGACACTTCCCAATGTAATGAATTTGTCAGTTCCCATGAGTAAGGGATTAGTGGCACTTCCCAATGTAAAGAAGTTGCCAACACCAATGTGCTTGTCCCACCTTGCTGGCACAACGAAACTGCAGTCATCTTCAGCACAGTTGGACATGCGGACAAGTCAAGTAGGTTTTGTTTATCATAGTCCAGTTCCCTGAATAGAGACTCCTCAAACAGGTCTCTATTGCCTGACATGTCATTGGCTGGTGACTTTGCATCTGGTACCAGGTGAAAGGTCTTCATGTAGCAGTCACTGGGCACTGGGTAGGGTGAAAAGTACTGGTCACCGAGTTTCTGTCACCTGGTATCAGTCACTGGGTTTAGACACCGGTCATCTGATAAGGCACCAGGCTTTGCTCACGGGTCTAGAGAAAGGGATCAAGTCAACACCCCTCCCCCTTTCCCTATGTTCCTGTTCAGTTTCTCAACTCAAATGTAAGCCAGCAATGTCTTTCTTCCTTCCCATTTTTGAGTTCAATCCCTATGACACTGACCTTTTGATCACCAGTCTAGGGAATGGGATCGGGTTGAGACCCTACCCCATCCATCGACCCCATCCTTCCCAATGTTCCCAATCAATCTGTACAGGGCATGGGGACTAGAGCTAGAGGGAGTAGTCCTTCCGAATCAATCTGTACAGGGCATGGGGACTAGAGCTAGAGGGAGTAGTCCTTCCCAATCAATCTGTACAGTGCATGGGGACTAGAGCTAGAGGGAGTAGTCCTTCAGGCTGGTAATCTTGAAAAGAATCATCATATCAGCAACCTAGAAATTTGGGCTGTTTTTCTAGCACTGTGGGTGCATCAGTCGCATGAGACATCTCGTCTTCTTTGTTGCCATGGACAACACATTGTTCATGGTTTAGCTCTGATATCTGGGTGCACACATTTCCCATCCCTTTGCTTGGAAGTCTGGAACCCTCCAATGGACAGCTTCTTCAGAGATCACTGTCAGGCAAGAGAAATGGTGGACAGCCTGTCCAGACAGGGACAGGTGGCCCTCACAGAATGGTCTGTGGTAGCAGAGAGAATTTTTCAACTGTGAAGGAAGCTCATAGTAAAGAAGCTACCACTTTATGTCTCTCCAGTTCCAGACCAGATGGCATGGACAGTGGATGCCTTTAGTCTGAAATGGGATTGACCATATGCCTTTACCTTCCTACCTTCCAGAATAATCCCTCAAGTTCTTCAAAGTCAGAATCTCTATGTCATGAATCATTTTGAATGCCCGATGTAGCCCCAGTGGTCATGGTTCCTCAGTCTGCTGGTGGATACCTCTAGGGAGTTACTGCTGTGGAGGGATCTACCTCCTGCACAACAATCCAAAAATTCTCCACCTTCACACCTGGCTCAGAGCAAACGATGTATATGCCAATATCCGATTTCAAGCAAGGTTGCCAACTGCATCACCCAGGCTGGAAGGCAATTGACTTACAAGTTTACAAAACAAAGTGGATAATATTCTGTAATTGGAGCAGGAGGAAATGCATTGATCCTATCGACCCCCAAACCCCCACCTTTAGCTCAGGTTGCAGATTTTCTTCTTTTTCTTTTTGAATAAAAAGATAGCTCTGTCTCCACATTTAGTGCTAGAAAGCAGTCCTTTCCAATATTTTTAAGTTCTCTGTTGGTTCCACCATAGGGTCAGACCCTCAGCTTTCAGAATTGATCAGGTACTCTGAGCTTCAGAGAGGAGTCTCTTACTTTTTAATGCCTGGATGGAACCTTTCATGTGTTCTTTGGTCATTATCTAAACCACCCGTTGAACAGCCTCGATCCAAGTCAGAGAAGGATGATATACCAAATAACTGAACTAAGTCATCAGACTGGGATCATGTTTTGTTCTATACCTCCAATTACTAATTGGAGGAGTGAATTCTGTAGTAATGCATTAATAGCATCTAGGTGTTATAATGAAATTAAATTTAACACCCAAAAACTACATTTTTAGAGAATTGATTAGTTGAGGCTTCAAATATGTTTTAAGGATAAGTATTTATTTACATCATAACCTTGGTTGCATTTATTTACACCTTGCCTATGTAATTCTGCATATTCCCCCCCCCCCCCCCACCTCCCCCCCAAACAGATACATGTGAGTACTGATATCACTTTTTTTATAAAGGACTTAAATAAAAATCAAGTAAAAAATTTAAAAAAAGGTAAATTCTCAGTTGTATTTTCAAATATGGCATTATTGTTCTGTAGATCAATTCTGAAATCTGTTTTGTTACATAATGTTCACATTATTACTGTCCTAATCATTGTTCTGAACTGAGCTAAAATTGCTGTAGGGCAGAAGGACCTAAAGCAGATGTAAACTGTAAGCCCTTTATGGGAGCTGTAGGCCCCACCATAAAAGTGAAAAACAGGAGAAATTAAAGATTTCAATTGTAAACAGCATACATTGTTTACTTGTTGTTTGTTTTTTATTTAGCTGGCATGGAAAAATCAATTATTCTGATTACGCAATATTTACCCCATTTTGGTGACTTTTCAGTTGTTTGACCAATTATTGAGTAAAATACAAGTACACATGAAAGAGGTTTTAGCATAAACTGATGATGTTTTTACTTTCACTTCTGACAGGATCTGCAAATTTTTTTAAGAGGATATAAAAACAGAAAGTTGAAAAGAATAAAAATAATACAGATTTTATTTTATTTACATGGTTAGACTTTTGTTGCATACATACTATGTTAGTTAAAATATAGTTTCTAAACACAAGATTGGACATGTGACAAAAAAACTGAAATTTTGTATAGCTGTATTTGTCCCATGACAACACGTAGGTCCCAAGCATACCAGCCAACAGTAATCATGTTAACAGAATTGTTAACTGCACTGTGACATGACAATTATCACTGCCATATACCAGTGTTAGAGGCTAATGCAAAAGTAATGCACTTTGACATAACAGTTAGCACTGCCACATAACAGTGTTAGAGGCTAATGCTATAGTAATGCACTGACATAACAGTTAGCAATGCTACATAGCATTGTTTGAGGTTAATGCTACAGTAGTGCGCTGTGACATAACAGTTAGCACTGCTAAATAGCATTGTTTGAGGTTAATGCTACAGTAAGTCCTTAATGCTGGGTAATAAACAGAATACCAAGCTCATGTTCAGATATATGAAATGAATTGAATGATACTGTAATGGCATATAATATTACACATTTGATAAATTTCATATCATATCAACATTTGACATGTAGGATCTTTTTTATAACTAGACATCATTTTTCTCTCCATCTAGGCCAAAACCCAATACCTAGACATTATCAACAAGTCTCTGGAAGTCCATGCTACAGTCTACATGGATGAGAAGTCAGAAAAAGTGAATAACACAGCCAGTACTATTATCCCAAGCTATGTGATCAATCATGGGTTTCTTAATGGTGAAGATCTTCACACGCTTCTCAGACAATCTAAGGTTTGCATGTTACGGTACCATCTGTAACTCTTTTGTTCACTTTTTTGAATTTTTTTTATGCGTATGAATAATTATAGGTAAAATATTAATTACAATTTTCATAAGTACTTACAAAATTTAGAAATTTTTCATAAGAATATTCTTTATGATGAATTTGAATCCTAAAATAATTATGATTTCTTTGGATTAATGATGTACAAAAATGTAGATGATAAAAAACATTACAGACAGTATGAGTACTACAGGACTCCCAGCCAATTATACAGACAGTATGAGTGCCACATTTTTGACATGAGTGCCCAAAATGCGACCCGGGTTTTGGGAACCAATGCCTTAATGGTATGTGATAAATAATGAGTGTAAGATAAAAATCATTTTATACACACTATTGTAACACTCTGCAATACCATATAGAAGCATCAGATAGCACTGCAGAAGACTGTATGAACTTTCTGTACAGATGCCTTAATATATATTGTATGAACTTTCTGTACAGATGCCTTAATATATATTGTATGAACTTTCTGTACAGATGCCTTAATATATATTGTATGAACTTCTTTCTGTACAGATACCTTAATATATATTGTATGAACTTCTTTCTGTACAGATGCCTTAATATATATTGTACGAACTTCTTTCTGTACAGATGCCTTAATATATATTGTATGAACTTCTTTCTGTACAGATGCCTTAATATATATTGTATGAACTTCTTTCTGTACAGATGCCTTAATATATATTGTATGAACTTCTTTCTGTACAGATGCCTTAATATATATTGTATGAACTTCTTTCTGTACAGATGCCTTAATATATATTGTATGAACTTTCTGTACAGATGCCTTAATATATATTGTATAAACTTCTTTCTGTACAGATGCCATAAAATATATTGTATGACATTCTTTCTGTACAGATGCCTTTGAATCTGTTGTATGAACTTCTTTCCATACAAGATGTAGTGTATTTTATTTTTCTTCTTCCTTTCAGATTTTTGTAGGGCTGGGATTTCCCTATGAGGGACCTGCCCCTTTGGAAGCCATAGCCAATGGTGCTGTGTTTCTGAACCCTAAATTCAACCCTCCACACAACCGCAACAACAATGCCTTCTTCAAAGGGAAACCTACTGAACGAGAGGTAATTTTCAGATCATGTGTCTGTTAGACTTGTCACCCTCCTATCTCTTCATAGAATTTTCACTGTCAAAGCATTTAGTAGTACCTTTAATATTTTTACTTGATGTGTATAAGACTGCAACATTTACCAAAATGTCCAAACATGTTCATAGTATACAATAACGGAAGCGATGCCATTTAATCGAACTGATCAGAAACTCAACCGTTCCTGCACCTTAGGCTTGCAGATAACAGCTATTTATAAGCCATTGATAATGTGCATGCCATACCTCTCTCAACTTGAGATCGGTTTCATTTGCTATATGCCTTTGCTTCTTATAGTGACAGTTGATGAATATACAGTATGTAAATTTAGGTCAAACATTCGTAGGATCATTGTTGTACAGTACAACCTGTCTTGAGCAACCTCTGCTTTGAGTAACCATCTGTCATTTATGACCATAATTGTCATGCATAGATAGATTTTATTATATAAATGCACTGTCGTAAGTGACCACCTGCAGAATGCGACCAGCGACCATGATTTTATTTTGCAAAATAAGCAATTTGACACTGCTATGAATGACCGTATTGCAAAAACACAGATTCAGATTAACACCACTGACCTTTCTTTAATCCTTTGCACCCACAACTGCTTAAAAGGGTCTGCAGCCAAAGTGCACATTTTTCTAATCAACATTGTTATGAACAACTACATCGCAAGAACGGTGATAAACACACTGACCTTTTTATATAATCCTTTTTAAGCATGACCGCTTAGGAGGGTTTGTTTTAAACAAATAAAAGTTGAATCTGGCTACCGTTTTCGAAAACCTACAGGTCATGTAGGTAGCATCGTATGTAGCAGACTATAAACCAGACTAAAGTATATGTCACTTACTGCCATTTTAGTGCTGAAGTCATGTAAATCTCCAAATATGATTAACCATTCCTTCTTCAAAGAGAGCAGTCGAGGATGTACAGTCAATTCAGTGGTTTGTATTGTTTCATTATCTTTGGGAAAAACCACACAACCCCAATAATATCATAATTAGAAACCTTATTAAAAGGCTTCACCGTGGTGGTCAAGTACGTTGTTTGTCATTGGAGTCAATCCGTAATGCCTGGGGTGAGTGGAGTCTTTGTCTTTGTCTTTATCTTTAATAAGAGGTAATCATTTTCCATATTTGATTGTCATTGTAAAAAGGTTTCTATTGTTTGTTACTTTTTTGATGTTACAGTTATTAAAACCCATACACCAAGCCATCATCTATTCACCGGGGTGCAGCCGCTTGCATCATTGTTTATCAAGTTAATCTCGTCATGTCATCGGTGAATTAAGCGGTTAGGTTTTATCAGTCGATAAATTTATTTTGTTTCTGGATGGGTAATTCTGTTTTATATTTTATTCATTGGTACATATATATTCTATATTTACCCAAAGCCTGATCAAAGCCACTAATTCATACACAGGATCAGTAAGTGTTGTCTGTCGTACCTAAATGTGCAACTATTATGCTACATTTGAAGTAACTCTGAAATGTACGGGCATGTGAAGTTAACTTATGGACAGGATAAATAAATATTACCTTAGTTAATTTTGCAATCTGTATGCTAATACATATACACCTGATCTTCAAATATCAATATACATGTTGTATGAAATATGTAAATCTTTATTGCTGTATAAAATTATTTTGAGATGAAATTAGTGCAATATTTTAACAAAAACTATGAATAAAGAATAGAATGCATTTACAGTAATTGTGGGTATTTTCCCTTCTTAACCCCTGTTGAATTTTGCCCATGAAAACTGATCATCATGCTCAAACTTGTTATGAGAGACCACCTGTCTTGAAAAACTGCTTTTTGTTGGCAGAAGGGGTGGTCTCTCCTGACAGGTTTTACTGTATTGTCTTGTACTGCTAGATATATGTATTAATGAAAAAATCAATAAAGCAACTGGACATACTACCTGGACAAGTGCCACTGCTAATGTCATATGTACCACATGCATGTTTATTTACACATGTAATTGTTGCAGCCTTAAATGTGTAATGCTTCAATGTGTAGGGAGTTCATAATACTTTCAGCATACAGAAATTGGAGGAATTAGCACATTGCCAATAAGATCTGACCTTGTATGACAAGTAGAGTTAGTAAAGAACCTCATGTTTAAAGAAGAGGGAGTAAAATTTATATATTTAGAATTTAAACCACAATATAACAAAAATCACAATGTTTTATTTTGATCCAAACCATTCATACCCCTCATATTAAATACACACTTAAAAATATTCATGTAATATAATAGGTTGGAGCTGACGTTTACATACATGGAGAATTACAATCCTCTACCTGGGCCCCGGGTGGCCGAGTGGTCTAAGGCGCTCGCCTTTGCAGATCACTGACATCTCACCTCTGTTCGTGTGGGTTCGAGTCTCGGGCTCGGCCAAAGTGGGTATGTGAGAAAGCTAGCCAGTAACTTCCCATGGGTTGGTGGTTCTTCCCGAGGTTTTCTTGGGTTCTTCCTCCACCAAAATATACTGGCCGCCATGTATAGCCTATCATGTGCTGAAAAATGGCGTTAAACCCATAACAACCAACAATCCTCTATCACAACCACATCCCCATCCCCCTGTACTAAATTATTGGCATCATGTATACAGTTACAAGATATTAATGGTTTGCAGCTCAACATTGCTGTGTCAGTCACATTAGGTGCAGTGACCAATATTTTGAGATATACATTAATATATACGATTATGTTTGGTAGGTAGTGAAATTGTTTGGTTGGTAGCGAAATTTCTTTATATAGTAGTGACATTTTTTATATAGTAACCTTCTGCTGAATTAGGGAAGTGGAAAAGACCCAATTCTACAGATTACTTAATTGACTGACAACAGCTAGGGTGATTTTGATTTTGCTAGTCCATTGTGCAGTGTGAGAGCACATTAGGCTAATTTGCATAGGTAAAGTACACGAAGTTGAACAACCCAAATTGAAGTTAGGTAAATTAGAGATGTGTGTTTAAGACAAAAAAGTTATTACACTTCGTTGTTTTGATTGAGAATATTTAAGCCATCTTTATTAAAGATTAATGGCTAGTTCATGATTAGGGGCAAAGTATATTTGAAGTTGGATTTTACTCCATAAATAAAATGCAAAACATGCTTATTTTGGTAGTAAGAGTTTTAAAATTTGGAGCATTTATGATGTACCGAAAAAGTACCGCATCATAAGATGGTTTCAGATAAGACAAAGATATGGTCATCAATCCCTATACACTATAGTTGGTGATAAAGATCTAATACCAGTGTTTTTATATCAATAATTATATAGATGAACTAATTTTGGAGTAATATACCCAACATACTTGATTAACATTAGGTATACAATATTCCCAAGTTAATAATTTGGAAAAACTGGGCTAGGTAGGGCTATGCCATATTTTTTATAGTCTATGAGAAAAACCATGATGACGAATCACATCCATTTTGGCTTGCAACGGGTGTTCAGTTTTCACCACATGAACTATGATGTGTTTTTGGTCTCACCACCTGCTGTGACAGCCCCAGCAGTCAAAAAGTCCCCTCCATTTTTGTGCTGGAATCCATGGAAAATCTTGTTACACCCTAATCATTTTGCAAAATAGACTTATTCTAATTTGTGATATGATCTGTTCAAAAATATTTAAATTGAAGGTTTGTGCAATTTGTTTCCTAAATGGATTATGATTTTTCATTTAAAAAAAACTGAAAAAAATTACCAGTATAAGCTCAAGTTGCGAGCCCTATAGTAAACTGTTACATTTTACACTAAAAATGTACACCAATATAAGACAGCTTCACCTGTAACATTATACACTATTTAAATGTCTCCCCAGAGAAGTGTTATAGTGAAGGACCATTGTATAAAGCTTCCTTGCCTAATGCTTGTAGTTAAGGACCATTGTATAAGCTTCCTTGCCTAATGCTTGTAGTTATGGACCATTGTATAAAGCTTCCTTGCCTAATGCTTGTAGTTAAGGACCATTGTATAAGCTTCCTTGCCTAATGCTTGTAGTTAAGGACCATTGTATAAGCTTCCTTGCCTAATGCTTGTAGTTATGGACCATTGTATAGACTTCATTGCCTAATGTTTGTAGCCTAATGCTTGTCGTTAAAGACCATTGTATAGACTTCCTTGTCCAATGCTTGTAGTTAAGGACCATTGTATAAGCTTCCTTGCCTAATGTTTGTAGTTAAGGACCATTGTTTAGACTTCCTTGCCTAATGTAGCCTAATGCTTGTAGTTATGGACCATTGTATAGACTTCATTGCCTAATGTTTTTAGCCTCATGCTTGTAGTTAAAGACCATTGTATAGACTTCATTGCCCAATGCTTGTTGTTAAGGACCATTGTATAAGCTTCCTTGCCTAATGCTTGTAGTTAAGGACCATTGTTTAGACTTTGTTGCCTAATGCTTGTAGTTAAGGACCATTGTGTAAGCTTCCTTGCCTAATGCTTGTAGTTAAAGACCATTGTATAGACTTCCTTGCCCAATGCTTGTAGTTAAGGACCATTGTATAAACTTCCTTGCCTAATGCTTGTAGTTAAAGACCATTGTATAGACTTCCTTGCCTAATGTAGCCTAGTGCTTGTAGTTAAAGACCATTGTATAGTCTTCCTTGCCTAATGCTTTTAGTTAAAGACCATTGTATAGACTTCCTTGCCTAATGTAGCCTAGTGCTTGTAGTTAAAGACCATTGTATAGTCTTCCTTGCCTAATGCTTGTAGTTAAAGACCACTGTATAGACTTCCTTGCCTAATGCTTGTAGTTAAGACCATTGTGTAGACTTCCTTGCCTAATGCTTGCAGTTAAAGACCATTGTATAAAGCTTCATTGCTAATACTTGTTGTAGTGAAGGACTGTTGTATAAAGCTTCATTGCTAATACTTGTTGTAGTGAAGGACTGTTGTATAAAGCTTCCTTGCCTAATACTTGTTATAGTGAAAGACAATTGTATAAAGCATCCTTGCCTAATACTTGTTGTAGTAAAGGACTATTATATGAAGCTTCCTTACCTAATACATGTTGCAGGTTATAGCTACTTTAGATACCAGCTGTCTTCATTACCTTTGAATGGTGTGTCACAGTTGTATTATATGGTAACTTGCATAACAAAATGTGATATTTTAGAATGGACATGATCCAGTTTAATATTTTTACCTTTTTTGTAACCAGTATTAACCCAGCAAATCATGGCAATCAGCATTAGAAAGTTCAACATTATTAGACATACTAAAATGTGACATATGGCAAATATTATAATAGTTGAAAATGCAGTGGCATAATTTTGTTATTTATCAGTATCAAAATTTCACATCATGGTTGTTTTTCTATATTGTGACATGAAATATCTAGTAATATGAGTCAGTAACACCAGTGAGTAATGCCAATTCTATGCAGTTAATTCTGAATAACTTAGGAAGTGGAGCCTTAAAATGATTCTCTAATTTCCAGGTTTTAGGAGTTAGAGTACAGTTAAGCTCAACCACCTTCACCAGTTATCTGATTCAGTGCAAGTGTACTTTGACTTTGGCAAGGTCAGCGACACTAAAATGGGAGAGATGAAAGGGTCGAGATTAACATTGAAGCAGTAATTCACCCAGAAGATATATCATAAACACTTTTCATTAATGAAAATTAAATGACTAATCTTAACATCACCTTATAATAATTGATTAAAACAAATATATTTAGACATTGGGAGAGAGAGAGAGAGATTTAGACATTTAGAGAGAGAGAGAGAGAGAGAGAGAGAGAGAGAGAGAGAGAGAGAGAGAGAGAGAGAGAGAAACAGATGCATTAATTAGAGACATTAAAAAATAAATATGACAGAATATGTGTCTTTTCATCCAAGAACTTTATTTGTAACACTTTTAGCGTTTATTTGAAAATTACAGTCTGCGAATTAAAAACCAGTGAAGAATAAGAATTGTAACACAAGCTCTAGAATTATAAAAATAATACATGATACTATAGTGATTCATCCACATAGAAAAATCCCCATAATGTTCAACTACAAATTACTACGATAGCTTTAGTACTTATGTGCACCAATAAGAATAAAATTTCTGTAAAAATTAAAAAAAATTCCTCCAAAAATCAACTTTAAATTATCACCAGCACAATTATTAAAACACAATTAAATCAAAAACAAAATCCATAATTTAAAGAACAACAACCACTTGCGTGTATCTGTTTTGTCATGCCCTTATGAGTACATGTGAGATGTTCCATCGTTCTTTTCATTTTTTGTATATGTGTCTTCCATCAGTGTTTTCATTCTATCTGCATGTATTTCTTCCATCTTTTCATTGTCCCCTTGCCTTTTTTCTATAGCAACATTGTTATGTTACTCTGCTTTTGTGACAATTTATATTGAACATGACCAATATAATCCTAAACTTTTGTGTCAAAATCTCTGTTCAAGTCACTAGTTGTTTGTTGAAACAAGTCCATTTTCAACAGCTTATGATGCATACTAAATGTATGTAACACAAATAAATTTTCATGAAAAGTGGGTCAATGACAGTGTGAGAGAATACAGAGGCAGCCAGTATTTCGTGCCAAACATCAGCTGATATTTATAATAAATTGCTTTGTGACATTTGTTGACATAAAGAAAAGGTGTTATGTGAAGATTAAAAATACAACTGACCCATAATACAAGTCATATAGAGAACAGGCACACACATGATCCAATTTAAACCGACTCGTGGGCTATGCCCATTCGTAGGATTAAATTGGATACTGGTAATGCTTGTTCCTCATTCTCTAAAAATATTACATAGGCTTCAAATGCATCATAAGGTATGAAATTATATGCAATATATTGAATAATACAAAATGTGACTTATTCCAACCTGTCTCATAATTTTGATATCTAATGGGTACTTAAATAAGATCTTTTTTGTATTATGTAGGTTACAAGTCAGCACCCGTATGCAGAGCAGTTCATCGGAGAACCATATGTGTACACTATTGACATAGATAATGAAGAGCAAGTCAGGAGCACAGTACAGAAAATACTAGACTTAGACACGGTTTGTTATGTCTCCTTGAAGTATATACATATATACACACAACAAAACAGGTACCAAAGTATCAATCATGCATTAAAAATTATATACATATATACACACACAACAAAATAGGTACCAAAGTACCAATCATGCATTAAAAGTATATACATATATACACACACAACAAAAAAATTATCAAAGTACCAATCATGCATTAAAAAGTATATACATATATACACACACAACAAAACGGGTACCAATCATGCATTAAAAATTATATACATATATACACGCACAACAAAATAATTACCAAAGTACCACTCATGCATTAAAAAGTATATACATATATACACACACAACAATATAATTAAAAAAGTACAAATCGTGCATTAAAAAGTATATACATATATACACACACAACAAAATAATTACCAAAGTACAAATCATGCATTAAAAAGTATATACATATATACACACAACAAAATAGGTACCAATCATGCATTAAAAAGTATATACATATATACACACACAACAAAATAATTACCAAAGTACAAATCGTGCATTAAAAAGTATATACATATATACACACACAACAAAATAATTACCAAAGTACAAATCATGCATTAAAAAGTATATACATATATACACACACAACAAAATAATTACCAAAGTACAAATCATGCATTAAAAAGTATATACATATATACACACAACAAAATAGGTACCAATCATGCATTAAAAAGTATATACATATATACACACAACAAAACAGGTACCAAAGTACAAATCATGCATTAAAAAGTATATACATATATACACACAACAAAATAGGTAACAATCATGCATTAAAAAGTATATACATATATACACACACAACAAAATAATTACCAAAGTACAAATCGTGCATTAAAAAGTATATACATATATACACACACAACAAAACGGGTACAAATCATGCATTAAAAAGTATATACATATATACACACAACAAAACAGGTACCAAAGTACCAATCATGCATTAAAAAGTATATACATATATACACACAACAAAACAGGTACAAAATCATGCATTAAAAAGTATATACATATATACACGCACAACAAAATAGGAACCAAAGTACCAATCATGCATTAAAAATTATATACATAATTATATACACACACAACAAAATAGGTACCAATCATGCATTAAAAAGTATATACATATATACACACACAACAAAATAATTACCAAAGTACCAATCGTGCATTAAAAAGTATATACATATATACACACACAACAAAATAGGTACCAATCATGCATTAAAAAGTATATACATATATACACACACAACAAAATAGGTACCAATCATGCATTAAAAAGTATATACATATATACACACACAACAAAATAATTACCAAAGTACCAATCATGCATTAAAAAGTATATACATATATACACACACAACAAAATAATTACCAAAGTACCAATCATGCATTAAAAAGTATATACATATATACACACAACAAAATAGGTACCAAAGTACCAATCATGCATTAAAAAGTATATACATATATACACACACAACAAAATAATTACCAAAGTACCAATCGTGCATTAAAAAGTATATACATATATACACACACAGCAAAATAGGTACCAAAGTACAAATCATGCATTAAAAATTATATACATATATGCACACACAACAAAATAGGTACCAAAGTACAAAATCATGCATACAAAAATGAGGTTCTTTTTTTTTTTTACATTGAATTTCAGTTTCAAGTTCAGTCAAGAATATATCAGTTTGTACATTCACTGTTCCCGCATATTAAAGAAACCTCACTATACTACTGCCCCTTGGTAATGCAGGTATGGTCATGGATCTCGTATACAGTGGTCCCTCGCTATATAATCCCTGACTATACTACTGCCCTTGGTAATGCAGGTATAGTCATGGATACCATATACATTGGTCCCTCTCATTAAAGTCCCTGACTATACTACTGCCCTTGGTAATGCAGGTATGGTCATGGATGCCATATACATTGGTCCCTCTCATTAAAGTCCCTGACTATACTACTGCCCCTTGATAATGCAGGTATGGTCATGGATGCCATATACAGTGGTCACTCTCTATATAATCCCTGACTATACTACTGCCCTTGATAATGTAGGTATAGTCATGGATGCCATATACAGTGGTCCCTCTCATTAAAGTCCCTGGCTATACTACTGCCCTTGATAATGCAGGTATAGTCATGGATGCCATATACATTGGTCCCTCTCATTAAAGTCCCTGACTATACTACTGCCCTTGATAATGTAGGTATAGTCATGGATGCCATATACATTGGTCCCTCTCATTAAAGTCCCTGGCTATACTACTGCCCTTGATAATGTAGGTATAGTCATGGATGCCATATACATTGGTCCCTCTCATTAAAGTCCCTGACTATACTACTGCCCTTGATAATGCAGGTATAGTCATGGATGCCATATACAGTGGTCACTCTCTATGTAATCCCTGACTATACTACTGCCCTTGATAATGCAGGTATGGTCATGGATGCCATATACAGTGGTCACTCTCTATATAATCCCTGACTATACTACTGCCCTTGATAATGCAGGTATAGTCATGGATCATATTAAATTTTGTCAATTCTGTTTTGTCTTTGCTACTTGAATTATTCCACTTCAGTTCAGTTCATGGCCAATGATAATGAATTATAATGCAATTTCTCATCATTTAATATTCTTTTTTGTGCTTTAATACACAGTTTGGACACAGACTTGTTGTTTAATCCCTCAGTATTAAGGCACTTATAATTCAAGGTCACTTTAATGGCTCCCATGAAGAGCATTATAAAGTGGAAGCAATGTACTTAGACATTCAGCATATGAATATATATATATATAGTCAAACCTGTCAAGATGGTCACCCCTATGTAGCGGTCACCTGGTGTCAGCAGCCATTCTAATGTCTGCCAGCAAGTTTCCTATATAAAAGTCATGTGTATAATGGTCACCTACTTTCCACATTCAGTGGACAGGTGTTTCCTAACCAAATATTAGTTTCTCACTGCTTTACGTTGTCACTGGGTCATATAAACAGTGACCAATCAGTGTATGCAAATTTAACTTTTGCTTCATCAGGAAGGCATTGTTTAGATAATGGCATATCATGTGAATTGATGTGTAAACATTTTTTTTTTCGCTTGTACTCACCGTACTCCAGTCGCACTGTCAGTGTAACTCAAAGGTGTAAATATATCAAATTTGAAAGCAAGGCAGTTTTTATCATTAGGGGAGAGAGTCAAATCATTTTGGTTTGCTGGATGGTGGGAAAAGTGGTCGTTTTCACAGCAGAAATGGGAGTCACATTTTGTGACAGATATAGTTTTATATCTTCATCAATATGCCTGTGAATTAAAGCTATCTCTGATGACAAATGTTCATCTTTGAGGAGAGATATGAGTTACATCCCTTTTCACTAGGATCATGGGTCATTCAGTATTTAAAAACTTGTCTTTAAACCAAGTCAGTGTTTCGATTCATGTGTTACTAACAATAACCACATAAGGCTTCTTGTCATTCCCTTCATCACAAGCCTCTCATATGAGTTGACTGTCTTTTGATCTCAGTGAGTTGAGCAACTGATTATTCCAGATATTGTTTGAAGTGTGAACAGCTGTTTCTATGCCTAATTATAAAAGTTGGCTGAACAGAGAGTCAGTCCTCTGTTTCACAGTCATTTGTAAACTGTCTATTAGTAGCGAAATTAATGTTTTGTCATGATGCACAAAACAAACTAAGATCAGTGATTTTTTGAAGAGACAGTGATGATTTAATTTATAGGGTGGGTTAAAGTGAACAGGATATAAGAATCTTGTGTGGAACATAAGTTTGGGAGAGAACAACACATACATGTGTTTTATGATTGGTTGAATAGTGCACAAAACCAAATCTGTTGGTAATGTAATAATACTAGAATATTTAATAATATTAATAATAATAATGATAGTCTTATTCAGTGCATGGTGTTTCTTCAAAATACAAGTTTGAATGTACAAAAGCCAGTTTTTGCCTTTTCCCATGCTTGCCACTATTACAGGTTTCACTATGTGTGTATTATATATATATATATATATATATATATATATATATATATATATATATATATATATAATCTGCTGATTATACTGTGTCAAACTGGGAATAATTATCAAGAGCTTTCCCAGTAGGCCCTACTGTTGAATCAAATTTTTTACAAAAATATTAAACGCGATCGAATCATAACAGCTCCTTTTAAATTATTAAAAAAGGATTTAGACATATCACTTAGGCAGTCATTTGGTGAAAATAAGACAGATAGCAAGCTTATAAGCCACACTAAAAAAATAAGTACATCAGATCCCTTTTTTTAGTCAAAAATGTCTACAATAACTCTTCAAAAATAAACTGCAGTTCTTTAAAATGTTACATTGAAGAACCTCCACACACTCCCCTTATCTCTTAAGATAATAGAATTTTGCCATGTTATATTTGATATTTGCTGTGCTTTTATTTCTCTGTCCTAAATCTATAAAGCAAATGTTTAATGAGGGTATGTGTTTGCAGTTCCTTTCTGAAAGGGGATGACTTATTTTTCAATATTGTTCTTCTTTCTTGCAATCTCTTGCTTGCTATCTGTCTTATTTTCACCAAATGATTGCCTAAGTGATATTTTCACCAAATGATTGCCTAAGTGATATTTTCACCAAATGATTGCCTAAGTGATATTTTCACCAAATGATTGCCTAAATGATATTTTCATCAAATGATTGCCTAAGTGACATTTTCGCCAAATGATTGCCTAAGTGATATGTCTAAATCCATTTTTAATCATTTAATCATGATATGGTACTCTGATTGCTGATAAAGTTCATTTGAAAACAATGCAAAATTCTAAATTGCATCTATGGGTGACTACTCCATGTAGAAAGTGTCTTCCCTGGGTCCCAAGTATGTTTTACTGCAACAGCCCGTATTCATTTTCTTTTATTTTACTTTTAAAAGAGAAATGCCCAGATTGTTGTACCAGATATTCTGGATATTTTCTGTCATGTTACATTTTACGGATCAGCAATTTTAAACTGTGTTCTGAACCGTAATACACATTAACTTTTCCTTCAGATTGCACTTGGATGTCATTGTGCTTTCAGTGGCGCTACTGTGAATTGTCTGGATACAAATTGCAATAAACCCTGTTAAATCCTGGTTAATATCTTGCTGTAGGCATTTAATAAACTCCAAAAACTTTCCCAAACCAGGATATTCTTTCTCAGGAGACTATAATTTACTTGTGTTTGATAATGCCCCCCCCCCCCCCAATTCATGGTTGGATATTTGGGAATTCGTGTTTTTGCAAATCATGATTGTCTGCGTGGTTGGCAGTTTAAAATTATGTTTTTTGTGTGACATGGTGTGACTTGGCAGGTATGTGTGTATGAACAAAGTTCTTCATCTATCTTTAGTTTCAGGCATACATGCCGTATGAATTTACAGAGGAAGGAATGATGCAGAGGATGAATAGCTACATTGAGCATCAGAACTTCTGTCAGTTTCAGAGACAGCTGTCCAAATGGCCACCAGAAAAAGTCATCACGCTTCTCTTTGGAGAGCCCAACAAATCCTGTAAAGAGGTCTGCTGGGAAAAAAGTAAGAAATCCTTTTTAATTTTGGATCATTTATCTGTGTTCTATAAGAGACTTTCGTGAGGCACTGTTTGTTTTTTGTGCCTGAAACAGTAGCTTTGAGTTGAGAGGTATTTGTATAGCATGCTGCATGAATAGTATGCATTAATGATGTCTCTCAGCTGGTGAGTTCACTTTAAGAGAAAGTGTTAAGGCATAAAGGACTGTCAGATCTGTACAGATGATGCCAATCTGCTATCAAATATGGCTACTGTTACTAAATATAGAAAACCTGTAAATGACTTCTTTAAGAAAAAAAAATGCTGAATAGAAATTATCCAAATTTGACAAACAGCATCTTGGCATGATGGGCTTTTATGTTTGTGCAAAATGGTGCCAATCGACCATCAAATCTGGTTGCTGTTACTAACAATGGAACAACCCTTTATTAATTTTTTCAAAAACTGCTTGACAGAATTCAACCAGATTTGTCAGAAAGCATCTTAGCCAGAAGACCTTTAAAATTTCTACAAATAATTGCAATTCTACCATCAAATATGGCCACCATTGCTAAAAGTAAAAAACATTGACACATCTTTATCCAAAAGAACCTCTTAATAGAATTGAACCAACTCGGACAAAAAGCATATTGGCATGGAGGTCTTTCAATATTGGACCAATGATGATAATGTGCCATTAAATATAGATGAAGATACAAAACTTAAGAAATCTTGAAACAGTAACAAAAGTTAAGAAATCTTGAAACAGTAGTTTTAAACATATGCAGTCAACAGCATGGAAAGACATTTCTATGGAAAGCATCCTGCTGACCCAGATTTCTTGACCAGCTGCTTTTTCATTATCTAATGGGCAGATGTCAGCAAGGTGTCCGATCTCAGCCAACATGGGCTTTTTGTTTGCTGGCAAGTAATTTTTATTTCACAGTTGATGATGAATACACTTTTAAACTTTAAAAATCCTGCATGCTGTCATCACATTCTGTTTTGTGTCTGCCAAGTTGAAAATTCCTCACCTCAAAGGCCTTTAAATAAAAGCTAACTGCCTTTTGCTTTAACAATGCATAGCATTGTTCCTATTAAACACAACCATAGTTAACTCTCTCAGGTTTTCAATGTAGACATTTTTTATGAAATCATGTACTCTGAGTCTCTTAACCAACTCCCTTGAAATCTTGTAAGCCATATTTGGGTTGTTGTTGTGACTCATGATAAACATGGAAGGGACAGACATCGTAACTCTTGTCTGTCAGTATATCGGGTTAAGTTTTTTGTTTTTGTCACTAGGGGAGTGAGGGCATTTGTATTGAATGAACATATTTTTAGTATGGCAGAATTTGGTTCTATGAAATATTCAATGAGTTTGAAAAGCTTAAGTTCCTAGAAAACTGTGTAAAAAGAAAAGATGGATTATCCATTTTATTTCAGTGAGCCAGTTTTTAGCTCTACTGGTCATAAACCAGAAGAGCTTATGGGATGGTGTGTTGTCCTTCATCCGATGTCCTTCCGTCTATTAGCACAAGTTTGTTATTGCTGCTCCTCCTAAACTACTTGGAGGATTGCCTTGAAACTTTACACACACATTCATCCCATGGTCTAGTTTGTCCTAGATGAAAATGGTGCTGCTTGGACATCCAGTCTTGAAAATCTTGTTATTGGTACTCTTCCTGAATGGATGGTCATGTCAGCATGGGGTTTTCACTAAAAGACTTTTTATGAAGTCTAGTTGGTCCTAAATGAAAATGGTGCCAATCTAACATCCAGTATGGCCACCATGGCAGCCATCTTGAAAATCTTGTTATCGCTACTCCTGAATGGATGGTCATATCAACATACATGCCAATCATTACGCTTTTGGCGTAATCATTACGTTTTTTTTCTCACCTAATTACATCTTATGCTCGCCTCAATATGGATTATGCTTTTTTGGTACATTAAAAAAATAAAAATAAAGCAATAAAAAGTTGTTTGTCACTTTTATTATCATTTTTTGAATCCCACAGATCATATAAATTTGTGAATATTCTAAAAAAGAAGACAGCTGCGTAAGAATAGCATAAGAGTACATTTGTTCCACATAGACCTAAATGTACTTTCCTTATTTTATATTTATAGCAGCTGTATATGACACGTTTCCTTGAAAACAGACACGTTTCATCAGTTTGAAAACTTATCTCACAGATATTTTATACTTTGATAATATAATTAGATAGTGGACCAGTCTATACTTTAAAAAAATGGTGCCAGATATTAAAAGCAAAATGCTTTTTCAATGTGACTTGTGATGTTATATGACTGAAAAATGTTAGAGGAGAGGGATCTTTTAAAACTTCTAAACATGTCTGATCAAAAATAGGACAAATCAATCGTGCTTTACAAATTTAAAAAGAAGAATATGAGAGTGATGTAATACAGCACTCATGTTGAGCACATTGTCATGCTCATTGCAGAATTTGTGGACTTGACTTTACGATCATTCAGCGAAAATGTGACATGTAGCCTAGTTAATGGGAGTGTTGTATGTAAGTAATTTGTCAGTATGTTTTGTGTTTGTATTCTGGTACTGAATTTTGTCCTTTTGTGATAAGAATTTTAACCAGCTGCAGATCCATGTTAGTAGCAAAAAACTAAATGCATTTTTCATAGTTTATTGTAATTATGGCATGTAATATATAGATTACACTTTTTATGGTCAGATTATGCTCTTTTGCCACGTAGTTTACACTTATATCCCTGTAGGGGTTGGCATGTATGTATCAACATAGGGTTTTCACTAAAAGACTTCTTATGACGTCTAGTCAGACCTAAATGAAAATGGTGCTGATCTGACATTCAATATAGCAGCCACAGTTGCCATCTTGAAAAATTTGTATCGCTACTCATCCTGAATGGATGGTCATATCAACATTGGGTTTTCACAAAAAGACTTCTCATGATGTCTAGTTGGTCCTAAAGGTAAGTGGTGCCGATCTGACATCCAATTTGGCTGCCACAGCAGTCATCTTGAAAATCTTGTTTTTGCTACTTGAGCCTTCCACAGTACTGACTCTTGTTTTGTATATGATATTATCAGTACTGTGGAAGGCACAAGTGAATTGTATTATTAAGTTGTTTACTTACTCTGGAGACTTAGAGCCACAGATTGTTAGTGTACATTGCAAATCTCGTTGCTGTCATTATTGGCTATGCAGATGATCGTTAACAGTACACTGGATGTAGCAGTTACCTCCATTAGGCTAAAAAAGTCCAGCTGAACAAGTGTCGAATCAGCATTGTTTAATTAAAATTTAGCCTTCTTTTTCAGGATAATTTCCAGAGATCATAAACCATGCAGTAATTCATTTCCATATATAATAAAGTCAGTTCATTTATTTGGATCGTAAATGAGATATTTGCATAATTTTTAACTTTCAAAGCAGAGGTTGTCTGCCATTTTGTTTTACCCAGTTGTGTATTGCCGATCATCATTTGACTTACTTGCTTGTCTGTGACATGATCTAGTTATGATCTTGTTGGAACTCTTACACCTTATTAGAATGATTTTAAAAAAATAATACTGGATTTTGCATCTTGAACATTGACCAGTCACATTCCTAGAATTTTGTTTATGAAGTAATAACAAATGTTACAATAACATTGGGAGGCAAAATTGAAGTTAAATGATTTTTAAAACCTTGACATTATAATTACTCAATCAAATAATTTTCAAGATTATAATTTCTTGCAGTATACATTCTAAATGATATAAAGCAAATGAATGTATCTTTGCTCTTACAATGCAAAATATGAAGCTGTCTAGTTTATGTTTTAGGCAACATGCATTGACATTTCCAGAAATTAATGTTTCTTCTTTGTTAACAGATTTCATTTGTGAGCCTAGTCATTTTCTTCGTACAAATTCCATGGAAGCACTGAAGCAACGTGGAGCACCATGTTCCACAGAGAAAGTTGCGATGGATATCTTCTATCCTGCCCTAGATACACGGACTAATGACTGTATATTACAGCAAGATGAACTCCTTTTTAGCTGTGTGGGAAAGCAAGAAAATCTTCGCAGACTGTGTCCATGCCGAAACTATATCAAAGGTCAAATAGCTCTTTGTCAAGGCTGTGAGAGGTGATAGAACCAGTTTGTTCAAATTCCATATGTGAATGGGGCAGAACAAACCTCACTTGTGGTGTCATCTTTAAAGTTGCATGTGTGGTTTTTGGTTTGGAGGGGTTTCAACCCCTCTATGCTTATGGCATAGTGTTCAGTCTCTTTTACCAAATATAGTTTGTATTACTAATAATAGTAACAAACTTTATAGTCTTACAAAAAATAGTAACAAATGTTAATATAAATTCTCTAGTGACTTATAACGAGAAAAAATGTAGTAAATATTATGAAGATTATTTTGACCAGTATGTGTGCAATAGTAATTAGTACCATGAATAGCAATATCTCTTGAGTTATGTTCTTCTAGCTGATCTTGTGTAAATTAGTATCACTTCAATGCCAAGCCATTAGTATTCTCAATACTTCGACTTTCATTTTGTAAATACCGTATATACTCGCTTATAAGTGGAGTCCAACTGCAAACAGCATAGACCCTGATTTGCCATTGTATAATGCGCCGGCAGATCAGGGTCTATGTTGTTTGTTCTACTGATTAGTCCTTACAAACTGCATAGACCCAGATCTGCCGGCACATTATGCGATGGCAGACTGGGTCTTTGCAGTTTGTAAGGTCTTATATGCGAGTACATACGGTAGATACCAAAAACAGCTAGATACTTCTCTATTGCAAGATAAAGAAGGAGAATTATTTTTCATTATGTTGTGAATGTGATGCAGTCCATAATTGTATCATCATGTTCATCTATAGAATGAACCAATTAGAAATTGAGAGTAATTCATTTTAGGAGGTGATTATGTCTCCCTCTCACCCAAGGGAGGAAGACATATTGGTTTTGTGTTGTCCATCATCTGTCCATCCATCCATTTGTCATGCTTTCTGGTAGGCGAAATAGGTCAAAACTGTTGAGCCAAGCCTGGCTATTAGATACCATATGTGGGTCCCAAGACCAGATTATGGTTACTGTGCCCATATTTTTGTTCATTTTTTTTTTACACATTTTTGAACTTTTTGGACATAGACTTTTTTGACAAAGACCCTGTAAGCACATTTAAGCAAAAATTACTTAAGGTAGACAAATATAATTAGGTAAACATATTTGTAATAATGTGTAGATGACATCATTAGATTTTCAGGTCAGAGCATTTTTTCAGTTTTTTTTTTACAGATTTATTAAACTTTTTGGACTTAGACATTTGTGACAAAAAACAAAACAAAAACCTTGTTAGAATGATTAAGACATTTGTGACAAAAAACAAAACAAAAACCTTGTTAGAATGATTAAGTAAAAATCACTTGAGGTAGACAAATGAAATTTGGTAGCACATTCGTATTAATATGTAGATGACCTATTTAGATTTGCAAGCCATTTTAGGAATTATTTTGGTTTTTTTCTTCACATTTTAAGCTTTTTGGATGTTGGCACTTTTCTTTACAAAGTCCTTTTAAGCGTGATTAATCAAAAAACACTTAAGGTTTTGAAATTTTGTAGATTTATTTGTATTATAATGTCTATGAGTTGATTAGATTTTCAACCCATCCCAGTAATTTTATTAACTTTTTTTTACATTTTTGAACTTTTTGGACTTAGACATTTTTGTCAAAAACCTCATTAGTTAGCACGATTGAGCAAAAACTGCCTGAGGTAGACAAAAATGGAGTTTTGTAATCATATTTATATTCATATGTATGTTATATATCCTGGTTAGATTTTCAGGATGTTACAGCAGTTATTCCAGTTTGGACTTGAAAGCCTTGTTAGCACAGTTTAGCAACAACCATAAGGTGGACAAATACAATTTGGCATGCATATTTGTAGGCACATGGAGATTTCTGGTTTTTTGGGGGTTTTTTTACTTTGATTTATTTGGTCTGTAGTGTTTTTGCAAACACAAATCTGGGGGTGGGGGCACAAGATTTTAGCTGCTTAGCCCCTCATCAGGACAAATGTAAAACTTGCCCAAATTTTTGCAGGGCTGAAGCTTTCTGTACGCTAATTAAATTGACCAAATTGTTTTGATATAATGAGAGGAAGACAAAGATCTGGACTTGAAAATCATAGACTTTCTATGTCATGCCCTTTAAAAAAATTAAATTTTGTTCACCTTGCTAGATTTTTTCTTGTTTTCTGTCAGGTGCCTTTATAAGAATGACATTAATTCTCATTGTGGTCAAAAGGGTGGGGGGGGGGATGGGCATATGTTTTTCTTTTTTTTTTAAATCCCTTTTAATTATTCAAAAATATATATCTCTAGCTCTCCTGACTACAATAGCCAATATAATTCAAAAACAGCACTTGGGGTATATAGTGTTAACTTGTATGTCTGTATGTCTGTCCATCACACCTTGGTTAGATATACTGTATATGCTTGCTTTCAAGTTGAGTCCGACTCTGCAAACTCCACAGACCCAGATCTGCCATCACATAATGTGCTGGTAGATCTGGGTCTATGCTGTTTTAAGTAATCAGTAGATCAAACAACATGGACCCTGATGTGCCAGAGCATTGTGCAACAGCAGATCTTGGTCTGTTTTGTTTGCAGTTGGTCTCGTCTTATCAGTGAGTATATAGGGTAGATTAATTGTCACTGAATACAGTTGTAGATTATATTGTTTTTGACAAAAATGTGTGTCCTAAAAAGCGTTTCCCTGATTTTTCTTAACTTTATTTCAAATGAGTTGGAAAGGTGGATAAAGTCAGAGTAAATCGAATGTTTCCATCTACAAGAAAACAGGCTTAGACCCGTATGGTAAAATTATGGATGATTCCGAGTGGTAATGAAAACCATGGAAAATCACTAGATCCAGTTATTAGAACTTGGATTGAAGGGGGAGAATTACTTTGGCTGTGACTTTTTATATTGAGGCAATTATTATACTTTTTTCCCCAGACTTTATTGTTAAGAGTACATTAAGTGATCACCTATGTTCAGTTGAGATGGGTTTAAATAAATGCCTTGACCTTGACTTTATTGTAATCATGTGAGATGTATTCTTGTTTAACTGATGACGCGAACGTGTACAAGAACCAGTCAGTTGATTGTCAGTTACTGTGTAAGGAGGGATGCTGTAAAATTGTACAAGAACCAGTCATTTGATTGTCAATTACTGTTGAAGGAGGGACGATGTAAAGATGTACAAGAACCAGTCAGTTGATTATCAGTTATTGTGTAAGAAGTGATGATGTAAAAGTGTACAAGAACCAGTCAGTTGATTGTCAGTTATTGTGTAAGAAGGGAGACTGTCTCAATTATTGATGTGTTTTGTCCATTCCTGTGATGTTATCTTTTCTTTAGGTAATTGTAAATCAAGCCCTTTCTGTTTTTTTGAAAGTATGAGGGTAAAGAATGTATTGACTGTTGGAAGTATAACATTTAATAAGTTCTGGTTCAGACTGGTCCTTTACATAAAATTAAAGATTAATGGAGGGGTGGGGCAGCAGTGTATTAATGTGGATAACAATGAGACAAACAAAAACAATCAAAATGTGTTTCTGTCACTAAGGTCAGATACAGTATACTAGAGCATTTTTTTTCACTCTTTGATTGGACGGCAAAACAAAAAAATGCATTTATATCACAAAGTACAAATATATCTTGTAGTATCATTTCCTATTTGTCTACTTCTTCCAATGTTTTCTACTCACAGTTGATTTTGTTTCTTGAGTAAAAAGTAATTTTCTCCTTTAAGAAGTGGAAATATTCTTACGATGCGGTAACTCTGTCATTACACTTACTGAACAGAGGGCAGAAATTCAAGTTCAGATCTTTTTATTTAAATTTAGTTAAAAACTTAACTATAAATATTCCTGTATAAGTATAGGATATTTCATGAGTGTTCATATAAAAAAAATGTATGAAGCAGGTTGTGTAATTCTGTTATTTGTGAGCTTTGAATTTCAAAATTTTGAAAGATATTTTTTTATTAGTTAAATAATATTTGAAACAAACTGGGTACGAAATGTAGATATTCATATTATGTTACCAAAAAAGCATTGATTTTGTGTGATAAACCAATATTTCATTTTCATAGCTGGATACAGATGTTTCTGACATTTTACTTTGAGTTTTTAGGATTTCATGATGAATTTTTCATTTCTTGTCACATGATGTGATATTTCTCTTGTAAAATATCAAAAATATGAAATGGGTTTCCATATACAGAATGACATCATTATTTGATAATGTATAAATAAATTCTGTTTTAGCCTTAAGTTTAAATGTCTATTTACATGTAATTCCACAACTACATTCTACATTCATGAGACTTTCATAGCATTTATGGGGAAATTTATGTTTATTTTTGTGGTTAAGTCAGTAACCACAAATATGTAACCTTGCAGAAGTTTATGGATTTGTGCCATCAGAATTGCAAAATCATGAACATTTAAACGCATTAAGTTTTCCAGATAATGAATTCTTAAAATTTCACAAAATGGAAATATCTTCATATATAATATATCCTGTTCAGTAAATGCTCATGATAAATTTCTTTCCAAAATACCATATATACTCACTTATGAGTTGAGTCCAACTGTAAACAGCATATACCCTGATCTGCCATCACATAATGCACTGGCAGATCAGGGTCTCTGTTGTTTGTTCTACAGATTACTTCTAACAAATTGCACAGACCTAGATCTTCCAGCGCATTATGCGATGGCAGATCTCGGTCTGTGCAGTTTGCAGTTGGACTCTACTTGTAAGCGTGTATATATGGTACTACTTTATACAGTTCCCTGTTCATTTTTCAGACAGAGAAGTTCAGTATGCCAAAGTTAGTATGTGTGCTTTTTTAATTTTTCTGAAAATATTTCCTGGATTAGTGCTTTTTTTTTTCATTCTGCAAATGCTCTACTACACAAAAAATATGCCACTTGGAAAGTGTTTACCATTCATCATTCATTAATTCCATCATATTCAATTTCATACCCATAAATTTGGACATTAATCCTTCAAAATATACATTTCACATTTTAAGCAGACTCATTATGTTAACAAAGAAAGCCATACAAATAAAGAAAGCTTTAATTGTACTTTTTGATACAATTTGTCTATAAAGGTCACTTTTAGGTCTGTCAGAAAACTTACTTTTATGGGCAGGTGAACTTTATATACAGATAAATGTGCACCAAATTATGTTCACATATGACTTACTGTACTTAAGCTTTATATACTGGTCAATGTGCACTAAAGTATATTCAGATGTGACCTATTGTACATGACCTTTTTATACAAGTGACTGCACTCAAGTATGTTCAAATGTGACCTACTGTACATAACCTTTATATACAGATAAATGTGCACTAAATTATGTTCGGATGTGACCTACTGTACATAACATTTATATACAGATAAATGTGCACTAAATTATGTTCGGATGTGACCTACTGTACATAACATTTATATACTGATAAATGTGCACTAAATTATGTTCAGATGTGACCTACTGTACAGGTGACTGCATTAAACTATATTCAAATGTGACCTACTGTACATAACCTTTATATACAGATAAATGTGCACTAAATTATGTTCAGATGTGACCTACTGTACAGGTGACTGCATTAAACTATATTCAAATGTGACCTACTGTACATAACCTTTATATACAGATAAATGTGCACTAAATTATGTTCAGATGTGACCTACTGTACATGAACTTTATATGCAGGTGACTTATAGAGAGGTTATTGCTATAGCAGGTTTAATGTATTTTAATGTTTTTGACATTTTAGTTGAGCCCACATTTGTGGGAAGTGAGAAAAGCAGTCACTTCTCCGCTGTGGCCAATGACCGGTAATGTCATCTAAGTTTTTTTATGGTTTGGGTTAAAGTTTTTTGTTTGTTTATATTTCTTAATCCCCTTGATGGAATTATTTGGATGAATCATTATAAACCAAAGGCAGTTCATTCTGCAACACATTTGCCACTTTTACTGTTCAGTCAAGGATACAGTCATTGAAAATTTGCATTATGGTTTTGGTTAAAGTATTTTCATATGCTTTTACTGTATTTTCTAAACACCTTAAAAGGATTTCTTCACACTTGGGATGAATCATTATGAAGCTAAGACAAGTTATTCAGTGACATGTTTGCTCAACCTTTTAGTCTAGGGGTCAAGGTCACATTGTTTTTCACATTAGTGCTTTGATCGTAAGCTCGACACGCAGCCCCTGGTCTTGTTCTGTGCTGCAATAATATTAATCACTAGTATCCTTGAACCTCCATATTTTGTGCCCTTAACGTGAATTTTAATGCGTTCATTATAATATTGTGAGAAGCTATTCAAATAACCATAGAAAGTGATCAACTATATCTACTTCATTTAATCATCATTAAAAAAAAATTTGGCATTCATGTACTTTAGTTCAGAATTACCATTTTTCCGAGCATGTGTAAGTTTACTTATTTCTGGAAGTGCATCCATGGTTCGTTCCATTGACTAAAAGTCACATGGCATATGACCAGAATGTACCAGTTAGGCCAAGGTATGGATATTATTAGTTCATAGCATCTCTGTGTTTTTGAAATAAGAAAAATAAAATTTAAAAATGAACATTTTTTCCCGTTAATTCTATGTGCAGTTTGTGCACTTACATTACTGCTTGTTTGTTCTTTACCATATAAATACATGAATCAATAGACTGAGAGAGACAGAGAAAGAGGGAGAGGGAAATTTAAAAACAGACACTGGTGAATGAATACACATTTTATTATAATAGATTCAATGTCTTTTGATGTAGAATATATATTTATAATAAAATAATACTGAAACGAAAAAATATACATTTCCAGTGTAAATTTTTCTTACGTTGTATAAGAACCCCACATGATTAAAACCAAATATTTCCAATGGCTTTGCCGTTGTATAAATTCCCAAAGTGGGGTTTTCCTGTTCAAGAAATGTAAACAAAGCCAACATGTGATCAGCGGACCTATCTTTAGCATATATTACAAAATTCAAGGCAAAAATGTATGACACAAATAAGGCATTAGTCAAAATACAGATTTTCATTCTGATTTTTTTTAAATTACATGAAATTACATATTTAAATCTCATTTTGTCTGATTTTACTTGTTAAATACTTACTGTCACTCTTGAAGAATGCTGGTGACCCAGTTGATGATGTCATTATCTCGAAACAAGCACGTTAGGTCACGAGAAACATGGCACATGATTGAAGGATGGGAACGAAGTTAGGTGGGTGGACGATATTAATCAGATATTTATCTCATCCTATAAAAATCACAGTTTGAAATATCTTTAGTGCTGAAACCAAATAATGACCCATTTGATGTCAATGTTGCTTTTGCACATTTATGATCTTTAATGATTTTTCTAATACACCTTTCTTTTATTATTTCACTTTAAAAACTGGTTCACTACTGGAGAATATAAGAAATTTATATATCACCTCTACAGAGATAAAAATTGAAAGATATTAAATCTCATTCCAGTCATATTATGAATTCACTTGACAAATTGTCTCTTGAAATAAATCAGTTTTCTACAAACATTATGCATATAAAAGAGGCATTTAACCACATTTTTAGTCTCATAATGGAACAGGCATTATCTCCCAGTACAGTGAAACGAAATGTATTATTTTGCACTACAGTGAAATAAAATGTATTATTTCCCAGTACAGTGAAACAAAATGTATTATTTCCCAGTACAGTGAAAAAAATGCATTATTTCCCAGTACAGTGAAAAAAAAATATTCCTCAGTACAGTGAAACAAAATGTAGTACCTTTGTGATTCTGTTAGATGGCTTTAATAAAGATATTGAATTTGTATTTCAATTTAGGAAAATAGATTTATAAATGCTGTCCATAATTTGCAGATGTCCTTTAAATGCAGGGTCTGCTTAAATTAAATTACTACATCTACATCATCAGTATATTAACAAAGAAGTTATTTGTTAATTCTAGAATAATTATCAAGTTTGATTTTTCAGTGTTTTTTTGTGGCGTATTTCTACCATTGTTAATAAGATAATTGATGTGTGCATGGCTAACCCTTGTCTACCTTTAGCCATTTTACTAATACCCACTGACTGGCTACCAGTTATTGTGATCAACCAGTTATCGTGAGTGGCTGTGCATCTTCACTTTGCAAACAAATCTTGTGTGTGTCAGCTACAAGAAGATGGTCACTGGTTGTACCTTTGCGTTCTGATCACTATTGTGTATGCAACTATGATGTAAAATATTGCACACTTACCCTAAAAGTGTTGATTAACAACTATCTTACATCTGGTGGTGGTGGGGTGGGTGGGGTAGGATAAGTTAATAAATTCAAGGAATGTCGTGGGTATTGCCAACAAAAATATAGCTCATGACTTAAGTCATTAATGCAGCAATCTGATTGGATAAAACTTGAGTCAGAATTTAGTTTGATCAATCAAATATTTTCAGTTTTGATTTAAACTTGACATTTTGGCAAATTTGGAACCTGGAATAATGATTGTATGAATAATGATTGTTAGTTAAATTACACAGATCTTATTTCACTCAGTGTTAATGTACTTTATTTTACCCAGTGTTAATGTGCTTTTTTCCTTGTGCATTACATGCATCCAGCTGTAAAATCAGTGCTTACTGTACAACTCAAAATGATGTCATCATTACATTAGAACATCATCAATATGTTTTCACAATTTACCTACCGTATATACTCGCATATAAACTGGGTCCAAATGCAAACAACATAGACCCTGATCTGCCGTCGCATAATGACTGGCAGATCAGGGTCTATGTTTATTTGTTCTACTGATTAGTCTTTACAAACTGCATAGACCCAGATCTGCCGAGGCATTATGCGACAGCAGATCTGGGTCTATATAGTTGGTATCGATTATACGCAAGTATATACGGTAAGTTAATGTTTCATAATACTGTTAACTCAGTGTGAAAATTGGACATAAAATGACCTGGTTCCAACTTCTGTTTCTTATAAAGTAAAGAAAGTAAAAATGCTAATACATAATAGTCATTTAAAAGAAAATGATAATGTTAGTGATTAGTATTTGAGACCTTTGGAAATTATTAGCAATTTTTTTACCAGCAGTAAATAGGCTACACAGGCTCTCGGTTGTGGACAACCAATGTGATCTCAGCAATTGTGTCAAACTGAACAAATTTACTAATCAAGATATAATTTTCTTTGTGTATTTGATAAGAGGAGTCTGTTATCTTCAACCTGTGCAAATTTGATGAATTTTTAAATGCACTTTCTGCTGTTATTTTATGGAGAATTATTAATGGTATTTTTTCCCTTACTTTTCTGTGTAATGGCCCTAACATGTGTACATATTTCTGTGTAATGGCCCTAACATGTGTACATATATTCAGCTGAGTATAGCAAAAGTACTCTGCTCTATAGACTTTGTTGTGATTTTGGATCTCAAGATATGTAAAATGATCAACTTTTAAGAAAGTTAAATACTTCAACATTTCATAAGTGGTCGTCTTTAATTCAGATTTGCTTTGGCATAATATGCCAGTAGATCAGGGCCTGTGCTGTAAATTCTACACAAGATTTCATGTGAATAGCATAGAGTTTGATAGCCAGCACATAATCTAATATTTAAAGTGTGCAATATGCACCTTTAATAGTATATAGATGAAATGACTTCATCTGACACAGTGTAGTTCCCACGGAATTCTATCTTATTAGAAATAGAGTGTAATATTCTGTGTATTACATTTGTCATTTTGATGTATCAGTGTTGTATATACTCATAAGTTAAGTCCAACTACAAACTGCACAAACCCAAATCTGCTGTCACATAATGCACCGGTATATCCGGGTCTATGCAGTTTGTAAGGAATAAAGAGTAGAACAAACAACATAGACCCTGATCTGCTGGTGCATTATTGGTTATTGGCTTTATCATTATATTTTGACAGAAAAGTTTACACAAGTTTGGATACATTATACGAGTATTGTACTTAGATATACCAGTCATGCCCAGTGTTGTATAATCTATTCCTACCATGTGAACAATTTTCTGTTGCGAGTTTCAAACCTTTGCTAGTTTTTATTATTTCATGTTTGTAGTTTTGTACTTTAAAATTTTGATCTGCCAGGCCAGCTTTTTTTTCAAGATGTGACTGTGTTGTAATATATTTCATTAATGTGTTTATATTTCAATATCTTGAATACCAACATTGATAAACTGATACCAAAAATGATCCTTTTGATTTTTTTATTTACGTTAAAAGGTGAGAGAGAAGAATGTGAAGCAAGGCAGTAAATGTGAAGCATGCGAGTAAATATTTGAGAATTAAGCTTCATATTTTACAGGTTTCTTGAAGTCATGGCACTTGAAAATTGATTCCACACAAATCATGAACAGCCCTAGAAAAGTGAAGGCTATTTATGACCAGCATATAATTGGATTTTACAGTTTTTTTTTTACTTCATGAATCCTGTAAAATATGAAGTTCAATTCTTATATTTACAAATAATTTTTAAAATATTAACATAAATAATAAAGAATCTCAAGAAATAAGTAACAGACCTGTATTGTATCCATTGTTTACAAATATTGTTAAAGCACTCATGAAGGGTGCATGAATACATATGTAGTTCCTTACTGGTGACTTCTTGTTTTCTGCATCACATGATCTGATTTTAACCAATCTTAATGCTTGTTACAAATACTTGGCAAAATATTTATGAATATATTGAGATGCAATCTTAAGGATGCATGTTACTAAATGTTTTAAATAATTGTTCAAGATACAGATTTTTTTTAAAGATTTCTAATATTTATGCACTATTGAACATTAATGCTCTTAGTTGCTTTGCTTGAAAACATCTTTGTACTGTTAACAATTTTGTTTTGAAACTTTTGGAATGAAAACTATTTTCAGTTTTAAATTGTGTAGTCCAGTAGAAATGCTAAAATTAAAAGAATGTTTCTTGTGGAAGAAAAAAGCTTAAAATTTTGATTTCTTGGAAGAATTTTATTTCTTTTATGTAAGAGTTTTTCTTTTAAATTTTATTTGTATTCAAAAAATTTAATTAGACCTTAAATTATTTTAGCTGTTTCAAGTTATGTTTCTTTTTATACTTAATTTTCTTATGTGTAAAACTGGGTTATAAAGTTGGGCGAAGGGGGCCTACTCCCAGGAGTACTTTGTTAATTAATATTGTGCCCATTGCATACATTAAGTTTGAAAATGAAAAGATTCATATGCATTTGTCATATATGTCATGTTATGAAAACTTGGATTAATGAATGAAATAATCATTTCCACAAATATGTTACATCTTCATATGTCACTATTTCTCACATGAAAATTCTAGTCTAGCAAATCTTGTATGGTTTCATAGTTGCTGTATATACTGTATGTAGGATATGTGTAAACTAACAAGAAATGGTAACTTATTGAGCAGGGGAAGAAAAAAAAAGAGAGCATCTACTTAATTTATTTTTGTTTAGATAAAATATGATTATGGAATGACTGCATGTTAACCTTTCAACCAGCTATGTTATAGGAATTGACTTGTATGATAGTAATTTTCTTTTTCAGTGCTTTTACTGTATATTATTACAATTGTTGGAATTGGAATGTGTGTGTGTGTGTATATATATATATATATATATATATATATATATATATATATATATATATATATATATATATATATATGAAAATGGTTCTCTGAGCTGGAGTCAAGGTGTTGATTCACATTAAGATTCATTCAATTGCAATTTAAAATTATGACGAAAGTTCAGCTCAAATAATTTTGTGTATGTGTTCAGATTTGTACAGTGTGTTCAGATCTTCTCAGATTTTTGTTTTGAGCTTACATTGAACCACAGAAGTATGATATTTGATAGTGTTTTCATTTTTTTTTTTAAACTTCAGCAATACCTATGGACAGGGCATATAATGTTGCCCATATTCATCCACCGCATCACATAATGGTATGTCCATCACAAAATTGTTCTCACTCGGCAACTTAAAATGGACTGCATGTAGTGAAATTTAATTTGTTATCTGGCTTTTCTTTAGAAAGAACTAGGTCCAGTTAGATTTTCACAATTGTACCAACAAAATTTAACAGAGTTATGGCCCTTGTTTGACCTAGCATTTGCCTGTCATTTGCATTCTGGATCCAGAAATTTCCACACACAAAAAATGTTTACACTGTCTAATGTCAAGCTTCTGTGCATTTAACAGAGGGTGACATGTAGGTCTCAATTTCCTGGTAGGGATGGCAATGATGGTGGCCACTGCATCAAGATTCTGTGTTGAAGTTTGTGTGAAAATTTTCTCTACTCAGATACAGAGAGGGTATTTTGTATTAAGATTTGCTCTCCTTTGTACAGCTGTATTGTAAATTGATGAATCCCTTAAATTGCATCTATCCACCACCAGCCATAAGTCAGTTCTTTATTCTAAATTCAAATGGCTTGCTAGCCAATCTCATCTTGGACAACATATGATCCATTACATAATGACGCTTATCTTCCTAAGCTTGTCTGATAAGAGATGTTTGCTGGTCAGATGTTTAGGTCTGGTTTGTTGGTTTTAGCAGCACTTTAAAGACATTATTGACTATATTATGCTGAGAAAATGGGTGTTAAGTGTCTGCCTCAAGGACACACCAAGGCAGACAAACCGGGCTGGCCTGCCAGGTATTGAACCGATGACCCTTGGATTACAATTCTGACCAACTGAGCTACCGTGACTCCCTGTCCAAATGGTTAGACACCTGGGCAGTTTCAACTATTCAATATCTGAGATTAAGATACAGGTGGAGTAGAAACTAGCCCACAAAATATCACACATTCCTCTTTGTTATGCAGGTGAGGTTCCCAGTGCAATGTAAGATCATATGGAGCAATAGTAGAAGGAACTAGAGAAGCTCATTTATGTTGCATATTTTGTGTACCACACTGTACCACTATTTCATCATAAACATAAGAAATAAAATTATCATTTTGTTGACAAAATATGTGGGAGAGCATTGGTGTCATTTATTATGGACATTTAAGCAACACTTTTGGACAAATGAGAGATAAACTATAAATGTTGAATTTTTCATAGAAAATTTGCACCCTTCCTTTTTGTAAACCTCTTTACAAAATTTGTATGGAAGGCACATTAATAAAATGTATATTTGTATACTCTCAGTATATTGATAAACGCATTGAGCAAAAAAGATCTTTTTCGGACATTATCTTTGTTACTGTCATAAAGTTACAAAAAATATTTCAAAATCGAAAGGAAAAGTTGATGTTTGTTTTGACATATATATTAAATCGTAATAAGAAAAACAGGAAAGGAAAAAAATATAAATTACTTTCCAACAGAACACAGTTTTCAGCCTGTCACCTAGGTAAGCAGAGTTAGATTTCTAGCCTGAAGGCAAGTTAAACCCTGCTGTGTCTTTGATCTTTTCACTTAACAGACCACATGGAATCTTATTTGCATATCAAAGGGAATGGGTAATTACATGATAAGTTAAACAAAAACTTGTGATAAAAAGGACAATATGTTGTCTAATAACCTCCCTTGGATAAAACAAACAATATATAGATTAAAACTTATACATGTAAATTTCAGTTCTACACACCCATATTAATAAACAATCCCCACTTGGAACACTTATCAGATGCCAGATCTATTGCCTATATCCATCAATTTTAAAATGGGGGTGGGGTGGGGGGGGGTATATAGAAAAATAGAAGAACTGGCAGATGTGATCTTCTTGTAAGAAAGGGTTTGTATGTTGCTAGAAAGTTTCATAATATCATTGATTCCACTTATTTGAGATGATATAATGTTCTTTTGTCTTTCAGTGTTGTCCATACATTGAATAAAGATATTTGACTTTGGTTTTGACTTTGCGATATCTGGCAGAGGAGTTTCCAATCCCTGTGTTATATACTGTCCCTAATAAAATGTATGAATTCAGTGTTTAATAACTTCATTATTTTTATTCAAAATTGCATGAAATTTTTGCTTCCAACCGAAAATACATCGTTAATTAAGCTGTACAATTTTAAGACAAAATTCTTTAGTTTTATAGAAAGTGCTCTGCTGATGAGAAGGCTTGGTTTTCTCAATAGTGATTCATCAGTTCATTTACAATTGACAATTGATGAATCACCATGCTCTGCCCACTGCAAAATTTTATCCAGTGGAAAATTTCACTCGTGTACCATAGAGTGATTCAACAGTAGCAATGAACCCGCACATGTAAAGCCTGTGAAGCAACCCACAGAAAGTGATTTGTGAACAAGCGACTTTCACTGCCTGGTTTTAGAAATGAAAAATTATATGAAAGAGTTCGCCAGAGATATGAAAATTTTGAAGTGTATTAAGTATTTTAAAAGTAGGGAAATACTGTATAATCCAAACAAAAAAACATAAATTCCGGGATAAAGTTATTAAAATGGTCACATTATTGTCAGGATATGGAACTGAAAATTCTGGCGATATTAGTGGACATGTTTATAGTAACTCTTGAGTAAAATGATTCATGTCTTACCAGGAGTAACACCAATATTTTTAATTCTGATATTATATATGCATATTTAAAATAGAATAAATATTACAAGTAAATTTTACTTTAATATAGACAACAAAAAATCCAGAACGCTATTGTCCATTAATATAGTTTAGGTCATTATTGGTAAATTTAATGGAATGTTTAAACTTTTTTAATAAATTTCATTTATCAGCAATCTCAAATTCAGTTATAAGAATAACTAATTTCACTTTGTGTAATGCAAGTCCACGTGGCTAGGATCTCTCAGCATTTTCTGTTTCAAACATATACCACTTAAAATCTATATTTCTGTTGCTTATGCTACTCCACGTGATTATTTTGTTATATATATAAATAAATATATATATATATATATTATGAAAGGTGTGTGTAGCTGGCTTGATAGATGTTAGGAGGTTATTTACTCCGTTTTGAAGATGCACGATATCGATGTTTTGGGTTTGGTAGGGTGATGTCGGCAGACATCAGTTACAGTTTACACTGAATTGAAATGAATGATAAAATGAATATTTTAATCAGTAATTGAAAAATTATTAAAATAAAGAGGACATGAAAGCCTGTGTTTATAAATAAAAAGCTGTATTAACAATGATAATCGTTGCAATACAGTATACGAGTCGATCCACTCAAGTTTAGTTTTTAGATTTACTGGTTTTATAGCAGAGGAGCTTATGGGAAGGTCTATTGTCCGTTGTCCATCTGTCCCCGGTGGCCGGCCGTCCGTTAGCACAAATTTGTTATCGCTCCCTTAAACTACATGGAGGATTGCTATGAAACATTACACACATTCATCCCGAGGTCTAGTTGGGCCAAAATGAAAAGGGTGCTGCTCAGACATCCAATATGGCCGTCACAGTTGTCATCTTCATAATTGTGTTATTGCTACTCCTCCTGAATGGTTGGTCATATCAACATGGGGTTTACACCAAAAGACTTTATATGATGGTTACTTGGTCCCAAATAAAAAAAGGTACTAATCTGACTTCCAATATGGTTGCCTTAATGGCCATCTTGAAAATATTATTATTGCTATTCCTCCTAGATGGATGGTCATATCAACATTGAGTTTTCACCAAAAGATTTCTTGTTGTGCCTATTTGGTCCTAAATGAAAATGGTGCTAAAATGGCAGCCGTGGCTGCTATGGTACCATTTTTTTTTATCACAACTCCTAAACGGGAAGTCATATCGACATGGGGTTGTCACTAGAAGACTTCTTATGATGTCTAGTTGGCCCTAAATGAAAATGTTGCCAATCTGACATCCAATTGGCCACCATGACAGCTATCTTTAAAATCTTACTATCGCTACTCTTACTAAATGGAACATCTTATCGACCTGGGGTTTTCACCAGAAGACTCCGCACGGTGTTCAGTTGGGACTGAATAAAAATTATGCCAAACTGACAGCCATTATGGCCACCATGGTGGCCGTCATGAAAATCTTGTTTTCGGTACCCATCCTGAATGGATGGGGTTTTCAACAAATGATTTCTAATAATGTCTAGTTTGTCGTAAATGAAAATGATGCCGATCTTACATTCACAGCGGCTAATTTGAAAATCTTGTTGATGCTCAAAAATATCAGATGATTTCAACACTCGGCAGTTAAAATGAAGACGGTTTTATCTTAAATTCCTGGAAACTCTTTTCGAGAGATTCTTGCTTGTCTCTCTATTCTTTTTTAAAAAATTATTTCTATCTATCTAAAAGAAAATCAAACGTACTCCACCGTGCCGGAACAGTGGTATCATTCAGTCACTTTGCCTGGCTTAATATCCAGGCTGATGGAGTGTGGTTTCTTTCTTTTTCGCTGACTCCTGTGGCACTTGACCAATAGCTGAATCACATTTCAATCGCGCATTCCCTAAGATATTTGTATCCTTGGGGTCTGGATTTAAGCATGCTTTTAATACCTTTCAAGTAATTTTTGTTTATAATTTCCTTTAGTTTTTTTTTTTTTTTTTTTTTTTTTTTTGGGGGGGGGGGGGTCTTAAGTGTCGTAGAGTGTGCTTACCCAAAGACCAAACTACCGCCCTCTTTAAAGTAAGCGTGCCAGGCGTAGACACAGTTGTCACAGCTTCCAAAGCAGGCTCGGCTACGCCCCACATTCGTCAATTTATTTTCACATTCCCTAGGAAGGTGTACTACTAAAGATGTTAGTAGAGACTTGAGTGCACGTTCCTTTGGTGGGTACTGTCTCTACAATGATTTACGAGGAGGTACCTCCCCCCGCCAAAAAAAAAATGTAAAAAAAATATATTTGGTGGGTACTGTCTCAGAATAAGAAATCTGACCGAGGCATGTCCTAAATATTATTAAAATTTTGTAATGTGATGTAACTAGAAAAATGTAAAACTGTCAATAATGATTGGATCCAAATTTTGTAATGTGATGAAACTAGAAAGATGTAAAACCCTCAATAATGATTGGATCCAAATTTTGTAATGTGGTGTAACTAGAAAGATGTAAAACGCTCAATAATGATTGGATCCAAATTTTGTAATGTGGTGTAACTAGAAAGATCTAAAACTCTCAATAATGATTGGATCCAAATAGGAATATCAGAGTATTTCACTTACTCAGTCTAGAATAACTGATATAGTCCTATCTTTTTGCACACCTGCCGTACATTTTATGACCAATATAAAGCTCATTGCATACATTTGTGTGAATTAGATATATTGCTATAATGTAACGCGATATACTCCATGGTAATTAGAGTGTAGATTTTATTATAGAATTCATAATGAGATACTGAAATGTCTCGGTGTGAGAAAACTGAATACAGCCTCAGTGGCAATATAAAGTAATACCGTAACTATGTCAAAATCACCTCTCCATTTATGTAATATATATATATGCCATTAGATAATATATATTTCCATATTGAATTCATATTTTTTCTTCTCTCCCTCACCATGTTTTACGGATTAAACATGTGTGATCTTTATCTTTTATTTTATTTATCTTTTGCAGAATTGTTAACACTTAATATTTTATCTTATACTTCATGTTTACATGTATTTGGAAGGGTTTATCTTCAAAAAGTTTTGTGCAGTTCTTCTTTTTTACATTTTTCGAACTTCAGTTGGCAACATATAGCCAATATTGTGCTGAGGTGCCATAAAACGCTACCTACCTACCTACATTCATACATACATACATACATACATACATACATACATACATACATATATACATTCATACATACATACATACATACATACATGCATGCATACATATATACATACATGCATACATACATACATACATACATACATTCATACATACATACATACATACATACATGCATACATACATACATACATTCATACATACATACATACATACATACATGCATACATGCATACATACATACATGCATACATACATACATACATACATGCATACATACATACATACATTCATACATACATACATACATTCATACATACATACATACATACATACATACATGCATACATACATACATACATGCATGCATACATACATACATGCATGCATACATACATACATACATACATACATACATACATACATACATACATACATACATACATACATACATGCATCCATACATGCATACATGCATACATACATACATACATACATACATACATGCATACATACATGCATACATACATACATACATGCATACATACATACATATATACATGCATACATACATACATACATACATATAAACATACATACATACATACATACATACATACATACATACATACATATAAACATACATACATACATACATACATACATACATACATACATACATACATACATACATACATATAAACATACATACATACATACATACTCTCTTTCTCAGTCAAGATGAACAGATCATGATTAATATGTCAACACTGTAAATTTATCTAAGCAATGAGTTATGAGGAGGTAAGCCCCCCCCCCCCCCCCAAAAAAAAAAAAAAAATTGCCCCCAAAAATTCACACAGTAGCAAATATATTATAGTATTGGCTTAATTAGAATAGTTCCCCACGTGAATTATATAAATTGTCATGGATTGAACTTACCATTATTTGTTTATATTAGTCCTCTCACGCAGTGCGTAAAATGGTCACGCGACTCGTCATTCGGCTCTAATCATGGGCGGCAAAATTACATAGTCTTGACGTAGACGAATGTTATTATTGGTTAAATTATAATAACCATGAAATTGTCATAATTGAAATAATTCTTATTTGACAACATGATTAAAGTTTTGTGAACATTTTTTTTCAGTTTAAAGCTCATCTAATCATAGAGTCGAAGGGATTAAGGGATTGTCTGTCGTCTGTCCGTCCTTTTAGCACAATTGTGTTATCGCTACTCCTCGTAAACTACATGGAGGATTGCCATGAAACTTTACACACACACATCCCATGGTCTAGTTAGTCCTAAACGAAAATGGTGCTGCTCGGATATCCAATATGGTTGCCACAGCAGCCATTTTGAAAATCATGTTATCGCTACTGCTCCTAACTGGCTAGTCGTATCAACTAGGGGTTTTCACTGAAAGACGTCTTATGATCTATTTGGTCCTAAATGAAAATAGTGCTGCTCTGACATCCAATATTGCCACCACAGCAGCCATCTTGAAAATCTTATCGCTACTCCTCCTGAATGGATGGCCATATCAACATTGGATTTTCACCAGAAGACTTCTTATGACATCTAGTTGATCTTCAGTAAAAAATAGTGCTGCTCGCACATCCATTATGGCTAACTCAGCCGTCATTTTGAAAATATTGTCCTCACTAATCCTGAAATGGATGGTTGTATCAACACTGGTTTTCACTAAAAGACTGCTTATGATGTCTAGTTGATCCAAAATGACAATGGTGCCCCTCAGACATTCAATATGGCTGCCAGAATGACCATCTTGAAAATCTTATCACTACTTCTCCTGAATGAAGAGTAAATTCAGCATATTGTTATATCATCTCCTCCCAAATAAATGTCTGTATCAACATGGGGTTTTCACCAGTAGACTTTTTATGATATCTAGTTGGCCCAAAATGGAAATGGCGCCAATCATACATCCCATATGCTCACTATGTTGGCAGTCTTGAAAAGCTTGCTGTCACAACTCCTTCTGAACGGATGGTCATACTGACATGGACTTTTCGCCAAACGACTTTTTATATCCTGTTGGTCCTAACTAAAATGGTGCTGATCTGACCATGAGGACCATCATGAAAATCTTCTTATTGCTACTCCTCTTAAATGGAAAGTCATTTTGACGTGGGGTTTTCATCATAATTTTTAAGATATCTAGTCGGTCCTATATCATAATCCGGTAACTAGTAAAATCTGTGTCTCCCAATTAGTTAGTCGTGCAGCGGAGTGAGTAGCAGGGAGCATTTGAGACTTCTGTGTCGATCCTATGTATCATACCTAGAATGTATGCCGATAGCTGCCACACTAAAGCATTCCGTTTAACCATGGAACTACTTTTGCATTCGGACCGCCTCGGCATTAGATTTACTCAGGTTGCGCTCTACGGTTTCGTACTTTGCATACGGTGTGCTTTTTAAAGAGAAAGAATTTCCCACGCTTTCCTCACTGGTTATCCTCGTTATTTAAAAAAGATCTTGTATATCTCAGGTATTGTTAAATAACGTTTAATTACCTATTTTGGCATATGATTGATGGGTGTAATTTGGGTTATAGAGTATGTAGCTTGGCCCTACTTCAGATGTGTATCTCCAAAAGAATGCTAGCTCCGTTTGGCCATTTTCACTTCCTGGACTTCAAAACGTAAATTGGAAAGAAAAAAAAAACTAACCGATAACTTTTATTTTTACTTTATATGTATTTTATAATTCATTTATTGCACTTCAGAAGTTGGCATTGTCTACTCTGGCAAAATTCATTTATGTACTAGTTGAGGCTCATTTTTCGAGCACATAGGAGCAGCCATTTTGATCAGCTTTCTGCTTTAGATAGTGCATAGTTTCCATAATTACCACATGTAAAGAAGTCTCAGTCACAGTACATGAAAGTAGCATAGAGGTATGCCAACATTCTCTCCACTGTGCATGTTGTCAAAGCAAACAACTTCACCCTCTCTCAAAAGTACATAATAATTGTAGAGCGGAAACTGATAAGTTGCGATTGTATTTTTTTATCCCGTGGCAGAAATATCAGATGAGATCCAAATAGCTTGGGGTTTCCTGTTTGCGAAGAAATTAATGGCGAACGAAATGTATGACTTTTCTGCAAATTACTACGCCGGCAGACACCTTAGGCCATTCAAAATATTTTTCGGCCATTTCCGTGAAGTCGACAAATAACCTCTGGTGAAGTCATAGGAATGGGTTTGGTGATTCGTCTCTGGCGGAGTGCACTAGATATATTGCGACAGAAAAGATCGATGATATTCCGATTGTGATTTTGACTCCCATTCGGAACATCCGAGTCTCTTTCCGATGCGAGTCGAATAACTTCGACTCGCTGAAAGAGACTCCGAGGTAATCGTAGTGTTACTTCCCAAATTGGTAAGTTTTTGGCGGACAAAAATCCGACTAGACGTGAGAAGAACAGAGCCTTATAAAACAATAAATGTTGAAAATAACACTCGACGACGTTTCAATAATCAACGAAATTCCAGCACTTTTAATTTTTAATTGTATTCCTGCAACTTTGTAATGAAAAATATTTGAAGAAATCATTCGATCTCAACAACCTGAATCTATTGCTTATGTTGCTGTTATTGATGACACCTCTTCTAGTCATTGTGACGTCATGAAGATACTATGACGTAATAACAACCACGGGTTTGAGGTCAGTTCAAAATAGCTATTATTGACATCAAATTGTTTTCTAACATGCGATGGAAAAGGCCGAGGATGTTCCGATTGTTTGTCTCCTTCGGCCGCCATATTGTGCCAACACTTGGAATGTCCTTTTTCGTGGCATGCTGAAAAAAAAGCTCGAATGTATATAGTGGCCATTTTGAACAGTCCGTTTGCCCTGTTGTTGTTGTTACATCGTAATAACATCATTGACGTCCCAATGACTCGTTGACGTGTAATCACTAATAGCAATAGTTTCAGTCTATGGAAACTGAATGATTTCTGTATTTTTTTATTCAAAAGCTCCGGGAATTACATATAAAATTAAAAGTGCAGATATATAATTGACAGTTGAAATATCGTGAAATGTTATTTTCAACATCTGTATTTCGTTATGAGGATATATTCTTTGTATGTAGCTGGATGTTTGTCCGCCAAGAACTTACTAATTCTGGAAGTATCACTACGATTACTTCAGAGTCTATTTCTGAGAATCGAAGTTGTTCGACTCGAATCGGAAAGAGACGAGGATGTTCTGAATTATTGTGCCAAGTGAACAAAATTATTTCCAAATATAGTTCTCTATGGCGGAGAATTACATGCGAGGTTTTTATATCTCGACTTGACGGAAATGGCCTAGCAATGTCCGATTGCTTTGAGGCAAGTTTCTGTTTCTCAGAAACAGCTGAGGTGGTCGGAAAGAAGCATAAAACATACGAAGCAATGAACAGACTAATGGGCTTGGGCGGTGCATCATGGGGAAAAAGTACGGAGATTCAGTACTTTCACTAGGATGGAGGATGCTTCTTATTTGCAGTCTCACGAGCACCGGAAGTGTGACGCAATTGCCAGCTAAATTTTCCAAATTGGTTAGTTTTTAGTGGATGAGCATCCGTCTAGATATACGAAGAATAGATCCTAACAAAACCAAAAAAAAAAAAACCAAAAAAAAAAAAAAAACCATAGACGTTGAAATAACACTTAATGATGTTTCAGCCATAAATGAAATACCTTCACTTTTTACTTTTACTGTTATTCCTGCAACTTGTTAATAAAATAATTAAAGAAATCATTCGTTTTCAATGTTATTAGTGACGACTCGCCATTGAGTCGTTGCTACGTATGCATATTAAGTTATTATGACGCACTAACTACGACAGTTCAAAAATGGCCACTATTGACATCCTAGGTCTTTATCTAGCATGTGACGAAAAAGATTTACTAAACAATCTATCCTCACAGGTGAAATACTATGCGAGTCAGATAACGTTTGATAGCATGCGATGGAAAAGGCCGAAGACATTACGATTAAGGTGAATAGACCCTGTTCTAGTCTCCGGTCTCACTGAGTCGTTTCGTATTTTGACTAAGGTAGAGGGCATGAGCCTAATAAGCTTGAGCCTTGTGTCAATAACTTCATACAGAAAGTAAATATGTAGTTTGGTTTACATTTACAATGAGTTAGGCTCAAAATGGATTGGTTTGTTTTTGTGACTACCTTTGACTGTTAAACTAGCACAGGAGATCAGATACGTAACTTGAGCTTCAAATTAACCGCAAACTTGGTTTACGTGTTTATGTACGTCTGCTACATATGTAAAAATCTCAAATCGAGACGATTAAAGGGTAAAATGAGAAGCATTCCAATTTGTTCTAATAATAGCGAACTTCAATCATGCATAGAACCTATATTGTTTGTTTGAGCCACTTTGTCAGAGGAAAAAATAAAAAATAGCCCTTGATTATCCGAAATTGATACTATAAAAGAAGGGTCGGGGGAAGTGTTTGTTCAGTGTAAAAGCTATAAGTTGCATAAAGAATTAACCTGAATGCCTTATTTAAAATCTTACAAGCATAATTTCCGCAAAAATCATTGGTTAGTTTTTATTTGTATATTTCATGTAGAATTATTCTCAATTTTCTGAAATCTGTCTTAGTCCAATGAAAATTCATAAAAATATGTCCAGTGAGACCTCTGCCTGCCCTGAAGCTATGACCAGCAAACTGGTTCACCTTTAAATTGTTATTCATGTGTTTTGGTAACCTTGGTTATGATTATATCACACGTATTCATGTTTAGAATTCTGCTGAACCAATGTCACCATAAAATCTGAGTGATGGTGAAGGAAGAACCAGATTTCTGGTCATTGGCGCCAAAACGAACCATAGATTGAATCCGCATAACGAGTTTTTTTTTATAAACAAAAAACTGCATCTACTTGCGGATTGTTTATTTCAAATGGATGCTTTTTTTTATCCCATACCTTGAGCAAGTGTTTACATCATATGCATCGGTGTAGGATAGGAAAATTCCACCCGAGGGTCAAAATTTTGATCCCAAGGGTGGAATTTTCCTATCTTACAAGGAAGCTCAATAAAGGATTATTTTCTCACATTTCTGAACAAAGAACAAGGGTCAAAGTCAAAATGGCGTAGTGTGAATATTGATATAACTTTCATGCAGCAAAACAACCATTGAAAATTTCCTTAATCTAGGACAGAGCGTAAATAGGTAGGTTTACACTGAAAAATTAAGTGTAAATTTTAAATGGCGTTTAAACACGTTCTACCATTCAAAGAACAGTGGTTGAAACAGTTGTGGTAATAGCAATACACAGCGTCTGAATTGTGAACTGCAGATAGCTTGTGCAATGATACAAATGTGAACAGGTCAAACAATAAAGTCCACTCTAATCGATAAGATTAATCGAGACAGACAAAAAATAATGAAATAATCCTCGATTCAACTTTGGTCTAGAATTGATTTACCAGTCAATAATAATAATGAGAGTATGAATTTTAAAATGAAAATAACAATTACACGGATTTTTAGACTCGAATTTGGACCTAAGACGCTGTAGCTAGGTCGATCAGTACGAAACGGCCTGTTTGCAGCAAACTTAACTTCAATCACAGCTCATTTTAGTAAGTAGATGTGTTGCAATTAATGTTTATCTTGATTATTGTGAAAAAATATTCAAGTAATGATGGAAATCAGGAAATTTTTGTTTCTTTCTATGCACTATGCTCGCAGTAGACATTCAAAATAGTCACGAGTCTGGATAATGGTCACGTATGAGGTAGGATAGAACTATCCTGCACCGGTGTTCTACACTGAAAAACACGATCATAAACATATAGGAATGTGAGAATATGACGTCATATTGGTCGTGACGTAACAAATAAAGTTACGCTATGGGCAACAAAAGTGGCCTTTACAACATTTTCCAGACAAACATGTATGCTACTTGTGTTTTCCTTAAAGGTGCAAACTGGCATCTGTATTTTCTTCTTTAATTTAATTTCATATTATTCAACGCTGACAACGCCGCCTAGCGCCACAAAAATTAGTTAGGCTTCTACTAGATAACAATGAAAGCCGAGTTCTAGCAACAGTCATCCGTCCCACTTCGGCTTTCATCGCCATACAATGGATGCCAATCGAAACGTCTTATACTAAAAAAAAAAAATTGATGTCATAGCCATTTTGAATTGTCCTCAAGTTCGTAGTCTTTATTACGTTTCAATAACTTTATCGACGTCATAAAGACTCAATGACGTGTCATCACGATTAGTAACATTGGCAATATTTAGTTGAAACGTCATCGAATGTTATTATCATTATATTGATCTATTATCACAATGAATGTCATAGGTTGTTGTATTTTATTAAATTGGGGGGGGGGGGGTAAAAAGTCTACAAATGAAACGTAACTGATATTGTGTCTCACCTGTATTTGAATTGTGAGACAAAGGGACAATTTTTCCGGCGGCGACTAGCGTCGTCGTCAAAGATGTAACAGGTTTTGCGTGTCAAAAACAGGGGGGGGGGGGATACATAAATAAATGGACGCAGGTGAGACATCAGGTTTATATCAATCTTATGTTATGTACGTCTGTTCCCTGTTTCGTTTCCTCTCAATAACTAGAATTCTTCACCATTTACGGTTAGCAAAGTTTCTAAGTACAGTTAGCTTGCATTTGAGGCAAGGAAGAAAACTATAGATTATGGTCTCATATGGTCAAAAGTCAATGTCACATGGACTAAAATAATGAAAACTATTTTTTCACACAATAACGTAATGAGATACTTTAACAAATATTGTAAATAGTCTGCATTTCAGATATATGAAAAAAAATCCTATTGATTTTGGGGTCAGGCGTTCAATGGTCAAGGTCGCAGCTACTCTGAGTTCTTAATCGCCTACTTTGAACAAACTGTGGGGATGGCTTGCATTTGAGACAAGGAAGACACCTATTCATTTTGGGGTCAAAAAGTCAAAATGCTAATGTCACAGGGACTGAAAGAAGGAAAAACGATTTCCACAAATCCACTTAAGCTCTGTACACTTGCCTCGACTACAGTTTTGTAAAGGGCTTGCAGCCGAGACAAGGAATACACATGTTGATTTTGTGTTTTAAGGGTCGGGAACCCAAGAAGAAACGCTTTCCACAGAATAACTCAACATGTCACATAACATGACAAAACTGTGTGAATGGATTGCATTCGAGATAAGAAAGGCATATATCGATTTTGGAATCCATAGGTAAAATATAATTGTCACAGATACTGAAAGAAGAATTGTTTCCGCAAAATAATTGAACATGGCGGGTGTATAATGTACCGTTTACGGTGATTCTCTTCATTTTTTTAAAATTTTTTTTGTTTCTTTGCTTGGACATCATTATATTTTCTATAACTTGACCCTTATGAACAGCAATATGCATAGATGCATTTTACCAACGGAGTACGCAATCAGAAACTGCCAAAGGTTTAAATTATCCCAATTTCTGTCTAATTGTCGGGTTTAAATTTCCTCAACATTTTCGGCACGAGAGTAAAGTAAAAAAAACATAAAGCAGGTTATAAATGTTTAATATGACTTATTTTTACAACGTCCGAACAGTGTTCTGATTTGAATTTTAACTAGTTATAGTTGTGTATTTTGCACAACATATATTTCTTTTTCGCCTATCTAAATAACTTAGCACCATTTTTACATTATCCAACATTTGCAAATACACTGACATCTCAAATTAAATCATGCAAACACTCATTAACAATTTAATAAATTATAAACTCTCTTCCTATGGCACAACTTTCAAAACAAGGAACAGCTGAATCTACACACTTGCTGAGACACCACACATACTGCACATCTTTAAAACAATAAACTTACACACTTGTAGAGACACCACACAGGCTGCACATCTTTAAAACAATAAACTTACACACTTGTAGAGACACTACACAGGCTGTACATCTTTTAAACCATAAACTTACACACTTGTAGAGACACTACACAGGCTGCACATCTTTAAAACAATATACTTCAGAATTTCTCTGTATAATCTCATTTCTTTAATCTCATACAATATGGATCTCTGCTTTTACTTATTCAATAAAAACAAATATTCAGCCAATAACAAATCCAACATTGGTTTACAATTTGTAGTTCAAGGTCAGGAAAAACTACCACTTTGAGCGCTAGTGGCAGTCATAATTCCAGAAAGCATATTGCCATGGCAACCATACATACTAAATATAAAACCTGTAATCACCAAACAATATTTTCATATACATGTAGTATGAATATTTAAAACACCAACTACAAATTAACCTGTATCTGAAATTTATATCTGTAAGGCTCGCTTTGAATTCTCTCCTGCTGCATGCTACAATGGTAGCTATGTTAAGAGTCAAGCGGTATCTGCAACTGATGGTCATGCTACTTGTAGGACTGTGTCACTTTTTGAGCATGATATTTGATGTTGATTTCTAGACAAATTCACAGGTCATTCAACCGGATGTTGCTATAGGAACCATATCTTTACATATGATATGATGACCAGTCACAACAATGATGATGACGGTAACTGGTCATTCTTGTAACCACATAAAATTCAAGACTTTGCCACAATGTCCGCTTTGTAACTTTGCAGAAATATAAATCAGCCTAGGTCGTATGCACATACTTTGATGACGTATGCAAAAATAATCGTGGCCATACGATAAACTATGGCAAACCTGGCACGGGTCGATGACGAGACACTGAAAACTGTGGAAAGTTTAATTGCCATAGAATGGTCAAATGGAATCTCCTCATTGCAGTAGGAAAATCCACAACAGGAGACACATTCCTGAAATAAAAGGAGAGGAATACAATCTTTAAGTCCATTATGACAAAATTTCACTCAACTATCTGTCTGTGTATACACCTATAATACTCGCTTGTAAGTCAAGTCCAACTGCAAACAACACAGACCCTGATCTGCCGTCGCATAATGCGCCGGCAGATCAGGATCTGTGTAGTTTGTTCTACTGATTACTCCAAACAAGCTGCATCGACTCGGATCTTCGGCGCATTATGCGACGGCAGATCTGGGTCTATACAGTTTGCAGTTGGACTCGACTTATAGGCGAGTATAGACGGTAACATTAGCCGGGCGTTCTAGCGCCAGAGCTGAAAACATGCTCCGCAAAACAGTACATTAAAATATCATTGGAATGAAAATAAAATAAAGCAAAACTTTATTTAATACAGTTTTTATATAGGGGGAAAAAAAGGTGAAGGATCTGATCATTATTTCACTCAATTTATGACTCCTGTATATCAGACGTGGTAGCTGAAGATCCAGAAGAAAAAAAATAAGAGAATCCATTCTTATTAGTACAAAACAAACACGTACAGGCTTTTTAAAGCCTTAAAAGTGCTTGCATTTTGATATGGTAATGGCAAGGCCTAGAAAGTGCTTGAAAATAAAACTGTTATCTAAAAGTGCTTGAATAGTCCTTGAAGTTTTAGAGGCAGTCAAATGTAAATTGTATAATTTTCTGAAGCATTTGCAGTCATGTTGATTATATACATTGATTGAAATAGAAGCGGTCCATATTCTACACCAAATATATTTTACTAAGAATGGAGTGAATGTTAACAGTTAGATAACCGATTGATAATTGTTTGCTTTTAAAGTATATTACAGAAAAAAAAAATACCTTCTTATCATCCGTCATGAATTAAGTCCTTGAAAAAGTATTACACACGTCTTGTAAAGTCCTTAAGAAGTCATTGAATGTTATACGTACAGTACTCTATGAACCCTGGATCTATTGAAGATTAGTTTTTACCTTACTAATAGATTACTTAGAAGCCATTCTCGGACGGACTATTTTGTTGCAATTCTTAATTTTTAATCTAAGATAAAATAGCTTGATCTTTTCCGGTGGCTTTCTTATCCACAGTCATGCAAGTTTTTGCATATAGCGCTACATGTTTTGCGTGTTGACAAGTCATGAAGCTTCAAAGTTCATCTTGAAAAATTTAATGCAGTTAGAAGAAGAAATCTGCACAGTTAAATGAATCTTATATTACCTGTGTTATAAGATTTTATACAATTCATTACAAGTAATATATCGTGTAAAAGGTTTATCGTTGTCGCAATTTGTGTAAATTACATACCATTTCATTTCTAATGTCTGTTTTATGACACCCAACATATAGGGCATTACACTGTTCGGGGGGTGCACAGCTTTTATCCACCACTATACTTTTCCCAGTCACAATGCTGATACGATGAACTGTCTTGCATACCGTGTGGTCTAGGAAAAATGACAATAAATATAAAATTGATATAACTTTCAACTGCTTGATATGAGATAGTAAAACTATTTCTTAATTGAGAATAAAGAGTCAACTAAGTAACAGAAAGAAAAAAAATGATTGCTCTGAAACTTGCATGCATAAATGTATGTATGTATGTATGTATTTATGTAGGTAGGTAGGTGGGTATGTATACACATACATTTAAAGAATTAGCCGACCCATGGAGAGAGAGAGAGAGAGAGAGAGAGAGAGAGAGAGAGAGAGAGAGAGAGAGAGAGAGACTTACTATGGGGACAAAATTTCTCTGGAGCCCATTTATTACATTCTTTATTGTTTATCTTTTCGGGACAAGTATAGCATGTCAGATCTGAAATAATAATAATAATGATAATGATAATGATGTGGAAAGTAAATGCAGATAAAAGTACAGGTTTACTTAAATTCCATACCATTAGACTTTATAATGTGCAATTTGCAAGTATATTTATTAGTAAATGTGATGACATGTTGGAGGGGCGACAATCCCAAGCATATTTATTAGTAAATGTGATGACATGTTGGAGGGGGCGACAATCCCAAGTATATTTATTAGTAAATGTGATGACATGTTGGAGTAAATGTGATGACATGTTGGAGTAAATGTGATGACATGTTGGAGGGGGAGACAATCCCAAGTTTCACATACATCTCGGCAAGGATGATTCGGGGTTTTGGGGGAGGAGGTGGTTTCGAAATTGGACTGGGGGGGGGGAGACGATGTAAAATTTAGGCTACTTACATTAAATTTCACTGCCCTAACAACGATTTTTAGTTAGTTGCGTTAAGAAAATGTCGCCCCCAACGCGAGCAAAATGCACATTTCCTGAAGACTTACAAGCAATCATCCCTTTGGCCATAACTTGTCTTTTTGTAACAACAATGATTATAGAAGACCTGCTTATGACGCAATTATTTTTATTGTAAATATTTGTTAATTAATATATTTTATTAGTGCCGTGTCTCGTAACGATTGATTCATATACTAATGGAAGGGAAATGCGTGCATTATTACTGAAATTAACTTCTATTACAACATAGATTTGATGCATACTGCCACTGTGACTAGCGACTTGTACAATGAAATCTTGTTAACGCTACGTTTGTTTATACGTAATTCACATAATAGAAGTACAAATTCTAAAAGGTCCTTCAAAATTAAATATTTTTATCCGTCAATCGGATTTATTTGGAATGATTACGTTTTCAATTTGCACTGGAATAAAGAGACGTCACTGATGTCCTTATAAACAAATATTTATATTTTTAAAAACCCAGAAACACCCCTACCCCCCCCCCCCAAACAAACAAACAGCAAAGCATTACCACCTTACCTTTTGCTGACTCTCTAATGCTGATGACGTAAGCTCCAGACACGAGGTGACTAACCGCTACTACCACCACCATCAGGCAGACAAAACTTGAGAAATTAGTAAATACCATGGCGGCGTTTTATCCCAATGATCTGAAAGAGAATCGCTAAAAATTTAGCTTTTTTGATTACCGTATATACCTGCTTATAGTTCAGATCCAACTGCAAACAACATAGACCATGATCTGCAGATTATGGGCTATGTTGTTTATTCTACTAATTACTTCTAACAAGCCTCTAGACACAGATCTGTTGGCGCATTATGCTACAGCAGATCTGGGTCTATGGATCTTACTTATGTGCTAGTATATACGGTACCAATATGCCATGTATATAAACAATGATTTCTTAAGTCCTCCTGAGCTTGATTGTGGAATAAGAAATTTAGATCATATTTCCTTAGAGAAAAGCGTTGCTATTTCTTGTTTCCTTGAGGCAATTGCCCAGGGGCCCCGGCGATTTCTTGAGGCCCGCCGTCAACTCAGTTATAAAAAATAAATTAATCTTTGCAGTAAGTATTAAAATTTGTTCCTTGCAAAGGTCTAAGTTATGGTAGATTACTACAGGTTTTATATGCAAAACTGTACTCAGGTTTTTATATACAAAAAGTTAACTAGTTTTGGGGTCCATGACTGCTCTACCCAGAGGCCCAAAGTTTCTATCGACGGGCCTGCCTATAAATCTTTGTGAATTAAAAAATAAAAAGATATATTATAAATCTACATGTAAAAATTAATTTCCATGTTATCATTTTTTGAAGAAATGACGTTTCTGAAATATGTGTAGCCTGTGTATGCAAATAAAGCTTCTTTAGCTTCATATTTACATTCTTAACTTGACGACTGTAATAAGGGTAAAAGCTGAGTTTACCCCTAATTCGAATGATCGATCATCTCAAAAATATACGGATGTTCAAGCTGTTTTATAGGAGGGTTTTTCATGACGTAATGAGAAATATGTTTGTTGTCTCTCTTATGATGACCGTCTCATCCGGTTCAGAGAATAACTGGGTCATGTCAACTGGGCACAATGGTTTTGAAAGAAAATTCAAGTCACTAAATTTTAATAATCAACGTAAGTTTGTACCTTACTTTGAAGAGAAGACCTTCAACACTATCTTTAGGGCGTTATATAAGTATAAGACACAGTTGGAACTGCAAAATAATGTCTTAAATTTGATGATGACATAAAGGATAAAGACCGAGTTTCCAAATCAGCCAAATGAGATACCACCTCGAAATTCCCGGATGTAATATGTCAGGTATATTGCAGGAAATTCGTTTGTAATCATGGTCTGCATTATAAAGTATTATTATAAAATCCACTATTAATTGGAAGACAGCAGAATTCGCTTACATGCAGTAATACATGTTTCAATTTTTTTTGTTCGCTTTTGTGACCTTTTAAAATGCAAAAGGTAAACATATTCAACATGGTAATTTTAATAGCAAGTAATCACCGTGTCCAAAAGAGACATAACTCTCACAAAAATCATAAAAACCTCAATGTTGAATGAAATGCGCATCTTCGAAGAGGGTGGGGAAGATTAGTTGCGCACACAAATTAGTAGAGGCACACACAAGCTTTGGTTGTTGCATGCATTGGACGGAGGGTCGAATACTGTATTTTTTTTGTGTCATCTTTGCAGCGTGGGGCAGAAAAAAATGATAAAGATTAAAATTTTTGTGTGGCAATCGACACATGATCGCATGGAGATTTAAAGTTTTGTGTGGTAATTGACACAAGAATTTTTGTGTAGTAATTGACACATGAATTTGTGTGTGGTAATTTATACACGAATTTTTGTGTGGTAATTGACACATGGATATATGTGTGGTAATTGACACATGAATTTGTATGTGGTAATTGACACATGAATATTTGCGTGGTAATTGAAACATGAATTTGTGTATGGTAATTGACATGAATTTGTGTGTGGTAATTGAGATCGCTAAAACTGATAAGCTTAAGAACCTATGAAATAAGTAATAACTTACGAGAACAATAGTTCGGTGGGAAAATGGCGTCTTCACCGTGAACAGCATTAAGACGACCAGTTTTGTTGCGTAAATCTAAGGATGAAACTTATAAATATTTGCAACATAAACATAGACCTGTCATAGCAGCAGAACAGAGTATCTGGTGTCTTGCATATGAACGGCGTTAAAAGATGACCCAGTTTTCTACTGAAGTCGGCGAGACAGGCCATACCTCGACTTTTGATAGCAAAAAAAATATAATCTAAACTGGAATTAAAGTCATTGGACCGTTTGATGAATAGAAGAAGAAAAAGAAGAAAAAAAAAACAAAAAAAAAAAACAGAAAAAATCAAGCCACACGCAGTTGGCATGTGAGAATATTGATCCGGCTTATGAACTGCAATGTGAGATTAAAGAAAACATTTAGTTAGAAGTTGACATGTTGTTGATCCGAATATAAGCATTACGAATAAATAAATGTACAAATATGATTGTAGAGAGAGAGAGAGAGAGAGAGAGAGAGAGAGAGAGAGAGAGAGAGAGAGAGAGAGAGAGAGAGAGAGAGAGAGCGAGAGAGAGAGATAGAGAGTTTGCTATTACTTAAAGCGTTCAGTAACAAAAGATCTCTTTGTGAAAATAGTAAACAACAGCACACCTTCCCCTAACAAATACCTTTTGTATACAAACCGTCCACCTCGGGTGATAAGAAGAATATCGAACACATCAGCAGGTGTCAAAATCAATTATCTGACCCTCCCCCAGTTTACCTGTAGTTTACCCGCAGACCACCATGACAAATGTCCCACATGAACAATTATACCTGATTGGCAGCTCAGAAAGCAAAGAACCATTCATTCTTTCTCCCCAGACAGGCCATGTATTATTGTGTTGAAAGAAAAGATAAAAAGAACCGAAATGTGTGTCCTAAATACACGCTGGTACTTAAAAACATTGTCAAACTGTCACCACAGAGTAAAAGTGCTGGCCTTCCAGTCAAAATCTTTTCCTTACAGCATTATTAACATTGGTTAGAGAATAGGGTATTGTCCAGTATTTATGAACAACAAAGAGAATTTTATATCACCAAACTGGAAGAATAATCGTGCTCCTTCAGTAGAAGCACAAGTATTTGTGTAATGTTTTTTTTTCTTCTTCTTCTTCGTAATACATTTTTAATTAAATAACGTGTTTTGTTTTTTCTTGTTTCTATTTTTCTTCTTTGAATCCCCTTAACATGGCATTTTAGTTTGCCTCGCGTGAATTCATATTAATATGATATTGTAATATTACAACTACAGTGCTGCTGTTTTTGCTCATTACGATAAAGAAAAGGGGTGGAGACAGGCATGAGAAGAAAAAGTGGGAGTGTATTATTAATAGTTGTTGTGGTCTAAGTATTAGTGGTAGTAGTAATAGTAGTAGCAACAGCAACAGTAGTAGTGGTAGTAAGAGTAAAGTTGCAGTAGTGATAGTAGTAATATCAACAGAAGCACAGTAGTTGCAGTTGTAGTAGTACTATTAGTATAAGCAGAAAAAAACGCAATCGTAGATTTAGTTGTGGCAGCAGCAGTGGTAATATTAGTATCATCATCAGCAATAGTAGTAGCAGCAGCATTTGTTGTAACAATATTAGCATCAACACAAACAACAACAGCAGTAGTAGTTGTGTTGTTGTTGAAAGAGCAGTAGTAATATTACCATCAGCAGAATTAACTTCAGCAGCAGTAGTAGTAGTTGTTGTTGTTGTTGTTGTTTTTAACGCTGATGTAGGCATATGTACCAATTACGCGAATGTATCGAAACAGCAAACTATGTCTTTTGGATTTATTATAATAAATTCGAATGACAGTCGTATCAATCTTATACATTTACTTAAATTGGAAAGATAATGGTCTACCATATTGTCTTTAATGACATATTATCCGGGTTTTTAATTTATTACTATTGTACGTTTGAAGAAATAAATAAATTGTGAATATCTATGCATCTATCATTCGGTTGTCACTTAATATGATATTCTTACTATATGTATAATAAACACCCTAAATTCATCGCACAGAATGAATAAATTGATAGTCATTTTTTCAGAAATACAAAAATGCCGAACTTTAATTCACACATGTAAAACAATACTCTGCACCACCCTTATATAATTTAAATTTCATACTGTTTCATAATGATTGTTATGACATTGTCATAATGCATGCCATAATGCATGTCGGATGATAATAGAGAATTTGAAAATGATGACAATGTCTGTATACAGTAAGACAGGAGGAATTAATTATGTAAATATGTTTTTTAAACACTACAACTGCCTCATATTAATATGATATCGTTATAATAAGTCATTACTATGTGGAGAAGTGTGCGAATAATGCTTTGTTACGTGATGTCTAGTGTCATTTTTATGTACCTGTCACGGTTTCCAAAATGACAAAGAGGATCAAGTTATTTCTTTGCTCAGTTTAGATCATAATTCACATCATAAAATTTTGTAAATATGATACCATACATAATAATGAATGCCTAGTGTCAATAAAAAAAACGTGTTTCTGCACGAGAAAATGAATTGTTAACATCCAACGGGATATCTATTCATCCATCGATTCGTTCATTCATGCAGTATAACTACCTACGTACATACACACACACACACCTTTAGAGGCCTCTAAGCACTGAAAAGATTATGCCCCCCCCCTACCATATGTAATTCAAACAAAGAAACCGTAATTTCTCTCTTTTTTTTTGGTGCCTCTGCTTTGCTGGTGTCCATAGCACGTGCTTAGTCTGCCTATTACCCGGGTAATCAAGCACTGCACACAGACATATATACAGGGGCGTCGTAAGTGATGGGTGATACGGGCGACAGTCCGGGGCGCCAAGTTCCTGGTGGAGGTGGGGGCGTCATTTAACGTAGTTTGCGGTATTTTTTTTTAGAGTGAGGGCGCCATTTCGTCCAGCACAAACTTGCGACGGCCCTACATACATACACCACTGTAACAATATTATCGTCGATCTTATACCGGTCTCCAGAACTAGTACCTACACATACCAGCTGGAAACAAGCAGATCGCGTACTTAACAAGGGAAATTAAAGCTTGTTAGCGGTGTAATTTGCGTGTCACCTCAGTCAAACCCTTCCTCTGAAAAGTGTCAGGGTTGCGTGACTTCTCCTTGAACGAGATATCTTTTGAACGTGGGATTGTTTGGAAAACAAAAAATAATACGAACGGCAAAAAAAAAAAAAAAAAAACGACTGGATGTGCAAGTATATTTCGCTTTATCATGTTAACTTCTGTAATTGCTGCTTGAACTTTATTTGTTAACATCTGTAATTGCTACTCGGATTTTATCGTCTTAAATTCTGTAATTACTACTTGGACTTTATCATGTCAACTGTTGTAATTACTACTCGGACTTTATCATGTTAACTTCTGTAATTAGAACTCGGACTTTTTCATATTAACTTCTGTACAAATTTTTTAGATGACACATACATGTAAATGCATATATACTGGGACAATATTTAAATCATAAGACACAAAATGTATATAGTTATTGAAAATTATATTTCGTCTCTGTAATATGAAAGAAGAGAAGCTAAGAAAAGAGAGAAAATGGAATAGTAAAGATATATATATATATATATATATATATATATATATATATATATATATATATATATATATATATATATATATATACACACATAAATCGCCGCCATATACACACAGATATATACACATACATACACATGCACAAACGTTTCCAATAGCATAGCGAATGACCACTAACTGTTTGTACAATAACCATCTATTGTCAAACTTTCCCAACTACCGCTTCTAAAAACGCTATATTTTCTACATTAAAATTTAAAGCAACAATCCGTTTTTAACTGAGACAAACTTGGCCTGTCTCTATTAAATTTACATTTATAAATGTATTGATTTGCATATAAAAATATCAGATTAATTATATCAGCCTAATTTTTGTCTTTAATTCCAAAGATAATATTTATGTTTGTGATATCCAAATTATTTGTATGAATACATTTACCATTTATCCATTGTAAAATATAATTTTTAAAAAATCTTAGTTATGTGACAATCTGAAAAGATACGAGAAATTGTCTCTGCGTGTAATATACAAAGAGAGCACAGCTCATTCGAGTTAATTTTGATTCTTGAGAAATGCATTCTTAGGCAAAATTCTATGTAATATTTTCAGCTGCAACTATCTAAAATATGGACATTTTTAAGTTTTATATTGCAACAAGAAAAAATTCCGCCCGTCGTCATCTTCTAAATTGACAGATTCAAAATTCCATTTTCTTCTAGAAGTTGCTACTTTATTGTTTTCAATCTGTTTTTCATAGCTACCACTACATCCGGTTTTTTTCTTATAATGGTATACGCCACAATATTTATAAAAGGCTGTTGTGGATTTAAATCGCAATATTTATAAAAGGCTGTTGTAGACTTCAATCGCAATATTTATAAAAGGCTGTTGTAGATTTCAGTCGCAATATTTATAAAAGGCTGTAGTAGATTTCAATGGCAATTTATACTAAATTTATTTTTATATGACGTTATAGCTCCAAGTATGTCTTAAAAATCTATGAAATCAACGTCGGTAGAAAATCTATTTTTAAAGGTATCAAAATTTATCCAGGAAACATCCTCATAAATAATATTATTCACAAATCTAATGCCTTTCTAAAACTATCTTTTGTAATACACATCTTTTCCTTCTATTGTAATACAGTTATTAAACCATATTTGTGCTTTAAAAAAAAAAGTTCAGCTGTGACCATTTTGAATGATCTAGTTAGTTCCAAATATGCTTCAAAGACGTCTATCCAAAAATGATTAAGATCTTGTTTCAATGAGTTAAGAAAATCTGTTCCAAGTAAATATAAATTATCAATATTTGATAATGAAAATGGTAACAAACATTTCCATTTAGAATCATCATACATCATTCTTCTAAGCCATGTAATTCTAATCATCATACATCATTCTTCTAAGCCATGTAATTCTAATCATCATACAGCATTCTTCTAAGCCATGTAATTCTAATCATCATACAGCATTCTTCTAAGCCATGTAATTCTAATCATCATACAGCATTCTTCTAGGCCATGTAATTCTAATCATCATACAGCATTCTTCTAAGTCATGTAATTCTAATCATCATACAACATTCTTCTAAACCATGTAATTCTAATCATCATACAGCATTCTTCTAAGCCATGTAATTCTAATCATCATACAGCATTCTTCTAAGCCATGTAATTCTAATCATCATACAGCATTCTTCTAAGTCATGTAATTCTAATCATCATACGTCATTCTTCTAAGCCATGTAATTCTAATCATCATACAGCATTCTTCTAAGTCATGTAATTCTAATCATCATACAGCATTCTTTCTAAGTCATGTAATTCTAATCATCATACAGCATTCTTCTAAGTCATGTAATTCTAATTATCATACAGCATTCTTCTAAGCCATGTAATTCTAATCATCATACAGCATTCTTCTAAGCCATGTAATTCTAATCATCATACAGCATTCTCCTAAGCCATGTAATTCTAAACGTCTTCACAAACGTAAATATATTAATCATATCTAATCCCCCCTTTTGATAATCCATTGCGGCAATATTTCCTTTCATTTTGTCCTTTGACCTATACCATACAAACGTATAAAAGAGTGTATTTAGTTCACTAAGAACCAGTTTAGATTCATTTAATAATGATAATAAAAGATGATTAATTTTAGAGATAGCTAAACTTTTAATCAGTTATCCTTCCAAATGGAGTCCTTCCAAATGGAGTGATTACTACTCGGACTTTATCAAGAATTCCCCAGCTTCATCTTTTTCAGATTTAAAGTTCACACTCATTTTGCTTTGTTAGGATTTTATATAATTTCATAATCAATGAAGGTTGATATAAAGCCAAGGAAATGAGAGAGAGAGAGAGAGAGAGAGAGAGAGAGAGAGAGAGAGAGAGAGAGAGAGAGAGAGAGTGTGATCAAAACAAACTAAGAAACACTTGGTCCCAGAATGAATGAAGTAATGAATACATGAATGTGGGTGGTGTTGGTAATTAACAAAATTATATAAAAAGATAATTAAATAAATTACTCACGTATTGAATGACTGATGAATGATGACTGATGACTGATGAATGATGACACAGAGATCTTTGTAGAGAGAAACCGTTTCTATGGTGATGACAGTATTGTTGTATGTCTAAAACTCTGTGTTCAATTGATACTCCTGAGAGCTACACAATTCGTATCTGCTTTGTAATTGTTTATGCCATCAAACACACTGAAACCCTGTACCCTCTTATCTTGAATCATTATAACGTTTACATTCCGAAGAAGAAAAAAAAAAATAGGAGTAAACAAACACATGGAATTTAATACAGTTAAATACTACCATTGGAAACCCACCTGTGCGCAGGTCATTGTAATTGAAAACACACATGTGCATTATTCAGCAAAGAATATTACCCGTGTCTGCAGGTGAGGATGTCCAAACTTAATCCATTTCCTTTCAAAAAGTGCACTTGGAATTAACCTACCTGAGATCAAATGTTGAATCAAAGCCGACTTATTTTTGATGTTTGCCACCAGATAGACCCTTTCAATACCAATCATGAAAAGGTAATCTCTTATTTCGTTCTTTTCTGTTGTAAACCTTATTAGATTGCAGTAGAATAGACTGGTAGTAAATCGTCATTTATGCAGCTTGTTACCTGTTGTAGTCATTTTACTTTAAATCCTTGATGATAATGATCTTAACAGACTTAAATAGTGTATGTGGAGATCATGGCAGCTTTTCACTATTGTATCTTACATCGTAACTTGAGCAATAATTGGTGTTTTGATATAGCCTGTACATGATCACCTGTTAATAAATTAACATGGACTTTGAAGCACAGAGAGAGAGAGAGAGAGAGAGAGAGAGAGAGAGAGAGAGAGAGAGAGAGTTATTTTGGAAGAGAGTGTTCGGTATAATGGTACAAACAGAGATCTCATGATAAACAACTTATTGAAACTAATTAGTTTTTTTAGTAAGCATGAAAAAGTGTAAATTTAAAATCTTTATTTGAAAATTGCGTGTCCTCCTATGTCAACATATATTAAGCACAAATGAGAAAAGAAAACAGAACAAATAAATAAAAAAGAGAAACAAAGCTTTATGAAGTTAAGAAGCACTGATTACCTTTGATATTTTGCAAGTCAGTGTTGTTAAATCGTACACGATCCAATACTCCTTCACCTCCGGTTGAAATATAAATTTTCGAATAAATATTGAGTGAATCCCGTGGGTGAAAAACACCAGTATTGTCACCCAATAGGTGAACATTTTCCTTTATTCACTCAAAATTTTCTTTTTATTTTATGCTCAAACAAGTTGGCTAATTAAAGTGTATTAAGAGTTTGAAAGTAGGAGATTTCTTAGGTAATGTCAGCTGTTTACTGTTTATATTCTGCAGTGTTTTGTGTACAAGAGCAAAGATAACAAAGCACATTCTGAAAATTAAAAAGAAAGCATTCAGCGAGATTCGATCATGGATATTTTGCGTGATAGGCCGATATATTTTCACTCGGTTACAGTGATTGATACGTTGGAAGAAGATATTTCTTTCCTTATGTTATGGCGGTCTATTGAAAACAAATTCTGGTCTGTTAAAGTAAAATTTAATTATCAACATTTTTTTCTTGGGAAAACTACTAAGACACGGACTAGACTCTAATTGTGTGCACACCATATCATAATTATTATAATCCAAACTGTGACCATATCATAATTATTATAATCCAAACTGTGAGGCAGACACCGGTTGCAGTGCGAATATTGTTAGCGAACGACAGCCGTGCGAATAGTCTTTGTAAAATTTAGTACACGGTCGCAATACGAAATAGATACCATGGAACAATTTCCACTCTTATTGTGTTTTTGTCCGATAAATCGGCTGCCAAACCTGTAATGAATTTATCGGTCGCCGTGCGGATAGTCTTTTCAATTGTGGGCACACGGCGGCCGTGCGAATAGTCTTTCCAAAGGTTTGTACACGGCGACCGTGCGAATAGACACTTTCTATTGGTTTAAGGGTGAAATCGTGAATTTTATGTCTTATATTTTCAACAGAAAGACCAAAATAACATTTGTGAATTTTTCTTAAAGTGATTCATTAATGCGTGTATTAATACTAAATTCTTCCATAGAAATGTGCTAATAGAATCCGACTGCCCCCGCAACACTGACCTATAGGTAAATCTTAACGGAATGTACATGGGTAACACTAAGTCCCTGTCAATTCTTTGCAGGGAATAATAATGATACATATTCTACAGACCAAATAGCTAAAAAGTATATGTACTTACCAATAAAGCCTGCGTTCAATTCACAGCCTTTTCCACTTTTGAACGTCGATTTTGAAGTGAATTGTTCCAAGTTGATTCGTCTCTTTACACACCAAAAAACTGTACTAATTGATATGGACCATATGTGTCGGCTTCTACAAAGGGGCGGGGTAATTTATAACAGGTGATGAAACAAAACATCAAAATTCTTCAGTGACATTGTTGTTTCTCTAACAAGACAATCTCTTCTCATTGAGTCCTACTAATCTCTTTCATTACGTTAGGCAATTAATCCGGGTTTGGTAATCCCATAATTAATGAAATTTGGTGGTGTGAATTACAATGAATACCATGCTCTGATTGGATTGGGGAGTGAATTAGGCTTCTTTACCTTTTGTACAATCTAGCAAAGAAATTGATTCGTTCGTTGGCTTAACGTTTGAATAAGAACCGCCGACCTACCACTAATTACCTGTGATTTATAGCGTTTTACCAGCCTTTGTGTGTGTTGACTTATATTAAGCAAACAATATCACTCCTGCCGGCTAAAATTCCTTAATCCCCGTCGAAAGAAATATGTTGAAAAATAACATCATTGTATTCGACTGTCAAGAATGACAAATGCATAAGTATTGTCATTATACCATTCAGGTGTAAAGTATTTGTAAGATGTGTGAACAGAATTAAATGTTAGGACCGAATCGAGAGAGAGAGAGAGATTTTCTTCCCGTCTTGAGATATAATTCACCATTGGACTTTTCATAAAATTGTGACCTTAGATTAAATAATAACTTCCTCTGAGTGTTTTGCCGTGTATGTTTTAAAAATGTATATACTGATTACTGACAATACAAGATTAGTCAGTTGCTAGGAGCCTTTACGCTATCGATATTCTGGGTTCGAGTCTTCGTCAACCTGTAACATCTATTCTCTTTATTACTCTTTTCTTTTTTGGAGAAAGGATTATGTTTGTTGTTTCATGCAAAACAAAACATTTATCGATAGATACCTTTCACAGCAGATGAACTTCCTAATTTGATCACATTTCTTTGGAGTAATCATTTGGTATTATTTTACAGCTATTGCCGAAATTACAAATGCTACTTTGTCTGTCATTTTCGACGATATGTCGTGGCAGAAACATAAGCACACACGTTGGAGACTAATCGCGTGCAAACTGTATTTTTCAGCAAAGGTTTTATCGATCAGCAGTTCCGAAACGTATTAAAAAAATGTATCGAAATATGTAAAGAAACAACAAAAAAAAAAAAAAAAAAAAAAATGTTCACAGATTTTAAATTTAAACGTCGACTTAGTTTCTCTGCTTTTTGAAGAGAATTTTCCAAAAGTTTGCTTTGGTGAGACATTTTTAAAAAGAAATTTTTGTTTTCAATCACTCAATCTATCTCCAGATCTTTTTTTACTTCTTTGTTTATAGAGTCACTGATTTATTTACTTACTGCTGGGACTACACATACACAATATTAGTATGTCAGTCCCGATGTAACATGCACAATTTTATTATGCAAGTCCGGACTAACATACACAATGTTAATATTTCAGTCCGGACTAACATACACACCATTATTATCTCAGTCCCTGACTAGCATATACGATATTATTACACGAGTCCCAAACTACATACACAATGTTAATATGTTAGTCCCATCTTATTGCAACCGCTTTTACTCCAGATAATAAAAACTATCAAGTTAATCTCCTTTATTAACTTTCTCTCTCTCTCTCTCTCTCTCTCTCTCTCTCTCTCTCTCTCTCTTACCTTCTATACACGCACCCACGTCCTTCCAAATAAATCATCTGAGGCAAAACAATGATCCATGCTACGAGTCAGTTTTCAAGACTTGTCTTTTGTTGGCGGTTTCACATGTACAAGTCCATCGTATAATGTATCCCAGAAGACTCCGCGAGTGACCAATGTCAATATACCAGTGTTTCTGTTACAAAATTCAACGATCGTCCCTAATTCAGTCGTCTCATTTAACCCAATTTATCTTCGAAAAGTAACGGATACTTAATTTAAGTCAAACGAATAATTGTAGTCAAACAGAGAGAACTATGTCTGACTATCTCGGAATTTTTTTTTTCTGTTCAGTTTCAGTATGCATCTAGGTGCAACACATTGTTGTTTTGTTAATATTAAAGGCTGATCATTTGTAGCCCGAGAACAGATGAGTCACTCTGACATCATGCATGAAAGAGGAGCCGACCAAATATTGATCTTTTGAAGTACAACAGAAAAGAGCCGATGCATGCTGAACGAACACAACAACTGTAGACCATAGACTAAATGTAGCGTGAAATCGAATATTACATTTTTTTTAAAACCTGATTGTGGCGGGAAAGGATGAAAACATATTTCATAAATACTTTCGAAAATTGGAATGTTATTCCAACTATGCATGAGAACAAACTGAGCACGAAACAACCGGAGTGATTCCACAAATCAGTTTTCTTTACATTTAGATGGCTAAAATTATGACCTGGTAACGCTTAGCATGCAGGAGCTACAGTCCCCCATCAAGACTTCCAACCCAGAGACCCCTTGCCTACTTGTTTACGATTTAAGCAAACGATATCCCCCCCCCCCACACATACCGTTATTCATATGACATTTATTGCATGTAATCCAATGTATCATGTCTGAACAGAAAGAACGGAACAGAACTTTAGTGCCAGCTCAGTTTTAACAATAGACATATGACATTAAGTATAAATAAGAATTGGTATAGCAGAAAGAGAGAGAGAGAGAGAGAGAGAGAGAGAGAGAGAGAGAGAGAGAGAGAGAGAGAAACAATGGTATAAGAGGTGTATTCTGATCAATCTTTTGGAAGTACACAAGAAAATGGGAAGAAACATTATATAATATACAATTAATTTGAATTTATTGGAACAAAATGATTGAAATATTAGTTCTATAAATTTACTTAATCAAAAAAGTACGTTAAAATTTGTGTCATTTTGTGTTATTTAGCAACTGACTAAATTTGTATATATTTACATCTTGAGATACTTCTTACTTATATATTGTTTTCTTATTTCAGCAAAATGTTGACAGTGAAAAAGGTAGTTAAATTTATCGCCATGGGTTTGATTTATTAAGGCGTATCAAATTATCTGAAGAGAAATTTTCAAAGAAAGCAATCTGATTATAATCAGATCTCAACAGACCTACGTGGAGATCTGATGGACACCGATAAGAGGTCATGTTCTGTTGACCTTATGTTTCACCAATTAAATCACAGCTTTCAAATTTCTGAAATGACACACGTCAATCGGAACATATCGTTACTAACTCTCCCTAACACGAATTTGCCACGCTTTATCTGATAGGCTACTAAAAATAAGCAGACTGGGAATTCCTACGGTCACCAAACATTGACTTGTATTGGTGTCTGTTAGATCTCCACGTAAGACTGTGGAGATCTGATTTTAATCAGATTGTAAAGAAACAGATGAACAAAACATAAGTGACCTCATTATTAGAAAATATGTCGTTCTAGGAGTCAATTACGCACAATTTACGCACACACGCACATATATTGGTACAAAAATTGGCATCGGGACAGTTACAGAATCGTATCCCGACGTTTCGAGCTAATAAAGTTCTTCGTCAGGGGAAGAAACAACGTACATAAACAAAACATACACGTAACTCAACAAGTGAGAGCAAACCTGAACTATTTACATGATTGATTGACAGGCAAAACTACAAAAAGGTAAATAAAATAATAATAATAATAATTTTAAAAAATCAGATAAAAAAAAAATATCAAAACGTGTAAACTACGTGTCTATTTGTTTGCATTGAGGTCAGAATAGCAAAAGTTTATAGAAAATAATAAAAGATCTGCTTAAATTTCGTGTTTATCGTACAGAGAACGAAATTGTTTCAGCTTAAATTCCAGGCTAAGGACCAAGGTTCGCTGACAACTACGTCACACTTTCGGTGCTCGTGAGACCGCAGATAATTATCAATCGCCATTCTTGAATAAAATAAAATAAAAAATCGTCCTTTTTACCCATTATGTACCGATGTGAAACTACCAACCAATCGCTGCAGTTCAGGGAGGAGTTTCCTAACTAGCCTTATGGGAAAGACGTCAGTGTTGTGCGAATGACATCACTAACTAACGAATCTGGAGATAGAGAATTTATTAGTTAGCGGACTATGATATTTGATTGTCAACTTGGTCTGATACCAACCAAAGGACAAAGGACGGAAATCGTGCGTAGCGAAGGACTATGCCATCTAAAACCAGATACTGCAATATATTAACAATAATGGTGGAAGAGGTATTATATAAAATGTGTGACGAGAATGTTGTAGCGTGATACTTAAAATGAAATAATAATAATAATAATAATAATAATAATAATAATAATAATAATAATAAGTCACGTAAAGAGTCAAGGAATATTTACATGGGTCACAACAGTCTCAAAGATTAGCATACGGATTATAACCTGATGCATGATTTAAATATTGACAACACTGCATTGGAAAGGTTATTGTTTTCGTTTAGGTCAATTTTTCCACAAGTTCTGAGTTGTATTATACATAATCGTTCCTTACGTGTGCGGTCAAGCCAGATTAGATTCAGTCTGCAGCATCTCTAGGGACTCTACTGAATGTCCAATTGAGTTGAAGTTTCAGGGAGTTTCGCATCCAGTTCATTACGAACGTGACTCTTTTGGTTAATCATTCTTTTTCTGGAGTCAGTGTATTGGATGGTGTAGATTTTGTACGTCAGGAGATAGATTACATTTATGGCGCGACATCATAACTTCTGATTGATAGTAAAGCTAACTCCTGCAGCCGAACTTCGAAACGATTTAGTGTCTTGCACATGTCCTCAGATCACAGTTATTTTCACTATATAGTCCCTACATTTATTTGTCAGTACTGATCTTTCCAGTGTGTCCAAATTCTAGTAAGTCATATGGTAATCTAAAGTATATTCAAAGATGAACTCACGGTGAAGTTCTTGTCATGGGTTATCCGGCATCTTTTGGAGAGGATCAACTATCAACAAATCAACGTGCAGAGGGTCACCAATTTTACTTCCTGGCACGTATCAATGCCATATTACTCACAGTGCACTGTCGCCAACACACACACACACACACACACACACACACACACACACACACACACACACACACACACACACACACACACCATAATGCAAATATTGTAAAGAATAAACAATTTCCTTTAAATCAATACCAAGAATGCATAAATATAACTTATATATCACCACTTATATATCACCACCAAAACGAGAGAGGAAAAAAAAAAAATGCTCTAAAAATAGACTGGGACTACATTCGTGGGTACTAAAACGGAAGTAATAATTGTGACCTGAATCCACATGCGTGCAAATTATGCAGCACCTGGTTTTGCAAACTGTATATGTCCGAGGTTATCTTGGCATGCACGAGATTGCCCTTGAGATTGTTAGGTCACCGGTATGCACTTATAAGAACTTCTTGAAATATGTCCTGCAGACGTTTGGAAAATTAGATGGGATGCCAATGCTGCGTGAATGATCTGTTGTAAGTTTGGGGGCAACGGCGTGATACGTAACCACGAAGGGGGTGGATATGTTCGCCTGGATTTATACTTCAAGACGGCATTTCTATCGAGAGTTCTAGTTCTGGTAATAAACTCGTCAAGGTAATTTCTTCTGTGTCCTGTCCTTTTAAGGCACCCACAACTTCGCTAGTCAAGGGTCGTCGATCCACTTCGTTCTTCATCGGCCCGTGACATTAGCTAGCCGAAACAGTATCTACCGCTCTCCTTTCTTATTGGATGCAGCTGCAAGAAAATGATCCAATCAGATTGCTCGTTCTATTTACCTAGAAATACAATTGAGAATAATTATCGCAGCCTCCGTAGGCAACGACTCCTGTCAGTTTCTCCATTTAAAACCGTTCACACGCAATTTTTTCTTTCTAGTCAACAGCACGTGGACATCATGATGTCGTCATAGTATTGAACACTCAACATGTGTCACGAGTTCTTTAGTTTAAACATATTTTTATTTCATACATTTGTAATTGGTTATTACAAAAAGCACAGCATAGAAGGCAAAGGAGCTCTTTCATTGATCATTTGATTTAGTTTGCTACGAGCAGTAACTCTTTCAACCACAAGAAAGCACTTGTTCAAAATCCTGTTTCGGCGAGCCACACATGCCAAGGGTCGATGTGGAGCGATGTGGATCGACGATCTTTGGATAGCGAAGATGAGGTACCTTTGAGCTCTGTGAGTCCCCTTTCAAGGGTAGCGGGATTGGAGAAGATGTATTTGCTCAGAACGAACGTAGGAAAGATGTTGTTTTTTTTCACGCGCTTGGGGTGGCAGCTGGTCGGGAGCATATACTGACGAGAGTCAGTTTGTATGCAGTACGGGTAAGTTCTTTGTGTCACTAGCAGAGGGTAGATTGGGTATCTATGAAGACACAAGACCTGTTTGATGACTCCGGCGTAAATTAAATATTAGGGTTGGTCTAAGTAAATGTCGGCACAATAATGGCCAATTGGGTACAAATTAAAAGTAAATTTTCAAACAGAATATATATATATATATATATATATATATATATATATATATATATATATATATATATATATATATATATATATATATATAACGCAAATTGGTAACGGGCAGAGTTACAGAACAGTTTGCCAATGTTTCGAACTAATCAAAGTCTTTGTCTGGGGAAAAAATAACTTTCTTAAATATTATGTTTCACTCATAAATTCTTCTTTAAAATAAAAAGGGAATGTGTTTAAATTCACAGTACACTCATAGCAAAGGAGCGGTCTATATCTAATTTATTAACTCACATAAATGTTCTGTACTTAAAACCTAATACAATGTCCCGCTGACCGTAAAACAATCTGGTATTTTCTTGTTTACATCATTCAGATGTTCTTGACTTACTTTATGCCCTTCTTTCTTTCTGTCAAGGGGGCTGGAGGCTGGGAGAGGTCGATTGCAACTTTATTGGAAAATGGGGAGAAGAGGATGGTGGTTTGTGGGTAATGTCCTCCCAACGAAATTGTATGGGAAGGTATATGATCTGCAAATTTGTTGTCCTCTTTTATTTTTAACAATGTCATGAGATGGTACACATCGGAGACGAGCGATGGTGAGCTGGTGTGGGAGGATCAAATATCCGTATCTAATAATTTTGATTGATATTTTATTTGCATCAGCTGCTGTTAAATCACGTTATAGTTAAAGGCTATATAAGCACGCGTTGGGTAGGTACTAGGTTTAGAAAGCATCGTCTGCATGAAAATATATAAGCAGTGGTACAAGTAAGCCGGTACGGTCAAGTATACCGTAGCGTTAAGACATTTATTGCCGGTACGGCCGTACAGGAAAGACGAGGTCAGGGGTCGGTACCGTACTGGTAACTTCGGTAAGAGTTAAAATCTACTTGCGTCAATAGATGTAAGTATTGTGGATAAGACTTCGTTGATACTTAATCAATTTTATAATTAAAATGTTGTTTACATTTATTCATTTGCACGGTTTTTTCACTTAGTAGACCGAGTGGGTTCTCGGCAACTTCGGTAAGTACGTCCATTCGGTCAAAGTCAACCAAGGGTAATAAATTTCACAAGTGTTTCCAAACGGACCGAGTATTTGTTCTCTCCCTTGGCGTAAGATATTGCTTACAACAAGCAGTACTGCTATTTCATTCCAAAATTGTCAATATCACACGCCTTTTCAAATTCAGGTCGAGCACACGTACAAATATATATTTTTTAACAACACAAATAAGAAGGAAAACAAATACCAAAATAACTTGAGTTTGTTTTCTTCTTCTTATAAACTGCCTCTGTTCTTTCCTAAAGTAAAGTCGTAGATTTGATCATCTCAAAGAAACAGAGACACATATTTTAAGTTGGTTAAACATGTAATTCAAGGTAGTAAACATTGGTACAAAACTCTGGGTACATATGTCTACAGGTCAAACAAAAAAGAAACTGAACAAAGTAGCACATCATTACCAATTGAGCCATTGGGGATTGGTGGGGGTAGACGTGGGGTGGAGCAAAAACGCACCTACTCCCAAAATCTACCGAGATTTTTAAGGCAAAAGTTAGCATGTTACAGTCAGTTTTGTAAATTAATTAATTCCTCCTTCTGCGAATCAGCCGCCTTAGAGAGGAATATAAACTTGACACCTCTTTACAGAAAACTTATTCTATACAATACAATTCAATTATTCAAATTAGTATCATCCACGTTGAGGTGTTCCTTTGCCAGCCATGTTTACACTTAGTGGAATCACAAAGAAAATTTCATCAATGTAAACTATACAATTAAAATCTGATTTCCCGTTGAAACGCCATGGATACACCTTATTCTGATATTAGCAAGACATTTCTGGAAAAGAAATTAAAATATTTTCTGACGCCTCGTAATGTTCACAGAGAACGAACATTCTGGATACATAATACAATTTTAACACATCTAAAACCCTAACCGTCCAAGATAGGTATGTTATGATTTCCTAATTAAAGGTATCGATTTTGCTAAACTTAGTTTCGTACTAAAATATAGATTCACTGTAGTCATTTCTTTTGATGAATTTGATTTCTTTTAAGTGCCTACGTGGTGTAAAAAGGTGGCTATTAAATATACACTATTCATTGTAATTAATAAAGAGAATTTACCACTGTTATATTAAGTAGCAGACAATCAACTGATTTCACTACCAGGTTTTTACGTGTATATAGTTTAGACGATGCACTTTCAATTCTGGATATTAGCCACATGTGGCCGGAGGGGGTGGGTGGGGGATGTCCTGTTGAGATTAACCCTAGGCTACTTAATGAAGGTATTCGTATTTTATTATAAATTATTATGGATTAGCTCTAAACTTCATATTTCCTAAAGCGTAGAAACAGGCGAATGTTACTCCTATTCACACAAAAGGGAGATACATGTTATCTCCAACTTACAAATCTATTTCTCTACTAAGCTGATTGGATACAGTGTTCCAAAAATGTGTCTTCAAACATTGTATAACTATTGTTACAGCCAACAATATAATTAGTCATCTGCAATCTGGTTTCATCCATAAAAATTCAGCTGTTGTGCAAATTGTATGATATTTATAATCAGTGACGGATTTATGATTGTGTTGCCTCTAGGCACTATCAGAGTTCGCCCCCGCCCCCCTCCCCACCGCTATAAAACCAGAGCCTTTAAAAAAGCTTTACGCCTTTAAATAATATCAAAATTTTACTCGAGTTTTTTTTCCTATTTATTTTCTTCACAAAATAATTTTTTTAACAGCCAGATTTCTCATACTTTAAAATCTGTCGTCACCTGAATTTTGCCTCCCTTTGCAGCTGTCTTGCTTGCCTAATGGGAAATCCACTACTGTTTATAATATTTTTTGCAAGCAGTCGATGAAGGCAAGGAAATTAATGTGGTATTTTGAGACATAAGTGAGGCCTTCGACATAGTGTAGCTTAGAGGTTTATTTTATAAACTAAAACACGTGGGAACAGGCAGTAGATTACTAAAATAGTTTTAAAATTATCTTTGTAAAAGGACTAAAAATGTTGTTATATACGATCAACAATATGTCAGGGCTGGTGTGCCTCAAGGATCTATATTTGTACCACGTTTATTGTTACTTTGTGATTGTGACTGATAAGACTGTGTGCAGATGATATTTTGATATCAGTCATTGTGGGAAACCCAACCCTGGCTGCCGGTGTTCGGAACGAAGACATACACAAGTCAGTTCCTTGGCCGTTCAATGGTTAGAAGAGTTAATCCAGACAAAACAATCCAAAAAAAAAAAAAAAAAAAAAAAAAAAAAAAAAAAATTATAATAAAAAAAGACTATATCCAGAAGATAACAAAAGGAACATCAACCACCACTGTTAATGAATGGTACAATTATTCGAACGTCTACTCTCATTACCATCTGTGCTTAACTAGGATGAAACCCCATCTTGGATTGCACATATATAGGAAATAGCTACAAGGCTTGGAAAAGGATAGATATATTACAAAATTCAAAATTGAAACTAGATATAAAATAATTAGGGCTTCTTTATTTCAATTTTATAAGACCCCTTTTGGAGTACGGGGTAATATTTTGAAATAATTACACTCAGCATTGAAAAAAATACAAAGGAGGTAGAATCGCTTGTGGAGCAACACACTCACTACACGTCATATGCCAGAATTTTAAAAGAAACAAAATGGGAAGGACTTTATAATAGGACTCTACAAACAAAGATTGATAACATTTCTTTTAAGTTACACTTGAAAAGGCATATGTCAAAGGTTCCGGCATGTTACTTTCAAGGTGAGAGATTAGGACAAAATTCTACACACAAGACTTCGACTAGATTGTAGTTCATTAAACGACGATATCTTCAAAAATAACTTTGAATTAAACAATAATTTTGTATGAAACAATAATTGTTTATGCAGTGAACCAGAAACCGAAATACACTCTTTTTATATTGTACAAAATGTGTTTTTATTGGGAATCATACAATAGAAACACTGCCCCCCCCCCCCCAAAAAAAAAAGACATATATTCCTTACTAATGGGCAGCCCGTTGCATTCGCTTGAAGCCAAACGATTCAAAAACATAAACATGCGATCAAAAAGATTTCGGATTTTCTGAATGCTATGCTAGTTTGAGTATTCTGATTACGGGACAGCCTATGAATTTTTGGCCCGGAAGTCGCAGTGGAGGCTTTCCCCTTCATCGAAGAACCAGCCACCCATTTTCTGGCATTCTACCCAGAATTCACTGGTGCGGATCATGTCTTTCTTCAGGTCTACTGCGTCACCGGCATAGTGTGGAGAATTACAGTCATGGCAGCCGCCCGCAAAGTCGTTCACCTGTATAGACAAATGCATCATTTACCTATAGAGACCGACGCAAAATCTAGTATTAGTCCACACGAGTTTACATGAACTGCATTTGTATGTCCCGCCACGAATGTCCATACACACGTATATACGTTCCCATACATTTTGAGTTTAGGTCACTGTGACGGGGTATTCGTTTTAAATGAATATCTTTATTTTCTTTATTTAACTCGCACAGAAGACTAAGCTATACCATAATCTGTTGTTTTTATTTTGTTTTCTTCGAGGTAATTTACTATAATATTTGTTGTAAATAACAATACCAAATCTGGGTGTCAAATCATATATTATTTAGCATTTTCAATTTGTGGTGCCAGATTTTGTATCATTTCTCTGGGGTGGAGAGACTTTAGGGGGTGGAGCCAAGTATAACTGAGAAAAAGCGAAGGATATATGTTTTACAAACATACAATTCTTAGTTCCAATATTTACTTTGTCAATCATTAACCTGTAGATCTTTGAGTAACCAAAAGATAAGATGATTTTCTAAAATGCACTTATATTTATCTATCTATATATAGCATGTCTTTCTTTTTTCATAATCTTACATGAATATAGTTAAGGGCGTGGATGTGCGCTGGTGCGATTGCCTGTGCATGTTTTTGAGAGAGAGAGAGAGAGAGAGAGAGAGAGAGAGAGAGAGAGAGAGAGAGAGAGAGAGAGAGAGAGCGAGAGAGAGAGAGATTACCGTTATGTGTCCGTTCTGAGCCAATTTGTTGACGTATTTTAAAACGGTTAGACTAGGACACCCGTAAAGACCCGGAGCTGGTATTGGACATCTCTTGGGGCATGCGTAGCTGAAGGAAGACAGATCGCACAATGTTTTAATTTTAATTAGTGAAAATAATCGTCTTCTTCCTACGTTATAAAAATGAAATCGTTTATAGGGATTATGTGAGGTGTCGGTGAAGCACAAGCCCGAATGGTCCTCTGAGAGTTATGGAGAATGTATATATCACTCACTGTTCGTGGGAAATCTTTTACAAATGAAATTAAAGATGTCCCCGTTGAAGGCACCGATTCCATAGGTCTCACACCTCAACTATTTTTCATAAATGTTATCATATATGATTGTGGTTTTTAAAAAATATATGTATCGATGTAGAAACATTCAAGGCATACCTGCGGTTGGAGATGTATACAAGGCAAATAAAATAAGGCAATCAAAATATATGTTAACACGGAAGGAAGAGAGATAAATCACTCTGAAATGACCCACCATAAAAAATAAAAAATAAAAAAGCGCATCTGTCTGGCTCAGAAGAGCCGAGGAACACCACCACCCGACATGTATTCATATATAAGGGAAACCTGACACCAGTCAATTCATATGTATCCTTTCGTATACGATTGCTTTATTTTTTCGTTTTGGTTTCGGGGCAGCGCATGGTCCCGATAAGCTGATGTAACACGTTCGATGTATGTGAGCTTTTCACACATGAGCCAACTTTACCGTGAAGATCACTGAGCTTTTCACACATGAGCCAACTTTACCGTGAAGATCACTGAGCTTTTCACACATGAGCCAACTTTACCGTGAAGATCACTGAGCTTTTCACACATGAGCCAACTTTACCGTGAAGATCATTGAGCTTTTCACACATGAGCCAACTTTACCGTGAAGATTATTTAGCAAGTCGTTTAGGAGGATATTTGTTATTTTTGAGAAGTGAAGTTTTGACCAAAAGTTTGACAGATATTCACGTGAAGTTAAACGGATTCTGAACTGCACTTTGACTGATACAGACTTGAGAATGCATAACGATCACTAAGCAGCAGATGAGCTGAAAATCACCTTTGGTTGTATTGTTCTTTCAGTGCAATAAGGAAAAAGGCACTCCTTATTTCTCTGACAGTAAACGTTCTCGCTTTCTGTGCGATTGAAAAATGTAGCAAGATTTCATACCATCAGCCTATAAACACGAAAAGCATTGTTCGCGAACTTTGTTCTCGGGCTGAACACTTACACCATCACAAATGCTGGAATGAAAAAGATAAAAGATGGCGGAACGAGCAGAACTTTTAATTTTTCAGACTACTTCTTTGGTAAATTGACAGCGTTTGCGCGATTTCAAACGAGAACATCCAAAAAACATACTCAGAGCTTTTGGGCGAATATCCGTTAATAGGTCCCCCGCAAAACGACACAGACGTTTCTACATGAATTCGGTCAAATTCACACACCTGATTTAAACAATGCTGCACACGCATTTTTATGTAAGGGAAAGCGCTAAATAATTTTCGTGCCAGAACAAACCAGCAAATTAAACCTTTTCTTTTCTTCTTTCCTTCACGTCTTTATTCTTTCCATTTGGCAGTATATAACCAATTTTGTGCTGTGGTGCCATAAAACAATACTTCTGCTACTACTTTATTCTTTCCTTTCTTTTCTTCTTTCTTTCTTTTGGTTTGGTCTTTGTTTGATTCCACACAGCCAAAATATCACATATACATCAATGCAACAAGTAAGTAGGATAGCGATACTGCCAATTGAACAAGCAGAAAGCAGAGACAGGGAATCAATCTATATTTTATTAAAAGTTTGCTTTCAAATGCGTCACATATATCTCCGGTAGATATGAAACCGTAGATAACTGTTTATATTGACCGCCATCTTTAAGGAAAGCAGGAGAATTCCTGTACCTATCATGCACCGCGGAGGATTTAGGGCTACCAACAAGTCACTACAGTTCAGAAGGTTTCCCCAGGTATAATTAAAACGCACCTTACATTTCTGCCCATAGAGTTTAGTTGTCTGCCAGTGGTATTGACTAATCCAATTTAGGCTGCAAGTCAGCCAACATTAAGATCCGTACCTTGATCTTTGTGGTAATTTCCGGGTAATCAGCATAAGAGTCCAGTCCATGAATGACTTATAGGCTGTGGCTTCATCAGTATGGTTGTCCGCATGCACCGTTGCCAAGGTGATTCGTGGATCTACTAGCATTTTCGCAGCCATCGCCATTGCCAAAGGATTTAAACAATTGGCAAGAGCCTTTGCTGAAATTTTATGCTGAAACTTTATCTTAGCGTTCTGTATTTTCAATTTTTTTTTTCAGACATAATTTCAAAGAATTTATTCCATGTAATGTTTGCAACACTAATGTATGGTTAATAGATGCTAGCTCATGAAGAGATTTACCCATCAGCTTTTACTTAACAGAAAAATATACGTGGATTAAAATGCAAAAAAGAACAAGCAAATTCAGCTATTGTGAAAAAATAACCATTAAAAATTGAACAAAATGCGAAGTTTGATGATAAAGACAGGAAGAAAAGAAAGCCCTGCAAATTAATTATAGAATGTAGATGAAAGTATCACGTAGCTACATCGTGTCCACGCATTGTCTTAATTAATTTATATATCTTCTTTTTATTGCTCTGGTACTACAATATAATTGGCAACAACAATAGAAAGAACACAAGAAACTAAAGAGTTAATCTAAAATGTGAACAACAAGAGATTTGGTTTGATTTGGTTTGGTTTGGTATTTTACGGCTTAGCAACATAAATAGATTATTTAGCGCCCAGATAATTGACATAAAGTGCCTTGCCCAAGGACACACCACGGTAGCCAAATTGGGCTGATTAAATGGAAGTATTCGAACCCACACCGTTTGAGTCGCGAGTCCGGTACGCTAACCGTTGAACCACCGCGACTCCTTCCTCCATTAAGCGCCTCTTACAACGTGCAGGAGAGTGCATCTGGCCTATTCTACATCCACGAGCCCGCAGGAGTAACAACAATAGCATATGAAGATCTAACTTTAATGGTTGAAAAAGAAATTTGATGTTTAACCAGTTAGAATCGAAAAGAACATATATTACGGATAAGCAGGATGGTACTGGCGGCCTATGCCCATCCTCGGAAATCGCTGACAATTTCAGGTCTTGAGGGCACCTAGGACTCGCCCCCTCCCCTTCCCCCTTCCCAAAGCTTGGACCCCACTGGAAATCTCCCGGTATGCTTGTACGCCTGACTGATCATGCGGATAAGGAAATAATCTTCGTTTATTTATAAATACAACTTTCATGGCTCCGTGACTATCTGCCTGTGCATAGAAGCAAGTGTATGTATGTATGTATGTATGTATGTATGTATGTATGTATGTATGTATGTATGTATGTATGTATGTATGTATGTATGTATGTATGTATGTATGTATGTATGTATGTATGTATGTAAGGGTGGGTATATCAGTGCGTAGGTAGGGTGGGGTAGGCAGTAATGTAAATACTTATGTATGTATGTACGTCAAAACAAATTTGTCAGGTTACATTTTTATCAGTATTCATGCATGTTTCAATATGCACACAGACCTTCATCCTTTGCTGCCTCCGCCACAGTATTCACAGCTGTAGATGCCAGGCCTGCTGCTGCTCCGGCAATGCCGCCGTTACTGCCGCCACTTCCTCCGTGTTCGTCAACCCATCCGTGAGAGTTATCACTCGTATTACCACTACTTCCCGCCCAACCGACTAAATTCCCGCCATTTCCGGCACCTGCTGCCGGCCATCCCATATTGGATCCTTGAATAAGTTTTAAGACTTGTAAAATCGAATTGTATTTTTAAACGAAGACCCTGTCTCTTTATGTGATTAGAATTGTCATATATTTTTAACTGTCTTTATTGTAAATGAAAAACAAGTAAAACGGCTCGAAAAATATTATTTCTTTTAAATAGAGGAAAAATGATATAAAATCGGTAAAACGAATTTCCAAAATATTTTACGTAAAAAAACTGCAATAATTAAAAAAATATAATTCTAGTAACTAGTTACATCAATGGTATCGACTTCCGCCTGCTTCTAGATGATAATACTATTGAAATTTACTTTACGTGAAAGTGGATACAACCAGTAGATGATAATCTTCGAGTAATATTTTGGTTGTTTGTTTGTTTGGTGTTAAATATGAAAGGTTATATCGTGCCGAGACTATTGGAGTAAAGTTGTCTTGGCCAGAGACACAATGGCGGCCGACTCAGTCTGGTCTAGACAGAATTCAAACCCGTACCTATCTTGTCGCGAGCCCGGCATGAGTCATATATATGTTGGTCTATTGTTAAAATCAATCGTTAGATAGGTAGCTAGCTAGGTATATAGATAAAATAAATAAATAAATAATAAATAAGTCACCAGTATTATTGCCAACGCTTGGATCGCAGCATCCACCGTCACCATTATTCATATTGCTGTCTCGACCTGTTCAAAAATAAATAAATAAGCAAATAAATAAATAAACAAACAAGTAAATACAAAATATAAAATAAAAAGTTGTCTGGTCTACAAGAGGAATGCAACAGAAGGTATGGCTATATAACGTGGTAGAGCTATTGATGTAAAGTTACAATGTACGTATAATTGCCAAATTGTGTTTGCTGGTCTAGACTTAGAAAGAACAAGTTAAATAAGAAGACATATTTGCCTACAAGGCTGACAAAATTAGTGTAATGCTAGAACCCATATTCACAATGCATGCTGAGCATGAATGTCAAGCAAAGCTTGCACAAGCTGCATTTTTCCTATGATTATTATATCCCTTTCCTCTTGAAAATCTCCACCATGCCATACTAGTGTTCATGATGCATACACATTAGTGTGCTCGCACGAGATATTTGTGTTCTTTGCTAAATGGTGGGGTGGATGGGTAGGACAGTTATATCGAAAAATGTAGTGTGGTTATAGGTTTGTTGGACCCATATCCCGTTTCAGACAGGTTACGACACACTATGACAGACAGATACTTTGCTTTTGAATACCCCATCTTAGAAAGGCGTGAACATAGACGACAAGAAGACAAATTAATATATTATAGAGGAATTACTGTTCTCACCTTAAGTGTCTTATCTCCTTGTATCTCTTCTATTTCATTTCATTCACCCGGTAAAAAAAGACGATCTACTATTAATTTTTACGCCGTGTCTGAGACAAAAAAAGTAACCCCCAACCATACTTTTGGGTAAATTAAACCCTGTTTCAGGCAAACCTTGGATCTCAAGTCCTAACTGCATCCATACAACCACTTATACTGTCAAATAGAGAAAGAAACCGCGATGAAATTCGTCGCCATTGAGAACTATATTTGGAACTACTTTGTTTACATGGCGCATTATAGTGACGGAAGGAGACAAAGTCACAACTGGAACATTGCTAACTTTTTCTGTCACAGCATATGTGGTGCACTCCGTTGGAGGCGAATCACCAAATCCATCAAATTTATATGTATTTCTGCAACTACATCAGAGGTTATTTCTCGACTTGACGCAAATGGCCAAGCGATGTTCCTATTAATATTGTTGGTCAACCACCCCCCCCCGCCCCCACCACTCTCCACCCCATCATCTGCCCTGGTTCCTTACTCGTAGCTATTTATCTGAACCTCGCATCATAGTTTTGCTCGAGCTCCTCCTTTCATCAGCTCGTTATTGTCAAAGGGTCAGGCTACCACTTTCGAAACATATTTGAAATAAATAATTACAGGGGATAGTCTTTCATCCTCTTTATATACCATTTCTTACAATTGGTCGCTAAATCATTTAGTTAGCATTACCTTACGCATTTCCCTTTGGTCTAGTGTTTCATAAACTATTGTAATGCGTATGTATATGTAGCTGCGTTCCCTCGCAAAAAATTGAAAATTTAGGAGATTTTGTGGCACTCCTAAAGAATACAAAGAACAGTGGAGAAAATATTTGGAACATTATACACCTGAGTCAAAACAAGATACACCTGAGTCAAAACAAGATACACCTGAGTCAAGAAAACAAGATACACCAGAGTCAAAACAAGATACACATGAGTCAAGAAAACAAGATACACCTTGTGCCTGTGAACAAAAGTATTTTCGAATAAAGTTCTCAATGACGGCGAATTACATCCGAGGTTTCTTTCTCGACTTGACGGAAAAGGATGAGGATGTTCCTATTGGCACTCGTATCACGATATCAACAAACCGGCGACATGGTCACAGTTGCACAATTAACTGTATACGGCCAACACATAATTACATCGAGGCCTGACTAAGCACAATTTCGAGATCATCTGAATCTCACCGTACAAGTATCGCTAAAAGGGGATTTGTGCCCGACCAAATACCTTGTATAAATAAAAATGTAATATACTCAATCAAAAAAGCAAAGCAGTCATCTGAACACAGTCCATGTTTACAATGTAGAGACAAGCGAGCCTCGTTATGAAAACCCCCACGTGACTGAGTGCAAACAATACTATACTTAGGCAACAAAACAAGGGGTCTCTCGAAAACTAAACAAGTCAAACTGGACAATCGTCCTGGAATGTGGCGGTAAGAGCATTGCTTTATATTTCTATGAGCTGCAGAGAACTTACTCGTAATATGAGTTGAAAATCGGTATTGGGAAAAAATACAGCATTAAGTGTTTCAAAAATGTACAGACAATGATGTGCTAATTCATACGTTAGGTGTTGAATTTAGCGTTGCCACTGGATCATAAAATGTATAGATTACAGTATGATTTTTTTGTTGTTGATACAGTTTAAAGACGCCCTGACCTTATTGGTCTTCATTATCAAAGATAAGTTTTATGCCATGAACCCACCATTTGCATGAAATATTAATATTTTGCACGAAATAATAATTAACCTAATTGCTGACCACGATGGACACTAAGCGGCATCGGGCTACCATGTCAACGACGTTGTTGTTTTGTGCTGACTTTCCTTTGAGGTACTACTACCGCAACAACAATAGCAACAACAGCAACACATACTGCCGCTGTTGTTGCTGCTACTGCTACTATTACTACTATTGATGTTGTTGTATTGCTGTATTGCTGCTACTGCTGCTAATGATAATGATGATACAACCTGGCCAATTCTTGACTTGATCTGGAGTAAATCCGGCATAATTGTATTTTCCGGAAGTTGCTTGAGAGCCATCTGCCGGGTGGTAGGATCCAGTTTCTTTGTCAAAACTGCCCTGATTATTGACCATATCGCCACCTGGGGAGACAATGCGTACAATTATTGAGTGAAGTCTTTTAAAACAGAGACGATACTGTGTTTGGCTCATTTGAGCTGAGCCTGGAAAGTTTGGCCATGAAGGCCAAAATATAAAAGTGTTAATGAGATCCACACAATATCTACGCACCAAAGGACGGTATGATCTACTTTCCTAATGGTATCGTAACCTTTAATACAACGAAGCATTTGTCTTGGCCGCATCAAAGTGAAGGATTCATTCTGTCAAGATTTGTGCAAAATTTATTGACTGATTTCTAGCGTACACATTATACTTTAAATGAGAAAGCATGGTGTCTTTGTTTTCTTATCCTTTAATAATCATATTATTGTGGTTCTACAGCTGACACAATGAAAGTATGTACCATAAATTACACGAAAAATAAAAAATAAATAAACCAAAGAGTAAAAATTTTGCAAAATATTTCAAGAATTCATAAATTTAAGAAAGTATGTGTGCTATATTTTAAAGATTTTAAATTTTGATTTCTATAATTTATAATCAACGATAGAGGGTGTTACTTAAATTCTCTGAAATCTGTTATAACGTAGGTTTCGTTCGATGGCTAAATTGAGAATGTACAGAAAACACTTGTACATATTTGATACTTACCTCCTTGGTTTAACACACCGGATTTCATCGGATCAATATTAGCCAGGCCAGTTCCGGATCCGCCTCCTCCAATTATGCTGCTTAAAACACTTCCGGCCGATGAACCGCTAGTCGCACCTTGAAGAGCACTTCCAAGACCCGAGAGCACTGATCCGCTGGAATTTCCACTTGATCCGTAAAATGTCCCTGCGTTCCCGCTCCCACCCATTGAGAAAGAGTTGGATCCTTGACCAGAAGAGCTACCCGATGATGACCCCATGCTGCTCCCAAACGAGCCGCCGAACCCATCGATAGCGGCGCCAGTCGCAGTAGAAGAGCCACCAAATCCTGCCCCGTTTGAATTTGCACTAGTAGATGGACTTCCCCCGGTTGAACCCCCAAGGGCATTACCTTGGGCAGATGTTAACGAACCCGATCCACCTGATAATACACCACCCGTCAGTCCGCTTGAAACACCAACTGCACTTGATGATCCTCCACCGGAGCTCCCTGTTAAACTGCCTAGAAGCCCAGTAACCCCTGATGAACCACCACCTGACCCAGATCCTGAGCTTCCGGAACCACCAGTAAGTGAGCTAACTGCGCCAGATAAACCACCAGAAGCACCCGATCCGGTCCCAGAGGTGCTGGAGTTGATTTTATCTGTGTAATAACCATTCCAATTGCCAGAGTTTGAACCTGAACTTGAACCAAACCCTGAACTCAAATCGCCACCGGATGCTCCACTACCTTGAGAGGATCCTAAATTACCGCCTACCATGATGTTACCTAAGCCGCTTGACCCAAACCCGTTGGATCCTGATGTTGAACTACCTGCCCCCATCATACTACCGAATCCACTGGAGCCGAATGCGCCGGAACCAAAATTTGAACCTGAGTTACCCCCTCCCATCATATTGCCAAAAGTACTAGAGTCAAAACCGTTTGCACTAGATCCAACCATCACATTGCCTAAACCATTTGTGGAACCAGATGTCCCGCCTCCCATCATATTTCCGAAACCCGTAGACGACCCAGATGTACCACCAGATCCAAATCCTGCAGTGCCAAAATTGCCAGACCCAGAATTCATTTGAAAGTTATTTCCTGTTCCGGTATTCATTCCCATACTCCCGGGGTTTGTCATCATGTTGGCCAGTTGTTGGTTCATGTTGTTAAGATATTGCATAAAGGCATTTGGATCTGTACCAGAAGTGCCGCTCATGCCACCATCGCCAAAGTTTCCAAAACTTCCGGTTCCTGCGCCAAACATGTTGCTAGCCGACCCACTCTGGGTTCCAGTCGACGCGCTAGCGGTTGACGCGGTTGGTGACACTTGTCTAATATTTACTGTAAAAAAGTATAATGTACATATATTGAGGACCATATTTGAGATAAATTCGAATTTATCTATATATCGACGGTCTCTTTCGTGGTCAAATTGTCAAAGTATTATGATAAAGATAATGTAAGGACGATGCCTATCTAATCTTATTTGGGTCAAAAATTCATATTGGAGTGTGCTACTATTTCTCTTACTGGATTTATGTTCTTGCACAAGGCTCGTCTCATTAACCAACAGGATGTATAACTTATATCACTATTATCATATTGTTACTGTTACATAGATATTGAAACAGAGACATATACAATATGAAAAATGAAAGAAATTAAGAATAACAATCTTCCTAAGAATGACTCGAAGTGTGAGATTTTCCATTTGCCATATAGGATGTCAGGATCCTGTATGTTTATAAAGTTTGATCCACCGCAGCACTATTCATCCAAAGAGAAGTTTTATCTTTATTGGGATATTGCAACGTACTATTAGTATTTGAATCATTTTCGACTAAAAAGGTAATAAATTAACTGGTTTACCTGCTTTTGCATAAGCCTGTATCCTCTGATGGTTAGTCAAGGCGACAAGGAGGAAAGTTAGAGATATCCAAAACATTTCAGACAGTTTGAAACGTTGATTTGTTTGATTCATGGCGCATTACAAGATAGCGTGACCTCTTATCAATTAGATATTAGAAATGCCATATGTAAGACATACAGTAACACATAAAGATAAGATAGAAGAGGTTGATCAGTCTTCTACCATTCGACGTTGGCTTAAGAGTCCGATATTTTTGTCTTCATCATTAACTGACGATTTCGAAAAGCATTTGTACACTGAGGAAAAATGTTAAAAATGGCTAGATAAATGAGAATTTTATACCTTTTTTAGTCTTCATATTACAAATTTTATACATGAATATAAAACTTCCGTGTTGAATGATTCTTAAATTTACTGCTATCCCGAGAAATTTATGTTATGTTTATATGTATGTGCGTGCGTACGTGCGTGTATGGATGGATGGATGGAGTTTAACGGCACATCAGTATACTCCTTCCTATAAAGTGCTAAGTAAGCTTATGTATACAGACAAAAGGCAAACAAGGGTATTACCATTAAAATAAGAAAGTCAAATTTTTTAAATAAACCGAACTCGTTTACAAGATCCAAGACCTTCTCAGCTGCAACATCATCATGGGATACATCCCAGGACAAAACAGTTATCTTTATTAGTCGTCTCTTAATCCACTCCAGGGCGATGAAGTTATTATTGGCGTAAAATATACGATATTCAGGATATACTGTAGCTTCTGGCCAAAAATTACACCTAATATACTTAATAGAGATAGTGATACACTTAGTAGTGACACTGATACAATTAGTAGTGATACTGATACACTTAGTAGTGATACTGATACACTTAGTAGTGACACTGATACACTTAATAGTGACACTGTAGTATAGTGATAACATTTATTAGTCATACTGATACACTTAATAGTGATACCGATACACTTAATAGCGATACCGATGCATCTAATAGTGATGCTGATACACTTAGTAGTGATACTGATACACCTACTATTGCTAGTGATAACACTTATTAGTGACACTAATACACTTAATAGTAATACTAATACACTTAATAGTAATACTAATACACTTAATAGTAATACTAATACACTTAATAGTAATACTAATACACTTAATTGTAATACTGATACACTTAATAGTAATACTAATACACTTAATAGTAATACTAATACACTTAATAGTAATACTGATTCACTTAATAGTAATACTAATACACTTAATAGTAATACTAATACACTTAATAGTAATACTAATACACTTAATAGTAATACTAACACACTTAATAGTAATACTGATACATCTATTATTGATAGCGATAACATTTATTAATGATATAGATACACATAGCAGTGATACTGATAAACTTAATAGCGATACTGACGCACCTAACAGTAACACCGATACAGTTAATAGTGACACCTATCTGTAATTTGAAACATCTTTTTTTATCACTTTTTTGAAGAAAAAAAGGGATAATATTTGTCATTTTTAACCGAGTGGGAAAGGTGCAAGAACGTAGAGACAGTTGATGAATTAAATGTAAAGGGACTGAACAACTCCTTCAGTGTTTTCTCAGCATTTTTGTTGCATCTGATCTGGTTCTGGGCCTTTCTTTTGTTATCAAGTGAATAAATAACGTGCATTATCTCAAGCCATTGAACAATTATATTATCACGAATAACGATATTATCACGAACACCATTACATCTGTATGGGAAAGATGGAAGAGGATGATCGGTATATTCTGTGGATGATACAGACGAGAAGAAATCATTCAGGATAGTTCATTTTTTGATGTCGAAGAACTATAACTTTCTTCGTGGAAAAAAGTGAGGAGCAATTTAAAACTTCTCGCTATTTCATGGTTCAGAGACGCCCCTAGTTCATCAAAATGATCTTTTTTGTTTTCTTTTATATGATAATTTTGTGTCAGAAATAAATTAGAATAATAACCCTGTCATGGTCCGCAATAGAACGTTAAGCGTTGTAAACACCATTATCAAGTACGGTCACATTTATTGGTCGCTAGTATTGGATCAAGAAAAGATTCTGAAGTATTCGTCACTATTGTGGACTCATAGACAAAACATATAGTTCTAATAGATCATGCAGTTGAAACAGATATACATTGATATATCCAATTATTTTAATGTGGAACAATGCCGGATTATCCTAGTAGCAAAAGTAGCATATGATACGGGACCCGCACTTTCAAGTGTTAATATTTATGTGTTTTTATTTAATTTAGGAGGCCCCGCACTAGCTTAATCCGGCACTGATGCTACAGGCCCCGTTATAAGCCCCGCACTAGCTTAATCCGGCACTGACGTAGAACCTAGTACAAAAGCAATTCGGTCCGAATTATGAACGATACTTAAACATTATTTCCGCTCTCTAAAAAACACAGAATCATACTACATAGTACCTTTTAGTTTGATTTCTATCCAAGTATTTTATAATTTGGGATATTCAATGTCGGGCAACCTTTTAAATTTCAACTTGGTATTGCAAAAACTGCGCCACATTTGTTTCTTCTATTGTACTGAATGGGTGGTAGCCCCGGTAGCTCAGCCGACAGAGCGTTGGGCTCGTAATCCAAAGATCGCAAACTCGACAATGACCGGGTCGGCTTCCTCAGTGTGTGCTTTGGAAAGACACTTAGCTCCCATTTCGTTGGCACACTATTTTGAATAATATGTTTAAATTGTCGTTAAAACCAACCATCCAACCAAAGATATACCAAAAGGGGATCATGATAAAACATAAGATACCAAATTCTTCAGTTAGAAATTTAGAAATGACTTTTGACCTTATGCTATAAATGTTTAAATAGTATATAGATCATGTCTGCGTCACTTGTACTGATTACCTGCTCAAGCATTCGGAACACCTCGGGTTTTTCTGTGAAACAATAATATGTCTCAGAGGTATGTCGGCGCAGTCATTTACAGAAAAATCATTTTGTTCGCCGGAAATTGCTTTGCAAAAGAAGAAACTGCAATCTATTTGGGCAACATCGGCTATTTCTACGATTGAATTGACCGTAGGATTGACCGAGAAATTGCAAATGAAACATTGCAATTTCTCGGTCAATCCTTGTTTTGTAAATAACAGAGGTGGTCAGAACGGAAGCTAATGACAGTTGTCGGGTATGCATTCGAGGTATGATCCGTAGGAAGTTGCGAATGCTGTTCAAGATATGTGTCGAAGAACCTGGGTTTGGATCAATACCGTAAACAAGTAGAAAGTTGTAAAAGAAAACAGATGTGAAAATTATTGAAGTGGCATGTGAGGGTCATAAGAAAAAGAATCGAAAAGTCAAACAGGTACAGTCTGAGATCTTAAATAATTCCATAAAATCACAAAATAAGTGAATAATATAAGATTTTATTTACATTTGATGGCATTTTCATTGTTGTTATAGCATTAATTCTACTACAATTATGTGTATCATGCAGTCATTATATGTGGTCTAAGTAAGAAAACGGGATGATTAAGCAAGAGCGTTGCAAGTGGCTTTAGTTTACTGCGTGTTTAAAAGCAAATAATAAAACTGCCTGGGGAAAAAAGAAGCAGCCAATGCATCGTTAAAATGAAAAGAGTAAGAAAAATCCGACGAAAATGAATGAAAAACATTGTTTTAGCAAACTTTTTAAGTGCAAATAGACATTAAATTGAATAACTACCACTTGTCAGATTGAACTCTTTGCAGTAATATGTAAATTGGTGGAAACATGTATCTGTGTACGAATGGAAAAAAAAAATGAGTAGCATGAGATAGATTAAAAATAAAATCACACCTAGACACATGAAGCATGTGTTCAGTTAATGTCCAAGTTTACGTAACATTAAATATTCCAAAAACAGATTGTGCATGCTAAATGTGCATATAGATGTAATCACATATTGCTCAAGTCTGTTATATAAGACAAATCCATCGCAAATCAACACTTGTAAGATGTGTTAGCTTTAGATTTGGGATAGTCCCGTCTAAGTTAAATTGGCTGTCTAAAACTGCATGCATATCTGTACTCGATAGGCCTGTAGACGGCTAGGTGGGGGTATAAAATCTATTACAATATGATTCACTTTATTATATATCTACTCATCATACTCATCACGAATTGATAGTTGCAGGGTTGTTTTGGACGTCTGGAGATGTGGACAGGCAGACAAGGAAATTGATAAATAGACAAAAGTAGATAGATAGCTGGGTTGGTAGGAAGGCAGGTGTGTAGGTATGCGGAATGCTAGTTTAATAAGTATTTAGGTAGATATATAAGTACAAAGTAAATATGATGGTAGATTGATAGATATTTGACACATGTATATTACTGAAAAACAAATGAACATGAAGTGATGCTTAGTCTATTGAAGGGAAGTAACTCGAAATGAATGCGAAGTTTTGCTATAAAGGGGAGTTAACTCTTTCCAGCTTAAGCTATGCACAAACCACAGCTTCGTATGTAAACGAACACAAACCTATTTAAGTGAAAAATTATCAGACAGGCTTGATAAACTACACTATCTGTTTCCAGTGGAAAAAAAATGAAAACGAAAAGGTTTAAAAAAGAAAAAGCATGTGTATAGCTACGAATAGATAATTTCCAGATAGTTAAGTTCAAGATTGCATGAATGTCAGCTTCAGATCTATCTCACAATAAGGTTTTGTAATAGTTATCAATAGTTCACACTTCACTGATTTTATGGGACATGCGCAGGGTATTAACGTTTGTAACTATGTCATGTCGTTTTTTGCTTAGGTCCGGATTTTGTTTAGGTTTGGATTTTTTGGGGTCATATGTTACATGTGGAAAACGTTTTCTCGTTTTTAGCATTACCTATAAGGTGAGACACGCTGACATCAGAGGAAGGGAGTTTAATTTCGAGGCGTACTTGGCATATTTAGGAGCTGTCTTTGGACTGGGCTCCATTGTATGATCTGTCTGTGATATAAAGGGGTTGGGCTTCATTGTAGGATCTGTCTGTGAGGCAGAGAGACTGCATTGCTTCATGAGACTGAATAACTTACATATCTGTAAAATCGATTTGCTGGAGAGAGTTTTCAGATTCTAACCGAAACCAATAATTGGCAATATTGGCATTTGAAAACCTCGAACACTCTCCAGGTATACTGTACTAAGTCGTCAAGTTTGCCTTCTAGGACGAAAATAGATTGTAGAGTTTTTCACTTGCATGTTCCATAGTCAAGTTTTGAACCACCGAATGATACCCTGTTTAAATGGCGCATAAACTGATGCTGAGAATTATGCTTTAATACACACTGCATTGGACTGGCCGTATGGAAGACTTGTTGTATCCAGGGTTGGATCTGAATTAGATCCTTTGCGTTTCTACTGGATATTTCAATAAGAGTACAAGAATACAGAAATAGCTATTGTATGCGATATTCAATGATTCACCATATAACGCATATGTTGCTTGTTTGGTAAGAAATAGGTGAATAAGGATTACAACTGCGAAGATAAAAACATGCAGCGAAACTACCAGTAGCCTGGTATGTAATTGGTTTATTGTTATTATTGATAGCTGAATGGGTGAAAACGTTCAGCAGATAAGTAAGAATTGCAGTCATGTAGAAAACACACTAACAGTACAACAGTATGTCAAACATCAGACATCATCATGTTCAGAAGATATTTGGAAATTTATCAGTCTTCCGTCTTCCAAATATATATATATATATAATCAACATACATATACATACATATACAGCATTCCAGGTTAAGCTTATTAAGTTTATCTTTCATCAGTATTACATAGCTAAATGCTACCTGCTGCTATACAATGTTACATGAATTTTTGTGATACACAAGGTGGCGATTGAGACCGCTGCAACCAAAAATATCATGAACCATTGTCTCTCTTCCTCTTCTCTACGTTTTCTTGCATCCTCTCCTCGCAACTCCTCCTCGCATCTTTGTCTTTCTTCCTCTTGACGTAGTATTTTCTCCAGTTCTTTTCGTCTTTCAACCTCATGTCTTTCTTCCTCCTGTTGTTTTATTTTTTCTTCTCGCCTTTGTCTTTCTTCTTGTTGTTGTCGTTTTTCCTCCTCCTGTTGTTTTTCTTCTTTCTTCCTTTGAATTTCTTCTTTTTGTTTTCGTCTTTCTTCGTCTTGTTGAAGACTTTCTTCTTCCCGCCTTTGTCTTTCATCAAGATACATACTAACGTTATCCCGACTCCATCGTCCTTCTTCTCGTTGACGTCTCTCTTCCTCCTGGCTTCTTTTTTTATCCTCCCGCTTTATTCTTGTTTCCTTTTGTCTTTGGCCATCTTCGTCTTGTCTTAGAATTTCTTGCTCCTGTCTTTGCTTTCTGTCCTCCTGATCAATGCAGACAGATTTGATTTGCTCTGAAGTCGGACTATTGTAGGTCCAGTTTCTGAATTGTTTTAGAAGAGCATCCCTATTCATATCAATATTTTCAGCATAGTATTTAGTGCCGTTTCCCGAGAGCTCGTCGACCCTCATTAGCAATGTATTTATATTTTCCTTCATCATCTCCTCATTTGTTTCTTTACTGTTTAAGAGTATGTAACGTTGATGACACTCATCAAGTAAGGCCTTTGTGCTTGGATTTCCTTTAAAGTCTTCAATGAAATCTTTCATTTTTTGCTCTTCTATTGTGGTTTTGTCCTCATGAGTGAATACAATTATTGTATGCCATAAAAAATAAGGACCGAATATTATCTTGTACATCGTAATCATCTTGATCTCTTCATCCGTATATCTTCCAAGTTTTATCAGTAGAAGAAAAGCATGTGGTCCCGGTTCTGTGATTTTCAGGGAATCCTGAATCGTTATTGCATTTTCAACCATCGACATCTCAGTGTTGTATAGCCCAGGAGTATCAACAACATTTATATGCCTACCAAACAGTTTCGCAAATTGCGAATCCGATTTTTGGGTCACCGATCTGCAGCTAAGTTTAGACGTAAACGCTCTTCTTCTTAGTATGAAATTTCCCAAAGCGCTTTTGCCTTCCCCAGTTCTACCTAGTAAGATCAATTTAAGATTACATCTCCTCTCTGCCTTGATAGAACAATTATTGCTTGAAGCAGATGTCCTATAAGTAGCAAAAGAATTTTGTCAATAGATTACAAAATACAAAGTTTATCTTATGCAATTAGTTGACAATAGGAGTATGTATGCCACGTATTGAAGGTTTAGCATAGATTACATAGTTTTGAGTTGAAACATACTAAGATGTTTTCTTATCTAAGGAATTAACTGACAGTGAAATAAAAGCATGTTACGGACGTGTCAATCGTAAATTCTACATGTAAACTTTATCTTTTCGTTACTACTGAAAAAAATAACTTCACTCATACGTACTATAAACAGTGGAGAACTTAATCGTTACACAGATATAACAATATTGTAAAAGCTAAGTAAAACTTTAAATCAAGGATATCGGATGTTACCGTTTTTTTACATTTATTTCCTCCCTTGTACAAAATTTTCTTTTGGAAAACTTTTCGTCTTGTTGATCTCACCTAAATGGGTACGATTCCATTAATTTGTATTGTTCCACTTCTCCGTCTTCCATGTTCTGATAGAAGTTGTCCTGCACAAATGAAATTAAAATAATTTGTAAACAAATCATAATTTATATCAGTTAAGATATTGTCTACTGACATTTTGTGACATCTAGCGATTAAATTAATTAATGAAATTTTGCGCTGCCTCAACATATATTTATAGGAGAATTCACATAAAATCACATTTCAAGTGAAATTTATGCAATGGGTTGAATATTTCAATCTTCTGCGAGCCTTGGCAAGTAAGATTACATTTGTCATATATTTCATTTGAAATGAGCACAAATCGAAGATTTTATTTATCAAATGACAACAAATACCAATTTTATTTAACAATATGACATAAATAGTGAAGTGAAATAAGTTCGAAGTAAATCTGGATGCCTCTGTCATTTCACTTCTGCCTTACAAGACACGATGACGTTTTCTGTGACGTCACGAAGTTTTAATGTAACAAAAATAGAATGTGGGTTTACAAACCTTAATAACACAATAGTCATGTAATAAATAGAGAATCTCAAATGGGTAATGATTTGATATTGAGCTTATTCAACGAGTTTCATAAATTCAATATTAAATCATTACCATTTAAGATTATGTTTATCATATGGTTTTTATATTAGTGGAAAGAGTCTAAATAGAAAGAAGAACAAAAGTAGTTTCGGCATTTCATATATTTCTGGCTCAGACGCTGCACCTTTGAATTCTTGAATGTGAAAAAATATAGTCACAGACTCGAGCAATACTGCAAAATTCAATAACCAGTAACATTTAGAAGTAGATTTGCTTTTGCAAATTATTATTCAAAGAGCAAATGTCCTTCCAAATCAATAGAACATTTGACACGGGCAACATCATTTTCAACACAGGATCTCTGAACTAAATTCCTTAATGATGTCACATAGTTCACTCCAGTCAGATTAGCCGGAGTAGTTAAGTCATATCCATGAGACTATTTACAGCGTTTCCACCGAAAAGTGTGTCGATTCCACCATGAACATTCACCACAGATGCAGCATTGGATACGACAGAAGGAATATCATTGCAGTTGTTGGATATTTCGTGGGAAAGGATGATTACTGGATGTAGAAAATTTACTAAATCTAGAGGTGTTGTTGAGTATGGATGATTACTGGATGTAGAAAATTTACTAAATCTAGAGGTGTTGTTGAGTATGGATGATTACTGGATGTAGAACATTTACTAAATCTAGAGGTGTTGTTGAGTATGGATGATTACTGGATGTAGAACATTTACTAAATCTAGAGGTGTTGTTGAGTATGGATGATTACTGGATGTAGAACATTTACTAAATCTAGAGATGTTGTTGAGTATGGATGATTACTAGATGTAGACAATTTACTAAATCTAGAGGTGTTGTTGAGTATGGATGATTACTGGATGTAGACAATTTTCTAACTCTAGAGGTGTTGTTGAGTATGAATGATTACTGGATGTAGAAAATTTACTAAATCTAGAAGTGTTGTTAAGTATGGAGGATATATGTCGATGTTGATTGGCAGTCAGATGACTCTAGTGATTCCCAGATTTATTGTTTTTGTGCCCGGATATATGCATTATTTGATACGAAAGAATGCTGTGGTTTGATAACTTTATGTCAGTTGGGAGACCAGCATTTGTCGACATTGTTTTCATACGAGAAGTGAATTTGTTTACTCCTCAAGGTTGATATTTAAACCATGCTTGTCTTGAAGGTGGGATGCAAGACCAACGCCACGTGGTAACAGCAATGTAAAGTGGACCGTCTGCATAGCAATAGGCTGCCGGGCGTTTATCTGCATGTACTCAGTATGTTTGTGTTGGACAGCATGATGAAATCGGTTTTTCCACATTTTCGGTTTAACTAGGCGAACGTCCAGAGGAATTAGTCATGTTCTAGTTTTGGGTTGACATTCGGAGAATTCTGTGTAGGGGGTAAATGGGCCATATTTCAACATTTGTAACCACAACTGTGCTCTTTTGTGAGAATAGTGTACAAGGTTTTAATGGGCTTATTTATGCCAATCAGATTCACATGAAGTGATATGTTAACGTGTTGACATATCAAAAACATGAAGTGATATGTTAACGTGTTGACATATCAAAAACATGAAGTGATATGTTAACGTGTTGACATATCAAAAACATGAAGTGATATGTTAACGTGTTGACATACCAAAAACATGAAGTAATATGTTAAAGTGTTGACATATCAAAAACACGAAGTGATATGTTAAAGTGTTGACATATCAAAAACATGAAGTGATATGTTAAAGTGTTGACATACCAAAAACATGAAGTGATATGTTAACGTGTTGACATATCAAAAACAATAAACCGCACACACGGTATGTAAAGTGTAACAACTATGTGATACAAATAAATACGACCTCGATAGTTACTTATTTTGTACATTTATCTGAACAAAATAAATAATTAATAAAAAAGAAACAATGATTGAAATTGGATTGCAGCATAAATAGTTTTATCTGCAGACAAGAACTGATCTGTTAGACAATTTTGCAAATCTCCATGACGTTTCCTATTCTCGTTCTATACATTTGCAAAAGAAGCGTTGAAATACAATCGCTTTATTCTGCCATTCCATATATTAAAGAAGAAACTGACCAGATCCCCATGATATTTAAAGGAAGCTTGTATATACCAGCAATCGTTACGAATGAAAATTTCAGGCAGTTGTTTTCAAATGTTCTTAAAAATATACACGTGTACACCTACCGATAAAAAATATTAAATCAACTTATCTCCTTGATATAAATCCTATATATTACAACATGTATCAAAAATACTTAATATTACCCTACGAAGACGTATATACTTGGTGATATTAATCTCTGATAACAGATCCTGCCTGGTGATATTAATCTCTGATAACAGATCATGCCTGGAGATCATACAACTCTGAAACTGAGTTTGAAATTAAGTTTTCACTCTCAGTCAATTGGAAGCAACCATTAATAGCGTAAGTTTCTTCTGATATCGTAATCAAACTAAAACTATAATAGTTTCAATCCCACCGAACTGTTTAGATGGAATCTTCTTGCACTACCTGTCTATGTGATTCTGTGTAAGCTGGCATGATGCAAATATTAACCATCTGGTATTTTTGGATGTTGTTTTTCATTTAACCACGTGATGTAGGAAACAACCTTTGTATCGGTTGTTTCATTGCTTTCTTGTTTGCATTTGCTCTTTGAATCAATCATTGATATCGTCCTTTTTTCATCTTGTTTCTAATTTCTAACATAAGTTGATTTAAAATAATCTTATTGTGTTCGCTTATAGCACAATGCTACAAAATCATGCACCAATTATTTAAATTAATGCGCATCATTTAAAAATTAAGCTCGTCTCAACGATGCATGAAAAAAACAACATGGATCACACTCTCTGTATTTTTTTTTATGACATTTAGTTTTATATGACTAAACATGCTGCAAAATGCTTGAGTATTTATCTTAAGAAAATGTTAAAAGAAAATGTATCCAATACTAAAATGATTCATTTGAGTAAATTTGTCCCATCTAGTCGATGTAATGAACTAATACATTGTGATACACAAGGTCTTCCTATGGTAACTTTTACAAGCAAAAGTTCTCAAATTATGCGAAAGAGACCTTTGTTTCATAGCTGTTTTACAAACCAAGCTGCTGAAATAATTGACGCTAACCTTGGTACTTAAGAGTTGTCAAGTATGCACAAACGATATTGTTTCATAGTTTGGCTCATTATTTGTGAATGTATAATTAGTTGACAGTGCCGATACAGATAATCTGTTTAACCTAGACAGCGTTTTTAAGGTATAATAAGTAATAAAAACAAGTTTTCTTATCTAATACAACTAGGCCGACATGACATACATACATACATACATACATACATACATACATACATACATACATACATACATACATACATACATACATACATACATACATACATACATACATACATACATACATACATACATACATACGTACGTACGTACGTACGTACGTACATACATACATACATACATACATACATACATACATACATACATACATACATACATACATACATACATACATACATACATACCAATTTAAGTCTGTTTACCTACTCACTTACCCCTCGTATTAGCCATCAAGGACCAGACAGAAGGAGACTATAAACGTGCCTGAATTTCTAACACAAACCTAACATACAAAATGCATGGATAGAGGTAATGCTTTTAGGTCAAATTTCGTTGAATAATAAGTTATATAAGTATTCACGTGCTTTTTACTCACCTGACTGACATTTAGGCGGAGATAATAATACCGGTTTTACGATTTGTGATCATCAACTGGGTTAATCGCATGGCTGAAGAGATACATAAAACTTCTATAGCTGTATTTAGATCTATTGTAGAATTTATGCACCAAAGGAAGTTTATGAATCCTCCCTAAGATTGAAACTCGTCTCTTTTAACTACTCTTATACACTCAGGTCAAAAGCGATTCGATGATGTATCTAGCTACACCTTCTTAATATTATGATTTCTTTCTTAAATTACACGTAGATTTACTGATCGAACACCACAGTTTTTTTATGATTTTCTTATCATCTGATATCAATCGATCAACGCTTATTCATAAATACGTTAACTTGATGCATATAGTTTATCGTGGAGTTATAATACATTGATTATATGACTACTTCAACAAAGATGTAGGAAGAAATTTGTGGCTTAAATATATTTTGCTAAATAATTTCAGAATGCTGAGACGGAACCCATCCATTAGCTGCTGTCTTAGTTGGGTGTTATTTTTTTGTCTTCTTCTTTTGTTTGTTTTTTAAAACAATAGTTATGTAAATGTTTACATTAGTACTTTCTTTTGATATTGCTCCAAATATAATACGAGAGGTAATATCTCGGCAAATACTCCCACATCCATCCTCACCACACCCCAACATTGTAGTTGTTTCATGCCAGTCAGTAAAAGTAGAAGTTGCCCAAATTACAACTTATTCCAACAATGACTTTGGTGCTTATTAGGCAATGACTGATTCAGGGTTGACATATGCATTTTATTATTATGTTTTTTTTGTAGAAAATATGGGGACTATTTTATCCTGCGTCCGTGCGTTCGTGTAATTGTGCTTGCATATATAATGTCATGCAAATCCTCCTACACCGTTTAAAACAAAGACCTCAAGCTTCGGAATATTACTGGGGTGGTGGTTCATAAATGCACATAATGGGTCTGGAATCTTGATACATTCCCTTGGGGCGGATGTAGGCAATGGGGCACATTTATTGATGATATATGTGTAGCGGAGGGTGTGGGGGGTGGTAATTATAACTGAGACGAGCGTGGGGATAATATTGATATGCTATAATGCTGCTATACTTTAATGTTTATCGTCATCTGATCCTTTGTCTTTCTTTGCATTTTTTAATTGTCCTCTCTCTTTATGTCTTGGTTATTTACCATATCTTACAATCGTTTTGACATTTCTACCTTCTCGACATTCTTTTATTTCCATGTTTGCAGAGTTCGTAATTTATCCCTTTCTCTAATCCAAAAGATAGCTAATAATAGGTTGCAGGTATTTTAAACAACTTTTTATTTATTTATTTGCAAACGACACAATGAACTCTGTGCCATAAAATCTCTGTTCTCCTCCATCACAGCTGTACTCAATGTGCATTAATATATCACGCTGTGGTTGCAATGGTTCGTAAAATAAGCACAATGACAAAGAGGAGAAATTATCTTTTATTTAGTGTTATCAAAAGATATACGATACACGCTTTACTCAACTATTGAAGAAATACACATATATGATTCAATCTGGATTTTTTGGCGTTCCTAGTTGTCATAAAAGTTAATATGAAACCTCAATATGCAATTTTGATGAATAATTGCATTTGTATGTGTGTTGTCTTCTGAATAATTGCATAGAATTTAAACAAAAAATAAACACAAAGGAAAACGTTGAATTTACAAACGAATTTAATAAAGGCATTTTATCACACACACACATATTTTTTTCTTCTTCTTCAAACGGGCCAAAATTGACTGCAGCTAGCTGTGCTTAGGAGAGAATGAGCTCTTTACATCCCTGCCCAGTGTGTCAGCTGCAAAATGTAGTTCTGCAACTATTGTAGCTAGACAGTCTTATTGGAAATTATGAGCTTTAATTTTCATTCACACTGAGTAAATAAATAAAAGAAACGATAACGATTTAAACCTCGTTTTAAGAACCCTTATTTAATGTCGGTATTTTGGGAGAAAAAAAAACAACATTATCTTGGGACAAGCCATTTGAAAGAAAAAACATTTTCATTTAGTTTTTATTGAAATATACCTTATGGCATGTTTAGTCTTAAACCTGAATTCATGGGCCCTATTTTATGTTAATTCGTTTGCAGCCGTTAAATCCAAGTCGGTCGTTGAAGAGCGTAGCTGCTTGGCTAGTACAACATACAGCGCGCCAATGCAACAGATTGAATAAATCAAACGCATAGGTGAGCGTAAAGTCGAACATTTTATAGCATTAACACATTCGCCCATCTTTTGCCATTAAAAGGATAGCTTTATTTATTATGTTAATGATGAAAAATAGGATCGGTTTGGTTTACAAAAAATGTATTGTACCATGAATGAGTTTCTTTGGCCTACTCAACAAATCCACATTATGGGCAGCTAATAGTACACTAACAACCACATTTGCATAGCACTCGGGAACGGGTGATACTTGTATGTATACAACAACCACATTTGCATAGCACTCGGGAACGGGTGATACTTGTATGTATACAACAACCACATTTGCATAGCACTCGGGAACGGGTGATACTTGTATGTATACAACAACCACATTTGCATAGCACTCGGGAACGGGTGATACTTGTATGTATACAACAACCACATTTGCATAGCACTCGGGAACGGGTGATACTTGTATGTATACAACAACCACATTTGCATAGCACTCGAGAACGGGTGATACTTGTATAAGTTTATGCATATATGCCGATGAAAATGTAAGTTCTAAACATAAAAAGATTTGCAAATCCTCCCCCACCCCCAAGACACAAACAAACCCCAAGCCATTTAAGATGAAACCTGTAGATATACACATGTAATATAAGAAGATAAAATATAAAAGGTAAAACACTAAACAAAAGGTATAAAAATAAAAAATAAAGGCAACAATTATAAAAGTCCTTAAGATACAGAGTCAAAATTGTTTATGTAGACAGTATTCCATCACAAAGTCCAAGATTTTATCTGGTGGCACATCATCATTAAGATATAGAGTCTAAATTGTTTATGTAGACTGTATTCCATCACAAAGTCCAACATTTCATCTGGTGGCACATCATCATCAATAACAAAGTCCAAGATTTTATCTGTTGATACATCGTCATTGAGATTCCTATTTGAGTTCACATTAAACACAACTTCGACACACTGGGCAATAATGTATTCCACTGACCTGTTCCACTACTGTCAGCGGACACTGGCACGGAATGCACTCTGGTCGGAGGGATGGGGAGGGGGTTAACTAGGGAATTTCCGATCCCTCTCCCCGTATGTTGGACTCAGTACCTACGAGGGTATTTAAAAAAAATTCTGAATATTAGTGCGCTGTGCAGCAAAGTTCTTTATTAGTGAACAGTGCGTCAGTGCATCCTACCATAGTACTCTCCGTGCACCTCTACACACTTTCTCAGTCTGATTATCTAATTATTAAGCCCCATTTTGTATTCACGTTTTGGTATGTTGTTCATACACTGGAAAACTGCACCTCCAACCCCATGGCGGCTTTCAAACCGTTTGCTCCTCAGCGAATCTTGATAACAGGAACCAACCAAACAATGACTCGTAGCTTAATCAGGGATATGTGCAGGATGTGGCAAAAACATCGATGCTGTGCTTTTTCGGGAAGTCTGTTACGACCGCGGATGTATGCGCCGGTGCGTTAGTTTGGAGTAGATTTATATCTCGGGTAGCGGTGCGCGGACGGGTGCTTCGATAATGTTCTACAACTTTTGGCAACACATTGGAGACATACAACTATCCTACTATTCTGTAACACTAGCAGAGTCAAGCACAGGTGCCTGGACGACCGGGCCTATTGCAAAGAAAAATAATGCGTATAAAACTCTCTTAACAATCCGACTACGTCGAGCGATTTGTGTTTTCTGCTCTCTTTTCTCCGATCCAAACTTTATTATTTTCTCTAGAGTTAGGTTTAAAAGAGTAAATTTATGTTTCATCACTTATGACAATCTCATTCAAACATCTCTGGTCACTCTTTTCATATTTGGCGAGTAGTTTTTTTGGCGATTTCAAACCGAGTCTGGTTTCGATCAGCCATCAACAAACGCGGGAAACCATTCTGAGCTTCAAATGATTATTCAAAACATTACAAACAGCTGACGAAGTAATGTCAGTGATGATAGAAATACCTTCCACGGTGTATTGAACATCTTCATCAATTGCTTTTTTCACAGAAGCCACTTCCCTCTCACCAATCGCAGACAATGGTCTTCCAGAACGTGAATCATCTTCCAAGGATTCGTCACCATCTTTAGAACCATGAAACCATATCAAAATCTGTCCGATGTGACAGAGAATGACATCCGAAAACTTTATCTAAGTCGGCCTTGACATCATTCTGAGAATACCGTAAGAAGGCAAAGATTTTACGTTTTTGCTTTTTGCTCAGTAGCAGAATTGTTCCTCTTCTCCGAATTTTAGGTCACTGTCATTTACCCATATTACCTATGTTGCCTATATGCAGGCATATATCTGCAGGTGTCCGGCGTGCTGTACGTGCAGCTGCAGATCGTTCCATAGAACGTTATTTTGTCTGCAGAATGGTGTTAAATTTATTGACAGATTCAAAGAAATAACCCTAGTATGTACTGCTTGTTTTTCCAAGTTCTCGCTGACTGAACTCTGACACTTGAGCAGTTCTGCCGTGAAACAAAACCTGTAAAAGTTTTCTCTCTATAACTTATGAATTTGTTGTCATTTTAGAAGCGACTCAGCAGTATTGTAAAATTGCGAATGCATCTTAAAACTTTCTTATGCAATCCCAGTAACGTTTGGTGTCAAACTGTGGATGCATCTCTCTCTCTCTCCACTCGCAGACTCTCTTCCGCATGGCTACCTTGAGATTGTCGTTTTTGGCGAAGCGAGTGCCTTATGAAAAGGGTACAGGAACACGCGCAGTGACTGTCGTTATTGACGCAAAACGACTTTCATTATGTTTTGTAAATGATTATTAAATAAACTAAGGGTAGAAAAATTCGGTTTGTATTCATACCTGATACAATTTGTTTTCCCTAGAATCTTTTGTAACACGAATCTTACCGTTTAGTGTACCGCGTCAGTATTATTTTATATGCCTTGAAATATGTGATGTATAAAATGAACATGTAGATGAAGATTATGTGCCAATGCATTTTCACGAATTTTTGATTAGGTGTGAAATAGTGGTTGGGATATGGACGTGTATACTAATGTGCAATAGATATATCAAATCCCATAGAATCTCGATCCAATATCGGCGCAATATGTATCAATTGAAAATAATATACTTTAATGATAGTCGGTATTCATCAATGAAAAAGTAATCTGTTCTATAGTACATAAAATGTATTTTGCAACAAGGAAAACAAGGTATCCTTTTTTGCACGAAAATGACTTGATGTATAAATATCATTCTGTATTTTTTCCAGGCTGTTCAACAACTTATCACCTAATTGAACTTTATGACAAAATATGTTTTTCTCTTGAAATGAAATCATGTGTTTAACGTTTATTGATGTCAGCAAAGCTTTTGATAGAGTATGGATTAAAATATTAGTTTATAAACTTCAAAAATACGGAATTGCCGGTAAACATGGCTACTTAAGAAACCGCTACAACAGACTTTTGTTTTAACCGAAATTTGGTATCAACAAAATGTCAACTAACTGCTGGGGTTCTCCAAGGTTCTGTGCAAGGTCCTTTACTATTTCTTATTTATATCAGCAGTATAACAGACCATTTGAACTCGCTATGCTGTGATTGACTGGGCTTTAACATGCTGTTTGCTGATGATACTTTTGCTGGAACGTCTTTTAGACATCCTTTACAAGTACAAAGGATTATAAAAAATGACCTTGAAAAACTTAATGAAAAATTTAATGTACGGGCAAACAACTGGCTTGTTACCTTTATAGCTTCGAAAACAGACATTTTATTAACTAAAAACAGGCAAAGTGATTGTGCCTTTCTGAGTTCTCTTTCGAAAATATTAATTTACTTCGTATTAAAAGTCATAGACTCCTCATATTAACATTATCTTCTGATGATATATGGACTAATCAAAGATTTTATATTAGAAAGCATCTAAATTTTTATCCATGCTGCGCGCGACTAAACATTCTTTTCACAAAACAAGTTTGGCTAAACTATATACGCTGTTCAAACGTCCAATCTTAGAACATGTTTCTGAAGTTTAGGTTAATTGCTCTATTGAAGATTCGGAAAGATTTGAAGAGAAAAAATCAGATGGAAGGTGCACGGATCGTTACAGGTCTACACATGTATTGTTCTTGAGAGTCTCTTTATGCAGAAACTGGTTGGGAAACTCTTGCACAAGGAAGGAAGAAGAAGAGATTATGCAAGATGTATTCGATTATAAATAATCAAGTACATAACTATTTAACCAACCTTCTTCCACAAAGGAGATATGAGACATCTCATTATCGCCTACGTAACTCTCAAAGCATCACACCAATCCCTACCAGATTGTAATTTTTTTCCGAAGTCCTTTTCCCATCAACGATAGTTCTTTGTAACTCTTTCTCTGACGATGTCCGAATTTGTTAAAATTCTTAATGCAAATTAAATGCATTACAAATTAGTTAATATTCTGATTATAATATTACCGATTCTTTTACTTCCTACTTGAAACGATTTCGTTTTTTCTACTCCATACATTCTTCATGTATTAACAACCTAATAGATCAGAATCTACTTATCATTTTCTGTCTTAACTTAGACCATTGTTGACTGATGTAATTCCATCAACTATGCTTCCGAATGATTTTTTAATTTTGACTTTATAATTTGTCCCTATGTTCACGAGATTTCGTTTTGCTTCTAAGAAGCACGTGCACTCTTACTCCTGAAGAATCACCTCAAAACACATGAGACTTAAGTGATACAATTCTCTGCATGCAGCTGCTGATCTCAAAGCACGTGCAATTTTGAATTTGAAATTGAACTATTTTATTTTCGTCATGCTGTGTGTGTTTGAGTGTTTGGAACGAGTTTTGTCCGCATCAGACATCATTTGTATAGGATAGAAGATTAAATGTATAGAAACTATATATAAATATATATATATATATATATATATATATATATATATATATATATATATATATATATATGTATATATATGTATATATATATATATATTTATATATATATATATATAAATCATTCTTTTTGTGTTTATTGTTTGTTTTGTTTGTCTCTGTTTTTTAATTTTGCCTTTGACAAAGACTCAATGAGAGTTGAAAGCGCCTAGGTAAGTTAAACTAAATTTTTACTGTTCGCTGTCAGTTTGTAACAATTATGTATATATACATATATATATATATATATATATATATATATATATATATATATATATATATATATATATATATATAATGTACATACCATGAAATGGTAGTATATTTTAAATCTAATAAGACGTACAGCATTTGAACAAAGAACAAGGCAATAAATGCATGTTGTCAGGGATGGATTTATGTTAAACACACACAGATGTATAAATGTAAAAAGGCAAAAAAAACAATGCATCATTTAATCCAATGAATGGATACGTCCACTAAAAGGGAAAAGTGGAAACGTTTCAGTTGGTAACAAATATGATACTGAACACAGGGCATTATTGAATTTTTAATGCAATTATTCGAACGACAATGCGCATTAAAATGAATTACTTTATCGAAATTGCACATTGAGGTTTCGTGGTAACTTTCATGACGAATAGAAACGCCAATAAATCCAGCCTTGATCATATATGTGTATTGCTTAAATATGAGAGTAAAAAGTGTATCGTATATCGTTCGATAACACTAAATAAAAGATCATTTCTCGACTTTGTCACTGTGCTTGTTTATTACGAATCATTGCAAACCTCAGAATCATATATTAATGCACATTGAATACAGATGTGATAGAGGAGAACAGAGTTTCTAGAGCACATAATTCATTGTGTCGTTGTAAATATTAAAATATAAAAAAAAAATAAAAAAAAAATACTTGTTACTTATTATTAACTATCGTTTGAGTTACTGAAAGGGAGAATTTACTAACAATGTAAATAAGGAAATGAAAGAATATCGAGAAGGCAGAAATGTAAAAATGATTGCAAGATAGGGTAAAAAGCAAAGAGATAAAGAAAAATGCAAAGAAAGACAAAGAATCAGATGACATACATTAAATAATAATAATAATAATAATAATAATAATAATAATAATAAATGATAATAATAACAACAACGGCAACAATAACAACAACTAGAACTCTGCAACGGAGCAGCAGTATTGCCCCCACGCTAGTCTCAGTTATCATTACCCTCCCCCTCCAATACACATATATCCATACATGTCCCCCATCACCTCCATCTGCCCCAAGGAGATGTATCTAGATTCCAGAACCGTTGTTTTCATTTCCAAACTATCCCCTGTAATATTCCGCAGCTTGATGTCTCTGTTTCAAATGGTGTATAAGGAGTTGCATGCCATTACATATGCAGGCAAAATTACGCGAACGCACGGACGTACGGATGAGCAGGATAAAGTAGTCCAAAATATTTTCTGCAAAAAGCGATAATAATAAAATGCCTGTATCAACAATAAATCAGTCATTGCCTACTGAGCACCAAAGTCACTGTTGAAGTAGGCTGCAACGTCTGCTCTTACTAACAGGCTTGAATAACGTTCCATATTTGAGGGTGGGGGTGGGGGTATTTGCCGAAATTTAACCTTTCATGCTATGTTTGGAGCAATATGAAAAGAAAATAATATTGTCAACATTTGCATAACTATAGTTTAAAAAAAGAAACAAATAACACCCCCCACCAAAAAAAAAAAAACATAAAAAAAAAGGAAAAAACTCCGCACGAAACCCCACCCAGCTAAAACAGCAGCTAGTTGGCGGGTCCCGTCTCAGCATTTTGAACTTATTTTAGCAAAATATCTTTAGGCCATTAATTTCGTGCTACATCTTTGTCGAAGTAGTCATATGATCAATCTATTATTAATCCACGATACATGATTTAGGTCAAGTTAACTCAGTTATGACTATAAGTTAATTGATTGGTGTAGAAAAACAAGAAAATCGTACAAATTCATGGTGTTCGATTCGAAAAGCTACGTGTAGATTAGGAAGAAAAATCTTAACATTAAGAAAGTCTAGCTAGATACATCATCGTATCGCTTTCTACCTGAGTGTATACGAGTAGCTAAAAGAGAGCAGTTTAAATTATACAGAGGATTCATAAACTTCCTTTGGTGCATAAACTCCACAGTAGATCTACATACATCTATAGATTGTATGTATTTCTTCAGCAGTGCGGTTAAACCGGTAGATGAAGGCAAATCGTAAAAGTTGTATTAATATCTCCGCTTAAATGTCCCCGTCAAGGTATTTAAAAGCACATGAATATTTATATAAAATTGATTCAACGAAATTTGATATAGAAGCATTACCTCGATCCATGCATGTTTTATGTTAGGTTTCAGGTAGAAATACAATCAGGCACGCTTATAATCTCCTTCAGTCTGCTCCTTTATGGCTAATACGAGCGGTAAGTGTATAGGTAAACGGACGTAAATGGGTATGTATGTATGTATGTATGTATGTATGTATGTATGTATGTATGTATGTATGTATGTATGTATGTATGTATGTATGTATGTATGTATGTATGTATGTAATGTAATGTAACTATTTATATATCTACTGTTACGACTCTATAGTCTAAGAAAAATGTAACAGAAAGAAAGTGAAACCAACAAACCAAGTAAAAATCAACAATTCAAAAGACACTTACAGTAACGCGAATTAAAATCCAAATAATCCAATAATTCTAAGTGTCCTAATTACAAGTCCTAAATATAGAATGATCCCAATTAATGTCTGTATCCTTGAATGTGTTGATGTGCCAATGGCCTTTAACGTCCTGATGTGCCAGTAGTCTTTAATGTGCTGATATGCCAAAATGAAGTAGTCCAAAATATCTTTGAATAAGTTCACATAAATCCCCAAATCATCAATTCAAAATCCAAAATCCAAAAGTCTATGAGCACATTTATAATCCAATGAATATTTTTAAATAATTCCTCTCTCAGAATTTGTAATGTTTTTCCACAACTGTAATGGCTCTTTAAAAGACTGATGGTAAGGTCGAAACCGAAAAATTGTCCAGTAAACATGGTATATATAAACATAGGTCACATGACTTTTGATACATAACTCTAAAGGGATTTCTAGTTTTATCTCTAAACAAAATCAACCTTGACCTCAAATTGAATCAACAACGTGTTTATCAAAACTATCCTTGAACTCAAATATTAAGCAAACAACATAATTCAAGGACAATAGTTAAACATGTCAAACATTATACTTAATATTAAGGTTTAAGCAAATATTAAAATCAAGAAACATTTATAATTTCCTAAAATATTTATAATATTATATAAACATCATACATAACACTACACACTCTATATATAGAACTGGAGTGTGATATCGCACTGTTTATGACACCTCCAAGGAATATGGATATCGTATCGGGCTAGCTGTATCAGATCAGTAAACTTGCTTTAATCACTTATTATACGCCCAAAAAACACAGTGTAGGTTAAACAGATTATCTGTATCGACACTGTCATCTACTTGCACATACAAAAATAACGAGAAAAACTATGAAACAATACTCTTTTGGGCATAACTTGACAACTCTTAACTCCAAAGTTAGCATCAATTATTTCATCACCTGTGTTCTTGGTTGCCGTTAAAAGCTATGAATCGATATTCTCTTTCGCATCTATGAATCGATAGTCTCTTTCGCATCTATGAATCGATAGTCTCTTTCGCAACTATGAATCGATAGTCTCTTTCGCATAACTGCACAACGTTTGCTTGTAAAGGTTACCATAGGAAAACCTTGTGTGTCACAATTTATTAGTGTATTACATCGACTAGTCACGAGAAAACTCGCTCAAATGAATCATTATAGTTATAATATTTTATATATTTTCCTTGAAAATTGTCTAAATATAAATACTCAAGCATTTTGCAGACGCTCAAAATTTGTAGTAAAAAAAAATACAGAGAGTGTGATTCATGTTTTTTTTTTTTAGGCATCGTTGAGAAGAACTTAAGTTTTAAATGATGTGTATTAATTGAAATAATTGCTGCATAAATTTTGTAGTATCTTGGTATAAGTGAACACGATACGAGTTTTAAAACAAATATGTTTATAGGTATTTTAGATATTGTTGGCAAGGTCCAACAAAGGAAGATATAAATGATTGATTTAAAGGACAAGTGTAAACAAGAATGCAAGAAGGAAAACGATACGCCTGATTGATTCAAAGGACAAGTGTAAACAAGAATGCAAGAAGGAAAACGATACGGCTGATTGATTCAAAGGAAAAGTGTAAACAAGAATGCAAGAAGGAAAACGATACGGCTGATTGATTCAAAGGACAAGTGTAAACAAGAATGCAAGAAGGAAAACGATTCGGTGGCAATATTGAACATCAAATGGTCTTAAAAACAAATAATACCAGATTGCAATGTTTGCAACATCCCAGCTTACACAGAATCACATAGCCAAGTAGGGCGACACGATTCCATCTAAATAGTTACTGAAAACAATTAAAGCTTCAGTCTGAGCATGATATTTTGTTTCAACAAATCAGAAGAAACTTTAGCTAAGAAAGGTCGTTTATGATTGGCTGAGAGTGAAAACTCATTTACGAAATCAGTCTCGGGCATGTATGAGCTACAGGGACGATCACCAGAGTGACGATAAATTCATCAAATACATGTCTAGGTTGTCCTATAATAAAGCAAAGGGTCCAAAGTTTCTTAAATATATATATGCTTTCTGGAAGTTTTTACGATTGATACGTGCGTAGCATGCGCACTCGGTAGCTTTTAGTTCACTATTAGTTTATTCCTTAGATAAGAAAACATCTTAGTATGTTTCAACTCAGAATTATGGAATCTATATTAACACTTCACTGCGTGGGATACATACTCCTATTGACAACTAATTGGCTAAGATAAACTTAGTATTTTGTAATATATTGACAAAATTGTTTTGCTGATTATAGGACATCTTATCCAAGCAATAATTGTTCTATCATGGCAGAATTTACCTTACTAGGTAAAACTGGAGCAGGCATGAGGGCTTTAGGAACTTTCGTACTAAACTTAGCTGAAAATCGGTGACCCAAAAATCGGATTCACAATCTGCGAAACTGGTCGGTAGGCAGATAAATGTTATTGATACTCCGGGGCTAAGCAACACTGAAAAGTCAATGGTTGAAAATGCAATAACGATTCATGATTCCCTGAAACTCACAGTTCCAGGACCACATGCTTTCCTTTTAGCGATAAAACTTGGAAGATTTACGGAATAAGAGGCCAAGACGATTACGATGTACAAGATAATGTTTGGTCCTTATGTTTTGTGCCAGACAATAATTGTATTTACTCACGAGGACCAAGGGCCAGTAGGAGAGCAGAAAATCAAAGACTTCATCGAAAAGTTTGAAGGAAATCCAGACGGGAAGATCTTACTTTATTAGTGTCATCAACGATACATAATTTTAAATAACAAAGAAAAAATAAAGAGATGATAAAGGAAAAAAAGAAATACATTCAACGTGAGGTGGACGAGGTCTCAGAAAACGACACGATATACTATGCTGAAAAGATTGATGTGCATAGAGATGCACAATTTAAACATTTTAAAAACTGAACCCAAAATAGTCAGACTTCAGAGCAGCACAAATATGTTTTTATTGACCTGGATGACAGAAAACAAAGACAGACGCAAGAAATTCTAAGACAAGAGGAAGATCGCCAAAGACAAACGGAGGCAAAACGAATGCAGGAGGATGAAAGGAGGCTAGGAGGATGAGACTAGAACTCGAGGAAGGACAGTGGAGTCGGGATGATGTTAGACACAAGCTGGAAGAGGAAAGACGACGAGAGGATGATGAAATGATACATTATGTGGAAAAAAGACAAGAAGAAGAGGAAAAAAGACGAAAACAAAAGAAGACAAAGACAAAAGAAGAAAGATAACAAGAGGATTAAAACAAACGAAAATTAGAAAAAAAGACAAAGACAAAGGTGGAAAGAAGAAATAAAACAAAGGGAAGAAGATAAACGAAGCAAATACGAAAAGAAAACAAATACACGAGGAAGAAAGACGAAAAGAGCTGCAGAAAATACTAGAGGAAGATAGACGAAGTTGGCAGGAGGAGATACGAGGAAAGAAAAGAAAAGAAAATGTAGACAAGAGGAACAGGGACAGTGGTTCATGATATTTTTTGTTTCAGCGGTTGCAATTGTCACCTTGTGTATCACAAAAGTTAATGTACATTTCTTTATTGCAGCAGATCGGTGACCCAAATATATATATATATATATATATATATATATATATATATATATATATATATATATATATATATATATATATATATATATATATCTTCCGAACGGTCTCACTCACTCCACTGTCAATATTGTCAATAAACTCATCACAATCTATGTTCACTACATGCTTCTGTCTATACAGTGGTATTCCTTTTTCACTTTTTTCACTAAACAACAGTCAACATATTTTGTTAATCGTGAATCATTCAATATTGTATGCAATAACTATTTCTATATTCTTGTATTATTATTGAAATATACAGTGAAAAACGAACAGCATCTAATTTGAAGCCACGCCTGGAAGCAGTAACAGTTTTCCATGCTGCCAATCCAATGCTGGATGTTTTATACCATGATTCTCATCATCAATTATTCGGCCCCTTAAACAAGGTATTCTCTACCACATGTGGTCATTCAATGGTTCAAGATTTGAACTATGGAACATGCAAGTAAAAAAATCTACAGTCTATCAGAAATTATTGTACGCAATATAACTGATCGGAAATTCTTGATTTCAATTCACCTACGATATCCCAAGTTATTGTAAGTGAACTGTCATATATAGCGCAAGAGACAATCAAGGATACAATCACTGTAATCACTGATTTATTGACTGTCAAAAAACACACACAAAAACAACAAAATAAAATGTAAAAAATAAAATCCAGATGCAGCAATTGCAAATCAAATCTCTCTGTCGGGAAAATGACACATTTGAAGACTCATATTTTTTTCCTAGAGGGCAAACTTGACGATTTAGAACAGTATATCTGAAGAGTGTTCGAGGTTTCTTAATGTCAATATTGGAAATTAAGAATTTCTGTCAAAATCTGAAAACAATCCGCAGCCAATGAATTTTCAGATATACAAGTCATTCAGTTTTAAGAAGGAATGGAGTCCCTTTACGTCAGAGACTGATCCTTCAACGAAGCCAAGTCCCTTGACCTCAGATACAGATCCTACCATGGAGCCCATTTACCGCACTGACAGATCCAATAAAGGAGCCCAGCCACTTTTCCTCATAGTCATATCCTGCACATGACAAATATTCCTCAAAATTAAACTCGCATCCTCGGATATCAGCTTGTCTCACCTTATGGACAAAGCTGAAAATGGAAAAACGTTTTCCACAAGTAACATATGTCAAAAAAGGTCAGAATCCAAATTAAACGCTCCACTGCAACTTCTAGTAATTGTTTATATGTGGGGACCTAACCAGAAAACGACGTGACCTAGTTACAAACGTTAATACCCTGCGCATGTCCCACAAAATAAATGACCTGTGGTCTATTTATAGCTATTAAGCAATCTTATAGAGAGATAGTACTGAAGTTTACATTCATGAAATATTGAACTTAACTATATGGAAATTGTGTATCCTTATATATAACTTAACTATATGGAAATTGTGTATCCTTATATATAACTTAACTATATGGAAATTGTGTATCCTTATATATAACTTAACTATATGGAGATTGTGTATCCTTATCTTTTCATGACGATACTCATGCTTTTTTTAATTTTTTTTTTAAAAACCTTTTCATTTTAATTTTTTCCTCACTGGAAAAAATAGTGTATTTTATGAAGCCTATCAGATTATTTTTCACTTAAATAGGTTTGTGCGCATTTACATATGGTATCACGGTACCAATTGCGCAAGCCCAGGGGGGCGGAGCTTAAGGTGTAGGAACATTGTATTCAGAAATAAACAACAAAACTAACTGTGATTGGTGTGTTATGTAAGAGTTGTAGTTTCTGTCTGGCATAAAAAAAGTTGAGTCTCTTAGCAACATGTGAGAATATGTTAATTCATATGTAGATCATGTTTTGTATTTTTTATGATTTTTTAAAAATGTGATACACATTACTGAAAATGTGTCTGTTGTGACTGGACAACTCAGACCCCTGTCTAGTTCCAGCAGAGTTATCTCTCTTAAATGCAATGGAGTACCTGGTTCTGTCACTGTCAAATTGACAATCTAATATTGTTCTCTAAGACAGTGTGTGACACGCATGCTAAAGTAGAAGAGAAGGTATATTTATTTCCCCAAACATTAACATTAAGGTCTATGGGAAAACAATTGGTACCGTGATACCATATGTAGCTGTGGTATGTGTCCATTTATTTGAAATGGCTTAAGTGGAACGAGTTAACTCCCTTTTATACATTTATCACAACTTTGCATTCATTGCGAGTTATTCCCTTAAATAGATTAAGCAGTGCTTCGTGTTCATTTGTTTTTCAATGATACACCTATGTCTATCTACCATCGTATTTACTTGGTACTTATATATCTACCTACCTACTTATTAAACTAGCGATTAACCTACCAACACACCTACTCAGTTAAACTAGCGATTAACCTACCCACACCCCACACACCTACTCAGTAAGTATCCATATATAATGAGGATCATGACTATATATATATATATATATATATATATATATATATATATATATATATATATATATATATATATATATATATAAGTGAATCATATTGTAATAGATTATATGCTCCCACCTAGCTGTCTACAGGCTATCGAGTACAGATATGCAAGCTGTTTTAAAGTCTGAACCTAACACATCTTACTTGTGTTGATTTTCTATGAGTTTGTCAATGCAACAGGCTTATGCAATATGTGCTTAGATGTACAGATGCAAATTTATCATGCACAATCTGTTTTGGTTCTCTTTTCTGAAGGCAGTTTTATTCTTTGCTCTTAAACACGCAGTAAACAAAAACCATTTGCAAAGTCCTGGTTTAATCCCTACAATCATTCCGTTTTCCTACTTAGACCGCGGATAATGACTATATACTTGTAGTAGAGGTAATGCTAGAACAAACAAGGAAAATTCCATCAAATGCAAAGAAAATCTATTATTCAATTATTTGGTGATTTTATGGCATTATTTAAGATCTCAGGGTATATCTGTTTGACTTTTCTACTCTTTTTCTGCTTGTGTACGGTATTTACCCAAAGACAGGTTCTTCGACAAAGACAGGTATTTACGGTATTGTGTACGGCTTGTGTACGGTATTTACCCAAAGACAGGTTCTTCGACACATATCTTTAACAGCATTCGCAAAATTTGAGGTACATCCTAGGGGTCATGCCTCAGATATATGCCTGATAGCTGCCATTAGCTGCCGTTCCGATCATCTCGGTTATTTACGAAACAAGGTTTGACCGAGAAGTTGTGAACGCATGGAACTATTTTTTGTTTTCATTTGTAACTTCTCGGGCAATCCTATGTCAATCAAATCTAAAAATAGCTAAGGTGGTCAGAATAGATTGCGATTTCTTTTTAGGATAGAAAGTCCCGGCGAAAAAAATTATTTTTGTGTAAATTACTGCCCGTCATACATCGAAGACATATTTTTGCTTCTCAGAAATAGCCGATGTGGTCGGAATGATTGAACAGATAATCAGTGCACGTGAGTCAAACTGCTTGATATGTGTGCCATTTAAACAGTTGTAGCATAAGGTCAGAAAGTCATTTCTAATTTCTAACTGAAGAATTTGGTATGTTATGTTTTATCATGATCCTATTCGGTATATCTCTGCTTGGTTGGTTATTGTTAACAGCAATTTTAACACATTATTCAAAATATTGTGCCAATGAAATTGCAGTTAAGTGCCTTCCCCAAGGACACACTGAGGAAGCTGACCCGGCAGGCCTTGGTGGGTACACGAATATCCGGAGCTCTATCAACTAAGCTACCGGGGCTCCCGCCCATTTAGTACAGTAGAAGAAACAGAGGTGTTGCATTTTTGTGTTGTTGCAGTACCAAGTTGAAAATTAAATGGCTGTCAGGCATTTAGTGTCCCAAATTAGAAAATATTTGGGTAGAAATCAGACTAAAACAATATGGTATGATTCTGTGTTGTTTATATACCACCTTAGAGTGGAAATAATATTTGGACATCGTTTGAGAATTCGATTGGAACTGCATTGGAAGTTAGTTCCCCGTTATAATAATTGGATATATCAATTTCAATCTGCTTTCAAATGTACCAAAGTTTGAACTGCATGACCTATTAGAACTATATGTTTTGTCAAAGCAGATTGAGTCGACAATAGTAACGAATACTACAGAATCTTTTCTAGATCCAATGCTAACGACCAATAATGTGACCGTACTTGATAATGGTTTTTACAGAGCTTAACGTTCTATTTCGGACCATGAGGGGTTATTATTCTGACACAAAATTATAATCTAAAAAGAAAGTTTGCATACACAGAAGAGCTCATTTTTATGTACTAAGGGCATCTATGAACAGGGCGGTCGCAAGGGGCAGGCGAAACGGGCGATCGCCCTGGGCCCCAAGCCTGGGAGGCGCAATTTCAGTGAGTTTGCGGTATTTATTCCCGAGGGGGGGGGGCGCCATTTCTTCCAGCTCAAACTTGCGACGGCCCTGTCTATGAATCATGATCTAGCAAAAAGTCATAAGTTGCTAATCCATTATTTTCGCAAAAGAAGTTGTACTTCTTTGACCACGAAAAATATACTATCCTGAATGATTTCTTCTCTTCTGTATCATCAAGAGAATATACCGATCATCCTCTTCCATCTTTCCCATACAAATGTAATTGTGTTCGTGATAATGTCATTATTTCATGTCACGAGTTAATACACATAATTTGTTCACTTGGTAATAAGAAAGCTCCAGCAGAAACACACACACCCACACACCCACCCACACACACACACACACACACACATACACACAAATGCTGAAAAACGCTGAGGAGGTTTCAGGTCCCTTCCCTTTCATTCATCAAGTGTCTCTACGTTCACGCACTTTTCCCACTCAGTTAAAAAAGACAAATATTATCTCTGTTTTCAATCATAGTGATAAAACAGATGTTTCATTTCAAATAACAGGTCTGTGTCACTATATATATATATATATATATATATATATATATATATATATATATATATATATCACTATTAGGTGTATCACTATCACTATTAAGTGTATCAGTAGCAGCAGCGGAGGTGGGGGTCGGGGTGTTATCATATCGATTAATCAGTCAAACAAATGCTGCCAACGTGGTTTCCCCGCTGCACACCCCCCCCCCCCCGGGCGGGTCAGCTCAGAGATTGTCACACATGTAACAAAATAAGTTATACAGACACAATATGGATGATTTTGGCAAAAATTGAACTATTTCACCTGCATATCATGATAAATCATGTATAAACAGTAACTATCTGCTTCTTGAAAAGCATGCCATAAACCAGGATAGAAAACACTATAGGGCTCAAGGACGGTGCTTAGATTGTTGTAGATCACTTTGTATCATATAGGATATGCTGGTATGAGTTATTTTAGGTAACTTATTATATATATTGTCTTCCTTCCCATTTTCGTTTTATTGTCATGCAATAATTACCCCTTTTGTACGCTTTCTTGTATTTAAATTCTTCATGCAGTTTATACAGATAAGTTCTGTTGCATTCCCTTTTGTAGAAGCAGCAGGAATATCATCAGACAAGAGTAATTTCTTTAAGTCAGCATTTCCCATTGACACTTGCATATGCCTATTTATCATCTTCTATTGACTGTCAATTAATCCTATTTATTTCTGTCCAACCGTTTCTTTTGGAATTTCCTCATATAAGGCCAAATATTTCTAAGTGGTAACCACATTGCCCATACCTTCCATTCAAGTCCACACTGTTCTTTAAACTTTAGGTCCGATTGCAAGAATCCAGAATATCATGGGATCATATTGGCATGTTTACGGAAGGCTGCACTCCACGTACCGGCATTCTAGAGAACATAAACTATTTTATATGAGGCAGCCTCTTCATCTCTGAGAACAAAATTAAATCACTCTCAAGGTCTCCGCTCCATATAGAAGACTGAATTTTAGGTTGTCACTCTATCAATAATTTATTTTTGGATAATTTAATTGCATGCAAGTTTATACATGTTTTCATGACCTAATCTATATTTTATGGATAATATATTGGAGGAAATAAAAATACCACACCTTATGTATTTAATTCAGTTATCTCCCTTACACCATACATGACATTTGAAGAAATAAAAACTCAAATTTTCAGTGCTTTTTATGAAAATAAAGAGAAGATTTAGTGTGAAATATTATATTAGCCCCCAATCTTGATGCAAATGGAAGTACAACTGATTTAATACTTTCTCACAGCAAAGTTTAAAAGGTTTAAAAATTTATACTTTTTTTTTTGCCTGTGCCTAACTTAAGCCAATAAGTTTTAATTGTATGTGTAGGACCAATATAAATTATATGCATCTATACGATATAAATTATTGACCCTTTTATTTCAGATGGGAATGCACACCGCTTCGCCTGAAGTTTTGGTGCTTGCAAGGGATGTAATAGTACCGTTGCTTTGTGACTGTCCTTGGACCAATGGGACACTGCCTCCACATATTTGTCTAAGGTAAGGCGACCAAACTTTCAATTCGCATTTTTCTCTGTGTTACTGTTGTATCTTTTGAGTTGTTCATTATAAGCTACATATCCCTTTTAGATGTACACTTTCCTCCTGTTTTTAACTCCATTTGACTTGCTATACTTATTGTTTTTCCATCGCATTGTTCTGTATTTTATTCCCCAAATTTCACCCAAAATCCAAAATAAGCGCTTAGAAGCTGGGATCTACTATATTTGGTGACATATTGGCTTATTGCATGAATTTGTTCACTACACAAAGGAGGAAAGCTTTCTATTTGTGTCACAGAGAGGATGGGTAGGCTGACTTATATACAAGGGCTGGGGGTTAGTGACCTCATGTATCTGCAGTCAGTGTAAAGTGTTGAAAGCTTATACTTTATAATAAGATCGGGTCATGTCCACCTGTCTCTGATGTTATGTGTTTTGTCTACTAAACAAACAAAAAGTTCTTTATTTTAGATGAATTCTCATTTTTGAAGTTGGAGAGGTATATACTAATTAGTACATTGACCTTTTACCTAGTTATTATATAATATGACATAATGTGATTTATCTCATTTCACCGATGTTAAGTTCAATAAGTGCTGATATGAATAAAACAAAACTCATAGTTAAAACAATTAATTTTGTTCCAAAATATATTTGGTAGTAAAGCACAAGTATGAAAACAGCAGTTGAAACAGCTCAATGACATTTCCAAACACAGTAATATAAGACATAGTTTGGTACCTCATAAAATTGTTTTTGACAAGTGAGACTTATTACACTTGTTACTTGTACAGTCCCGACCTATATCACAGATTATTGAAAAAGCTAAGGCTGGCTATAGATATAACGGTGCCAATTTGCACAAGCCCGGGGGGGGGGGGGGGCAGAGTTTAAGGTGTAGGGAACATTGTATTCAGAAATAAACAGCAAAACTAGCTGTGATTTTGCGTTATATAAGAGCTGTAGTTTCTGTCAGGTTTAAAAAGTAATTGAGTCTCTTGGCAGCACGTGAGATTATGTTAATTTATATCTAGATCATATTTTGTATTTATTTAATTTTTAAAAAATGTGATACACATCGCTGAAAATGCCTCTGTTGTGACTGGATAACTCTTACCCCTGTTTAGTTACAACAGAGTTATCTCTCTTAAATGCAATGGAGTACCTGGTTCTGTTATTGTCAAATTGACAATATAACATTGCTTTCTTTGACAGTATGTGACACACATGCTGAAGTAGGATAGAAATTATATTTATTTCACCAAACATTAGCATCGAGGTCTATGGAAAAACAGTTGGTAACATGATACCTAATTTGGTTGAGCTAGAGTAAAGACTGATCCGATTGCAAAGGGCGCACGTCCTTATTACAAAATATGAGGCAGAAAAAAAGAGCCATGGAAAAGGAGGCGCAAGAAAAGGAGTTGAAAGTAAAAGAGGTGGAAAGGGAGATACTCCACGATGGAAGGGTTGAGCCAGATCAGCCAGAGGCGCCGGTAGATTTTGACAAGGCTGTTCCGCACCCAACGCGGATTCCAAAAGGATTGGAAAGGGGCTGGTATCGCAGTTTTCGAGAGGCAAAAGGAGAATTTGAAGTAGAGGACGCATCGAATGTATTTGGCCATAGTTAATCTGTTGCCGGTGGGCAAGGAATACATCATTAAAATAAAGTTTATAAAACGAGTAGGCGCCAAATATGGGCTGTAATGGATAAATTTGACCCAGTCAGGGCGGAAGCGAGAGAGGGTAGCAGAATCGTAACAATTGCTAGAGAAACAAAGCCTGAGTTGCTTGCCGGAATCGATACAATTTACTATGAAAACGCCTCCCCAGTAATTGCGGTGGTATACAGCCTTTATGAGGAAAAAGACCGAAGACTCGAAGACCTAACTCTGTTTAAAGTTATAGATGTTAACTGCATTGTAAAGTGCCCAAACGGGAAATAGCTTAATTCAGGGATGCAAAAAGAGACTTGAGTGGTGGGAAAAATGAGTTCACAAAAAGAGAGCATCCATCGACGATTTGGCCCACTTAGAAACAAAGTTAAAATGCGTGATTATTCTGAAGGACATAGCCGGCGGCAACATTTACAATAGTGGGTCTTATCGCGCATCTAGGTGGCGTGCGGTTAACTTAATAGTGCACTACGCCCACGCCTGGCCTGAAGGCCTCCATTTCGAGACACTGCGAAATGTTAAGTTTTATAAGGGCAATGTTTGGAAAGATATACAGGAATATAATACAAAATATGCCGACTGCTGTGTGAATTCTTGGCGGAAGTGGCAAAAAGCTCAACCTGCACTTACAGAACGAAACGACAATGGTAGCGATTAATGGCGAGCTTCCTTAAAGGGATCTAACAGATTTTGCACAGGTACGATCATGAATCTTTCTGCGGATGATTCCCATCCTGTTATTCCAGTCTGGTTTGGCCACCACTTTAGCTCACCAGCGGAATGATATGCAGTCAGTAACCACAGCGTCAAAATAACCGCTGTTCTGTCTGTAACATAGAAATACTCTGGTCTTACTATCATCGAGACGCACAGCAGTTTAGTTTGGACCGTCTGGACAACAGAAAGGACCACTGGAAGGCAAATGTAAGGTCGACCTACTTGGAGTGCAACCTAAAGAGAAGGACTGCTCCTTTTTGACCTGCTGCGCAGCAAGATAGTAGTTTCAACCTCAAATCAGTGTATCGTCGGAACGACTACTGAGGACTTGATCCTGTGATAATTGTGTGTCGGGGGCACAACCTGCAGCTTTTCACGCACAAATGCGAGTTTAGATACCGCATTACCGGTGCTAAGTAGATAATATAGTACAGGCGAGCCGATTTTAGCAACCATGCGCACTAGCCTGTAGACCTTTAAGGACCACATAGGTTTGATAGCACTACGTTATCCTCCTTCCAGCTCTTCCGGTGCATATAAGTACTGTGGTGTCTGACAGCAGGCGTTTCTCCTGCAGACCGATTGGCCTCGTCACTGATGTTGCAGGCGTAGCATCAACAGGTTTTTTGCTTGGGAGCCGCGTTACCTCACCATTTAGGGCCGCCACAACCTCGGACAGCTGCCGAACGCACTCAGTGCTACGCTTTGCAGTGGCGTTTTAAGCTGCAAACAGAATCTCCAGTGCGTAGTGGTGCCCAAACAACCGCTCAACCAGAGGACAGTTGAGTCTCTCCATAATGCTCTTCGCACGGTGGATACTGGCCTCGTCCTACCTCACCTACACGTTGTGCATGGCCAAGAGTCACCATTTTGTAGATACGTGCCAAAGCATGGGCAACATTGGAAGCCTCTTTTGTGGTCAGGGGCTCAGCCTCACTGTAACTGCTGGCGACATCAACCACGGTTAGCGCATACGTGTATGTGTATCGCATAATCTTGTCGTACGACAGAAACAAAAGATCGACTTGATGCATCTCGTTTGGGATTGAAATATCACACTGAGGACGGGGAATTTTGTACGGTGCAGGCAGGTAAATCTTCAACATTGTCTGCATTTTGAGACACGCCATGACAACATCGTGTGAGACTTTAGCGGCTTCTGCCAGCTTTTTTGATTGCTGTCACTCAATCGAGTAACCCCGCCTGCCACAGTATATTGCCGCAAGCTTATCATTCATTGCATTTTGTTTTTACGACAGATACTGGTATGCAAACGATCAGCTCCAATTTGCTTGAGTTTGTCAGCTAGAAATGATTGTTGGTCACAAATCCAGTGAGGGTGAGGCCCCCAACAATACAAATTATTTCATACTGTTGCTGCTCAGGGCGAGGGTGTGTAAAGGTCAGAAAGTTGGCTAGGGCGTAAGCACTGCTTATTGTCTTGCGCGACCAACATATTCATTGACGTCTTGGTAAAGCCGCGCGGCCGCCTTTTCGTCTTTTCTTCTTTCGCTAATGTAGTCAAGATGCTCTCTGCGCTTACGGGTGCGTCGCTTGCGCGGCTTTGCTCTGTTTCACAGCCGTATCGTGGCTAATGCGTCCCTCGTCAGCCCCTTTTTTATGTACCTGAGAGAAGTGGTAGTTTGAGACAGTGAATGCGATGGCTTTAACAATTGCCTCTCCTATCATAAGAACAAAGGAGGCCATTTCGTCTTGCTTTTGCGCACACTTGATGATATCAACATGAATGATGCATTGTTTAATTAGCATGTCCTTTGTCTAATGGATCAGCGCTGTGATGGTAACGGCCTTTGCTGCATCTTCGAAATCCAGGGAGACAAAATCGACTGATTTCATTCTTAATAAGCGTTTGGCAACCATTGTGTACCCAACTACAAGTCCGCCAAGTACTGCTCCATGGTAATGGAGGTTTCGGAGGTCCTCGTCGACGGTGGTGTAGACATAGTTTTTTAGAGCTGGTTTCGCGGACACTTTCTTGCGGAACGCAATGCTATTCCATATAAATTGGGCTGGGCTTGTGTCTAATAGTGGCTGATGTAGCCTGCTTGGTTTGTCGTTCCTCGCTGTTCCTGTCGTTCCGACTGCCCGCTGCTTTTTGCCGTATGCGAAGCCAGCCGCCGAAGCTAGGCAGACCCAGGGAACATAAGATTGTATCGTGCTATCATGCTCTCGTGCAGGCGTTCCGTGCTGTTCCTCTCGTCCCGGCGGTTCCAGCGAGAGTGTCGGCGTTCTTTCAGTCCGATGTTGTTTCATCATAACAGCAATTTTATTTTGCGTCAACTTTACCTGCTTTTTTAACCTTAGTGATCTGAATCACTTCCTGCTGCACTTGTGCAAGTTCCGACTTTGGTTCCAACTTCGGTACTTTCGCGTTCCATGAAGCTACATGTGTGGGCTCGGACTTCGTTTGCGCTTGTACTTGTATTGGTTCCCGCAACTCCGTTGCTGATTCTAAAGTCGGACTCATCATCCTTTAAAAACGATATCTCTTGAGTCAGCTTTTTTCAACATGCCGGTAGGTTATCATGCCCGCTGCAACTGGTGCTATTACCGGGCTGTACCTAAAGTAAAGGTGGCTGCTGATGCTCGATAAAGAGGCCTGAATGATCGGATCATATTTTAAATCCTTCGCAATGTGCCTACGGCTGTCTATAGGCAAAAAGGGGCTCACGCCCGTTGTTTACTATTCAAGTAGATACGACCCCAGCGAACTAATCATTTTAGCCCCAAGTTTAGCTTCGTATATGGCATAGAATTTTCAAACCTCCTCATTGCTAACTCAAAAGTTAGGTACCGGGGTAAGTATTCTTTGACCGCTCCAGAAGACACTACTTCAAACAGGCGGTCACGCGGATGTGCACGCGTTCCTGTCGTTCCCTTAGTTCATGCTGTTCCCGTCGTTCCGACAATGCTGGTCATCGTACGCGTTCCGTGCTGTCCCACCGCTTCTACTTACATGGCTCTTATGAAGTTCTGGATATGGTTCACTGATCGCCTGACTCTAAGTAGTACGCATCATAAGGCCGCAAGTGTTATGGATTGGTTGCCAATGCATGCATAAGGTGCAATATAAAGCCATCAGGTCACGCGCCACTGCTCGCTTTAGAGCAAGTCGCTCAAGTTCAGTTGGAACGACGGGAGGTGGAAACAAGGTGGAAAGTCACAGGCCTTCGCTCTACGCGAGGCCTCAATGATATAATTTTCTCTCAGCGTGTCCCTAAATGAGTCTTCGTCTTTGCAGTATAAACGGGTTACCCCTACGAGGTCTGCTTGCGGAAATTGCAGGCAACGGCATTGTATATTTGTGTTATGACCTACACGTTTATGCCGGCATGGCGGATGATATAGGCGAGCTTATTAAGGGGCGTTTTCTTATGCTGAACACCAGAAAGAAAAGCACAATCGCTAAGTAGAAAAAGCGTGGTTGTTTCCTCGAACATTTTAGCGAGGACACAAAGTAGGGCATCCAGATTATAGTCCTGCTGGTGTCAATTATAGTCCATTTTCCCACGCACTACCGCCGAATCTGGCTTACAAGATCTGCGTGTGTATCGACGTCAAGCTCCAGCGAGATACCGCTGATTATGTAGCTTGCCCCATTATTAGTGCTCCAGAACACCTCTTCGTAGCCGATAAACGTCAATTCAAAGGTGTGACGGTCTGGGCGGCTAAAGTGGTAGTATGGTGGTCATTTAGTAGCATGGAGTCGAGCGGCATGCAGAAGCGGTTTCCAAACTCGGTAGCGATAAACGCGTCGGTCTTGGTGGCAGCAACTGCCTTGCCAGCGTCGACACGTATAGCGGCAGTGTTCGTGTTCTGTATGCCCTGGAAGACTGCGTTGGTCCTCTCTTTTCAGTCAGCCAAAGATCTTTGTAAGCGTCTCAAATATCGGCGTAGTCGATGCTGGCCAACTCATTGCCCTCTAGCTTGACGCTTCTCTTCTTGATAAAAGCGCGACCAAGGTTTTTCACGATTGTATGGTTGTCGTCAACCGGTGATCCTTTGTCGCCGCTCAAAGGAATTGGGAATGCCAGTCTGGCGGTGCCGGGCTCAATAACATCATTGCTGCCAAAATTTGGAAATCTTACAGTAAGCATATAGTTTTGTTGTATGGTGCTTGGATTATTGGTCATAGCAATGGTGCTCTGGGCTTCCTTTGCATCAAGCACGCAACGATGGATTGGAACGGGTAGAACTAGTTGCCGTATTGAGACATGCTTTATCAAGCTTACTGTTGCAGAAACATCGTTGCGCGAGTGTCGGTGCTATTGGATTCCACGTGCCCTCTCTTTATTTAGCGTGCATAGCTACATCACCATTACTGAAGATGGCTTTGAGACCAATAACGGTCATATATCAGCCATCCGTGGTTTAATCGTACACACTTCAACAGGATTTAATTTGGTAAAATAAAGTTTTTAGCGTATTAGTATCCTATGTACATAGTGATTTTAACAGTCATGTATAAGCCATCTGGAATTATACAGGCTTCAGTAAGATTTAATTTATATTTTCATTCATGTTTCTAAGGAAATTACAACAGTCAGGTCTCCCACGCGTTATTGATTGCCTCCCTATATGACTTAAAGCAGAAACATTTGGGTGATGCAATCGACGATGAACACATTTATTTCACGGTATTTTAGTCACACAATTACTGTGTGAGGACTTATTATGCCACAATTTCGGCTGTGACACCAATGACCCACATGTGACAACAATGGTGGACACATGAGGGGACTTAATTACTGTAAGGTTAAACCCCTTATTATTGTACGCATCAACCAAAACATAAGCTTTGAACAAAAAACATTGTTGCCACTACCCCATTGTAAAAATATAAATAACTTGTCCTCGATAGTTCCTCGCTACTTGCCATGGCATTATAGCAAGACGCGGGAACACATAGATGTTCTCCATCGATCAATAGTGGTTTTCAGCTATTGACTTGAATGGAAGGCGACTTTGTAATGTACATGTGTATTGGTAGAAGGAATTTAATGCTGAAAAGGGGTTTCCGCATCCCCACCCTCGCGATTGGTTTAAACACAAAATAGCAAAGAGCGACACGGCAACCCTTATTAGGGAGTGGGCAAAAAATCTAAAATCGGGCGGCGTTATTCCGCTTTATGTTTGGGCAAACGGGTTATTTAATAATGTCATATTTTTTCATTTGGTGTTTAGCCGCTTGAAGGGGGGAGGCGGAAGGACTAGTCAGCGGGAAATCTTGTTGGAAGCACTTGTTTGGCGAATTAATCTGTATGATATGCTCTTAAAGTAGTTAAATCAAAAATAGGATCAATGAAATCAGACATTGGAATGTATTAAAGACAGATAGATGACATAGAGAAAGGCATCAGCAAAGAAACAGATGCAACTTAAAAAAGCTAAACTGCTCCAACTGCAGGAAAACACCGAATGAAAAATAACACGTTTAGTTGGACATTTAACAGTTTGGAAAATTAAACTTAGATAAAATATCACAAACATAAATTTGAACGTCGAAGAAAAGTTTACCATTAAGCGAAAGGTGTTGATAGTGTAATAAGGTGGTTTTGAAATCAGCTGGACACAATCTTTCTTTATTAGCTGATCAATTAATTTTGCTTATTTTAGTGTTCGTTAGCTTGTATTTCGCAGTTGTAAAGAAAGATTTATATTTGGCAACCAAACGAATGAAGAGAAAAAGACCAATAAGGGTAAATATATAATAACCAATTAAAAAACTATATTAAGTCAGCTCCTTCAATCATATACATAACTTGTTTATATATTTCGTGAACTATGTCCTTTTAATCATGTGCTGCTTCAATTGTAGGCCGTGCCATTGTAATTAAAAGACTTTCGCCATTTACGTCATTATTATCTACATAATTCTTACCCACGTTCTATGCTTTTATTTTCTTGTCCTTTGAGAAATTGTTAAAGGCTGCTTATTAGATGATGGTATTATAGTATTTACTACGTAAGTATTTATATCAGTATTTATTCCTAGACAAAATATATCCGATGATTTGTTAAATTTTATATTGTATCCAGCAATACTATCAGTTTTCTTCGCTGTCACTAGGTAATTAAAATATACTATCATCCCAATAGCATAGTTAAGTCTAACTTTGTTTCTGAAATATATTGCTGATATCTTTCCGTAAGGTTTAATGTGAAATCTAAGCTTTATTCTTCCGAAATTAATTGTCCTAGCAACTTTTTTAAACAGTGTCTTGAACAACTGAAACAGACTGGTGATACAAACTGAAACAGGCTGGTGAATTAGACTGTACCAGTAGAAATAGACTTATTAATAGATGTTCCTTTTTGTACTTGAGCACCTAAAATAAGATCTAATGCTTTGATTTAATCTCGAGCTTCTTTCTTCTGTCAAACTTTTACTATCTTGCAAAATAAAATATACCCATGCTATGTCTTCATCGAATTTCATAAATTAAGTTACTTCTTCAGTAGGAATGTTTTCTCCAGTATTGTATTCAACTGCGTCATTATTATAATGTCTTTTGTACTTACTTACCACATCAGCTGGTGTTGGTTTCCCCAAACCCCTAGGTATACTTTGTGCTCTTCGGGCCCATTATGAATAATATATTTATTCTTTCCACTGACGTATGTCAAGTCATAATTTGGTGGAATGTTAAGTTATTGCAGATTATGTTAAATGTAATTAGATATATGTTATTGCTTATTGGATTAAAAAGATCGATCCTCAGGTAATAGTACTGAGCATTCCAACAAAGGTTTCGTATCTGGAAGTAAACGTAAAACGTGGATATAAATTTTACTAACACTGGAATACTTTGATCTGATACATTCCAATACGATATTCCGCATCCAGTTGTTGCCATCCATACTGCCCAGTTTAACTGAACTGAGTTGCAGAACAATTATAAGGTGCAGTGCTTGTCGGTTGCTTTTTTAAAAAATAAACCTGAATGTTATTATTAATTTGTCCCAAATATTCATACCTCAACGAAATCACAAACTTCTGATACTGTAATTTACATTTTTATGAGTTTTATGTTCAGTATCGCCTACTAGTGCACGGGAGTTAAAGTGGGGTATCATTGGATAACCGGACTCGAAGTGATAGTAGCACTTAATTTAAGCTTGGTCGTTTGTACTTTATAGCTCTGTTGATTTGCAATAACAATGTTAACATTATATTTTGTAAGTTATAATATAAATTTTGCTGGCGGAACGTTTGCAGAGTGAATAGTTTATATTTTTATAACTTTCTTGTTTATTATGGAATGATGTATTATATAGAAGGAACGAGCTTGTCTCGATGCTTCGCAGCTTCTGAGTTGTCTATGGCTACATGGAATACTATAGGGTTAGTGGCTGAAGAAATGTTTTAAAATATTTTTTGTCTTGGGAGGTGGTTGGGTGTTTCTTTGATACTACTGCCATGCACTTTGCCACTATTCAGCTACTAAATACACAATGATCATTAACAGATGAAACAGTTGCGCTGAAATTATGATCTCAGTGATTATCAAATTAGACCTCTTAAAAGTTGCATTTTATGTAGACGGCAGCAGTTTTCATCAATCGTGTCAATTAATATTATTAAGATAATTTAACCGTTAACATATTGTGTCAGGTTACATTATGCGGCTCAAGAAACTCTAGAACAACAATTCTTGTTTGCCTTATCCACCTGGTGTAACTATTGGCGTTAACGCAAAATTAAATCTTTTATATTCGCGTTGTTTTTGTTCTACAGCTGTAGGTTTCTAAAACAATTTTCGTGCAAATTCACTTTATTTTAAAATGTTACAGGTAACATATTAACAGGTGACATTTTGCAGTTTAACAGGTTCCAGAGTAGACTACTTACCCTTCAGTTCTAACAGCATATAATTACCATCAATAGAAAAGGTTTATACACAAAACTGTTTATCTTATTGACTGATTAAAATAAAGCACCCAAAGTTTGTGCCTTTGTATTTTGTGGTAACCATTTGAGTTAAGGCAGATATGAAACTGTGTAGAAAGCGATTTATTCCGGCTATCACAATGGTGCGACTGGATCCTCTTGTCTTGAGAAAACTAACCATTCGAACTATTTCGGATATAGGAAATAAGGTCCGAATGTAATTATTATCCTGGTACAACATGTTGCATTGATTAGATTTAGTATACATTAAAAAATCCCTAAAGTTACGAATGACATATTATTTCCCATCTGTATATTTGAATCCGTAAAGTTACCAAGGACCACGTTTCCCTATAGAGTATATTTTGTTATACATTTGAATCCCTAAAGTTAACAAGGACAACTTTTTACCCATCGAGTAGATCTATTATACATTTAAATCCTTGAAGTTACTAAGAATAACCTTTTCCCCTTAGAGTAGATCTATTATACATTTAAAATAAATTGGATTGGGGTAGTAGAAAGTACAACATGTTTTATAGCAAAAATAGTGTAGATATAATAACATGAACAATTGTCATTAGCACCTATAATGGAAATTATAATTATAATGTTCAGAGTAATGTGATGCATGAATTACATACTGTTTCTGAATTAAAGTTAATGCTTCTTAATATGTAATGCGGTTCTCATGCACCGGTTGAAATATAATAATAATAATCCAACCATGTCAATCCACCTCATTTAGCATATTCTAAATACTTTTTATATCACTAATTTCTCTGACAACAGCTGTTGCCTGGCATAAGTGGTTGGACATCGTTGAGAGAAGAGGTACATAAACTGAGATGTGCAACAAGAACACTCAATATAGTGAATATATAAAACAGTAATAAGTGGATTTATCTCAAAATTAGAAGTAAGCTTATTTGTATTTACAGGAATACGTGTCTAAAATATTACGAAAGTTGTCCCCATTAGTGAACGTTTTTCTATTGAAATAACGGTTTGAGAGGACCAAGACGAAATAGCGTAACTATTAAGTGCCTCTACCATGTTGGTGAATTTACTGTCTTTGAAAGCCCTGTAGAAAAATATATAAACTGTTGTATCAAAAATAAAACTTTTACTGCAAGCCTCCTGGCATTTAAACCTAAATATTTTGGGCAAATGATGCTGATCTCATCTACCATCAATCATAAACGAAGATACAAATTAAAAACGCTTGAACAAACTGGAGGAGATTCTGGTTCTTATTTTAACCAGGAAGGTTGATGCATACATGCCGTTGAAGATAATATATATATATATATATATATATATATATATATATATATATATATATATATATATATATATATATATATATATAGGTTCTGGCGCATTTAGAGATTAATAATAGAGTATACTAGAATTTCTTTTATATTGATAAAGGACCAAGAAAGCTGCAAATGTTGGCATAAAATTAAAAACTGAGTGGCTTAACATCACTGCTGATTTCGTGCGTAAAATATTTAGGAAATATCCAGTTAGGTACATCAGATTTTTTCCATGCAATGGCGAGAGTATTCTGAATAAATTTATTTATCATGCTCTCAAGGCAATAAACCTAGGCCAGCTTTGAACTGGATGTGATTGTGGAGGCAGGTAAGGGGATTCTCAAACGACAAATACATGTATATGGCTGAAAGCATCTGTCATTGCATATGTTTATTTTTTTTGGTAGTGTTTGTAATGTTAAATGAGGCAAGAGCTGTACCGCAACATATTTTGATTGAGAAATTCATACAAGGTTTAAACAGGTTTTGAAAAGAAAAACTCCGATACAAATGTAAACAACAAACATTCCAAACGTAATGCAAACATGCTGCGCTTCAAATGAACATATGATCTTGAAAAATCATGATGCTGATTTTACTATGTGTCAAATGTTCTTACTGTACCTTCCATTTTTTAGGTTTAAATCTGACTACACCAAACATTGGCTTAGGGATGCAGTGTAAAACTAAACAGCATCCTATTGATAGCAATGATGTTTGGTTTCCCTAAGCTTTTTATTTGTTTTAGTCACCTGTTCACAACTAAAGAACTGCTGTAAGTTAGAAAGAGGTATACATATATTTTCTCTGAAAATACTGACCAATCCAGGTCATAACCCAGGCACTAAATTTGCTCTAAACCTTTATAACATTCTTCGGACTTCAAAACTTGATTTCTTTCGTTTCCCAATGAACTGTGATCACGAAATATGTAATTAGCATTTAGCAGCAACGCACATGGTATCTCTTACATATCGAATTTGTCTGCACATGCATATATCAATGAATCAGATAAAATGTAGGAATACTATAGCTTCTGTTTAAAAAGTTCTGTCGGTGGAATTAAAAGCGACCTGTATAGGAAACGTACTCTTGTGGAGGGTTGTATTACATAGGAGCGGGGAGCGGAAGGAATGCCATTTTATACCGATTTATCAATGGGTAAATTCTAGTTCAGAAAGTGCAAGGTTTCTCTTATTTTATCGATAGGTTTATCCCCGCTACATAAAGTGTAAGGTTCTATCAAAAAATAAATTACTAGGAAACACAATGTATGGTTTATCTTATTATATCAATAGGTAAATCTCTGGTAGATAAAGTGTAAGATTTTTCTTATTCTATCAATAGGCAAATCCCTAGTATAAGTGTAAGATTTATCTTATTTTATCAATAGGTAAATTCCTGGTACATCTAGTGTAAGGTTTCTCTTACTAATATTATATCAATAGGTAAATTTCTAGTACATGTAGTATAAAGGTTTCACTTATACTATCAATAGGTACATCCCTAGTTAGATCTGTTTATAAAATATAAAATCGTATAACTGTGTTTGAATTTCTGCCAAATATCTGCCTTTAATATGTCTTGTTTGGTCTTTATCTGTAATATCTGTTGCGACAGATTTCAAACATATAGTAATACAAGCTCATTGTTTTCTTGTTATTTTTATATTTTAATGCGAAACATTGAGTAGAAAGTTACCTCGAGACCCCCTCCCCCCAAAAAAATAAATAAAAAAATAAAGAAAAATATTTGTAATGTCTTGTAGGGAAAACGAGTAATTACTTTTATGTTTCAATGGAAGAATGTTGTCTCTTATTGTATGCGAAATTAATAGAGTTAACGAGAAAAAGTTCAATCTCATTAGAAATTAAGAAATTACGAAATTCAAATCGAAAATCAATCCGACAGCAGACTTTTAATATTTGACATCATTCACAGGGAGGTTGTGGCTTCGGTATTAAAGTAGGACCATTACGTAAAATCTTTCCAGAAAGGATTTCTTTCTTATTTTAATGAAAAAAGTACTTTTATTATATCAAAACAAGGGAGTGGTCTGTTCTATATCTGAAAGCAAAACGGCATCTTCGTTGTAAACCAGTTTGCAGATTCTAAGAAAAAAGGTATAGACTGTTTTGCAGGAGTGTCTTTTTAACACCATGTATAACGTAAAATATATAAATAAAAATAGGTGAAAATAAAGAATGTAAACAAGAAAAGAATGTGGGCGACATTATCGGTGACAAGCAGTTGATCGGTGTTTTATCTTACTCTCTCTCACTCGATATAGACATTTGCGACAGTCTTATTTAACGAGTTATTGATTATACAGACAGGAAATATTTAATACAACACAGTGAGTCCCACTCAACTGGGTGTGATTTAAATAATAACACCGAAATATTTATTTTACCTATATCCAGTGAATTGTATTTTCCATCCATTCTGCTTATGATCCAATTTAAGATGTGATCATGACCCACGTCAGCTAAAACATCATGTTCCTGTTATGAATAGCTAATTGTGGAAATTTGGTCGCATTACTCTATAATTGCTCATATGGAGTCGGATATACGGTGACTAAGAGCAGATATTTGTTCCACAATTTTTTTGTTTATCTGCAATTGTTTCATTCTGTGGTCAAATAGGTACAAAATCTATGGTGGAGCATAAGTACTTTTACTTACGTATTATTTTGACTCACTTTCCCGTGTAGATCCTAATTCCGTCCTGTAAATTTATAATTTACTATGTGCAAATCAGGCCCCGGAAACCTATTCGTGATTTCATACCAACATTGTTTGAATATTATAACTGATCGATAAAATAAAATAATATAAAAATGCCAAAAATGTTGCTATTCTAAGATATTTGTAAACTGGCTAAATAGAAATTGAATTAATAATCTTCGCATATATCTTGCCTTAAATAAAAGTAAAAATAATGACCTTCCGTGGTGAATTTCCTTAACATCAGACAGCGCCACAGAGAAACCCGATCCACGCTAATCGGTAAACATCTTACTTCATTGTTTAGAATCAGTAGTGCACGAAATAGCCCAGCTGTTGCAGTATCTTTTTTTTCTCTCTTTCCACTCATACCAAACAAACATGTTGGTGAAGGCTGTGCTTTTCATGTTCTCACGTGTGCACACACATATGCATGGAGTATGCTTCTTTTTATCAGTAATATACAATGTGTGTTTTGATCAAACTAAAATATTTATCTTTTTGTGAAACAACGAAGACATTATTTCATACGCGTTATTATTAAATACATATTATTTATTTCGGGTCTAAAAAGCAGAACCTACTTTTATGAGTAACATTTTCTATCTACGTGCATAGTTTTGGCCGTTTCTATTAAAAAGAAAGAAACATTCAGAGTTTACATTTTCTAGCTAAGATACAATTTTCAAATTAATAAGTCTTTGTATAACTTCTCATTTTCCCCTTCAAAGGCTCTGTTACAACATATGATCAAGACCGGAATTATGTTCTTTCTTTCCCACAGTTTTAGGTACATGTATGCCATGAGCAACAAGACATACGTACGTAAATAGTTACATCTTATTTTATTCCTATCAAACCAAGGGTCTCAGTGGTATTCCGTGTCAGGAAACTCACAGAAGAAATGTATAGAGGATATCTATGTTTTTTGAGTAGATATACGGAAATATTTCACAAGTGAAGTGGGAAACATTATATTGTCACGAATGGCGAAACCACGAGTGACAATACAAAATGTTTCCACTACCCGAAGTGAAATATTTCATTTTATCTTCCCAAAAAAGTAGATTTTCTTTTTATTATATATTTTTTAAAAACAAAATCTGTCGATTTGCATTAAATGTTTATCCATTCTGTTCCAATGCAATTAAAAACTGCATTATCGCATTGATTAAAAGAAGTTCCGAAATTTACAATAATGTTAGGACAGCAACCTTTTACAAATTTAGCTTGTATTTATTCAAATTAATGACTGTTTTCAAATGAAAATAAAGACATTTCTATATTTTGTTAACACATTTCTTGAGCGGATTGATACAGAAAACATTGTTGGGGTGGCTTACTGTAGAAACACAACAGAGCGGTCACATCCGACAGAGATCAGAGCGTAACATATTTTAAACAATTTTTAAAAATGATTATGAGTTTGCTTGTTTGGCTTTTGGCTCTTTGTTTTGTTCAATTCTGCATTAAAACGTGAATTTTTAGCCTTGGCAAGCTTGCAGTCTAGTTCAGTAACAGATGCTGCACCCAAATTTCGATTGTCACTTAATTTCGTTTGCAATTAACACTCATTAATGCCCGGTTTCTCCATCGTTTTTAGACATGATTATGATTGTGTTGAGAGATAGAATCACTACTTGAACAATTTTAGTACTATATTTAACTAATCGTTTTTCCTAAAATTATGTCCGTTTTGTCGTAGAGTGTAAAAGGCAACAATACTGTATGGGTGACATACTATAGAATAGCAATAGTTTATGTTAGTTCACTCACTAATAATTTGCAGGATTCATGTGGAAAACTAGTTAAAACAGTTAATACTTGAAGCCCACTTTTTGTTGTTCGGAGTTCGTTTTTAGGTATTTTTTTTATGGCGCCTCCTTATTGATGTGCTACAGTATTGACACATTTAAAGATCTGTTCATCGTGAGAGAGAGAGAGAGAGAGAGAGAGAGAGAGAGAGAGAGAGAGATGGAGAGAAAAGGAGCAAAAGAACAAGAAAATGAAATAGGCCTAAATATGAAGAAAAAAACAAAACAGATTTGAATAACATACATCAGGGCAGATATATTTCCTAAATGGGAAACGAAAGTTGTTCCAAAAGTGATATTGCCACTGTGGCAGTATCATTTTTCTCCTGGTGATATTTTGCAATATCTCATTATGAAAAATATAATAAAATAAACAAATATTGAATTAAGCAGTACTACATTATCTCAATAACACAACTTTTAGTTTTCTAAATTTGTGAGATTGACGCATTTCGTCCGTAAAAGGAGTCTTCAGATTAATATTAAATTCGTTAAAGTCCGTTTGGCCGGTGATGGTGCTTGACTTTAATATTTTTGTCTGAAAAATATAGGAAAGAAAAATAACACATATCGTGAGAGTTTTACACTTTTACATAAATTATGTTCGCTAGCTTGTTTTGGGTCTATGCAGCGTGCATGTGTAGCAATATAATCGCTATTACCACAAACTATTTACCTTCCCTTTCCACTAATTCTTTCCTCCTTCATGAAACTGATGCATGTCATTTTTTTAGTTGAACTTTAACCCCCTCCAGTGTTAGCGAACCGAGGTCCGATACCATCCAAACCCATACTTTTCCTAAAATATTCAGTACTGTCGTTAATGTAGCAGAAAAACTTAGGACTTGGTTGTTTGCGCTGCGGCCTAATGGTATCAAGGTAATTCACATTGAGCCCTCACTGTATTACATATAAAGATAAAGAAGTAAGACCCTTCCAGCTAATTTTCTACCACTGGTATATTTGCATATGCTGTGGAAGTAATGAACATGTCTAGTTCCTATGTAGTATTATCGCTTCTGTGTCTTACACTCTTGCATCGTGTCCATGGCCAGAATTGCAATGTACACCCCATTTATAATCTTGCAGCTTAAAAAAATACTTTTGATACTCTGTATTCAATGATGGAATAATTGGCCGTTTCATCTTTACTGGCGCATTCTGCACATTCATAAAAATATTTTGATTTTATAAACTGGCCTTCTTTTCCTTGTATGTGAATAGTTATTTTCTGTATAGTAGCTTGCTATCTCTTTAAATCTTTGTGTAGTGGCTTAATTAACTGGCGCGTTAAACTCAGTTTCAGGACAATAATAAGGTGCGCTGCTTAAAGTTTCGCTTTAATTTTTATTTGTTGAAAAATTAAATCTGAATAGCATTATTTATTTGTCATAAATTTTCATACCTCAACTAAATAATAAACTTCCTATATTTTCAGTTTAAATACTGTTTTATAATGTTCACTGTTTTAATTATAGTTTAATAGTGCATGGGTGTTTAAGTGGAGTATCATGAGCTAATAGAGCTCGGAGTAATAGTAACACTGACTTAAAATTAGGTCACTTGTATCTTATAGTTCTGTTGCTTTGCAGTAAAAAGTATTAACGTTATATTTTAGCATATAGTTTAAATTTTACCGACGGCAAATTGATCAAAGTGGAGAGTTTATCTCTTATAACTTATTTTTGTTTCTTATTAAATGATTTGTAACTTAATACACATGAGCTTGCATCAACGCTTCTTTAGCTTCGGAGTCGTCTGTAGCTACATCGTTCTGAACTGGATTGTTCTCTTTCATATTATTAAATTGTATTTTTGAGTGTTCAATATCATAGGGTTAGTGTCACCTGAAACTTTTAAAATTATGTAAAAATAATATTTCAAAGATATTATACACATTATGCTATATTTATTACTCAGGTAGGATTTCCTACTATTAAAATATTCAATATATAATGACCATCAACTGATGAAACAGTTGCGCCAAAATTATCAACTCAGGGTTATCAGAATTTGCCTTCTTTCGTAGATGGCAGCATTTTGCATGAATTGTGTAAATTTGTATTATTAGGATAATTCAATCGTTAACGTAGTGTGTAAGGTAGATTCAACACAGTGTGAAGGTTAGATTCAAAATAGTGTGTAAGGTTAATTTCAACATAGTGTAAGACTACATTCAACATAGTGTGTAAAGTTAATTTCAACATAGTGTTAAGATTACATTCAACATAGTGTGTAAGGTTACATTTTGCGGCTCAGCAAACTCAAGAGCAGCAATCACGTAATGCAAAACTTTAGAAATGTATGGTAAGCATCTACAAATAAAAAGAGATACACACAATTTGTTTATCTTATTGATCTGGTGTAAATGTTGCCGTTATTGCAAATATGAATCCTTTTACAATTCACGTTCTTTTATTCCACAGCTGTAGGTTTCTAATACAATTATTGTGTAAATTCACTTTATTGTAAAATGTTACCGGTAAGATATTAGCAGGTCACATTTGGCAATTTAACAGGCTCCAGAGTAGACTAACCACCCTTCAGTTGTAACAGCATATAAGTACCGTCAATAGATGAGAAGCGGTGTATACACAAACAAAGTTTATCTTATCAACTGATTAAAATGAAGCATCTAAAATGTCTGCCTTTAAACTTTGTGATAACCAGCTGAGTTAAAGCAAATATGAAAATGTGCAGAAAGCAATTTATTCCGGCCACCACAAAAGTGTGACTGGAACATATAGTCTTGAGAAAACTAACCGTTCGATCTTTTTTCTAGTGTTGAATATTTCGGACATAGGGAATAAGGTCCTGATGTAATTTGTATCATAGTACAATGACAATAATATTACTTTATGGATGTCGAAAATAAATAGTTTGATTTTCGCATGTCTCTGTTCAAATATCTAGTTCATTTTGCGGACAATTAAACGACCCACGTTTCTATCGGTGAGTGTCTTTGGACGCTCAGCCATCTCAGATATTCCGTCTCTGTTCACTTGTGTTTTTCAGAAATGAGTCAGGCTATTTCATAAACCTACTCCAAATAATCATTTATTTCATTTTATATACAGCCTGAACAGTAAAACGATATAGCTATCTTGTGTAAAGGTGAGGCGGTTGTATTAAAGCAGATGGGTATTGTTTGTCACTGAACTAATACCAGTCTGTCGCCATGATTTCTGGGAGGGGAAACAAAGAGCAACGATTCAATCGAAAGACAGATGTTAGGATGTTTTGTCAATAGCGTAGCCAGCTTTGTCTATAAGAAGAAACCCTTGGCTTTCTTCAGTCTGTTTTACCAAGCAATAGAAAGCGGATATCTACAGATTTCTTTTGCAAGCTCAAGACTTTTACAACCTCAGTCATATATAATAATATTAATATAATAATATAATAATATTATTTATTGAATGAAAATCCAAAGGTAAGTTTAATTAAATGTTTACATTTTTTTAAATGGTCTTTGCATTTTACATTTTTGCATCATCAATATACATTTGATAACAAACTGTTTAATGGCTTGTGTGTGGACGAATGGGTTGGACGGTGTATGTTGCCAGAAAGTAGGCAGTTTGGTATAGAAAAATTGATGACAGATCATGTTGTTATCTTAGATTGTATATCTTACTCACATAGATAAGAAAGATAACTATATAGACATACATGAAATATCAGTGTTAAACAAAAAAAAAAAAAAAAAAAAAAGGGCCAATGTTTCATCTACTAGAATCCAGACAGCATTAAATTTTTTATTTTGTGCTTGTAAATAGTGCAATTATTATATGCACAGTACTCGAACCTGTGCACCTCTGCCATTTTTCTTCGGTAATTTTATTTTTGAACGCTGTGCCGGTGGTTTGCCTTATTTACATTGATCTTTTGTGTAAAATTTGATCGTTTATTTTTCTGCAGAGTTTCATTAACACCGGAAAAATCGTACAGATCTACCTGAATTAAGACAATCCATGTTTCAGTACTGTGTACTTAGGAACTATTCTTGGCAAAATACAAAAATGCTTAGTGCAAGGCTTCTTGTTTCCGGATGAGATAATACCCATTTTCTGGTAACACAGTGCACATCAAACAGAGAAAAGGTACAGTTTCGTTGAAAACACATCTCTCAAGCAGGCATCGTGAAGCCGAAGAAGTACTGTCGATTCATTGTCTGATTGGTATTACATTCAGCAGTAGTCGACGTGGCAGTTGTGGTTTCTATAGACTGTTTTTCGTTCTTGCAGCCGCCGTCGACGCTTGTAGTTTTCCATTTTTTGTCGTGACTACTGATGAACGAAAAGTATAGAATATGCATCACTAGAGACACGTGCAATACGTTTCCAAATTATATATTGAATCAACCCTCATGAAATGTACTTAATAAAGTCCAGACATAATAGTTGCTGTAAATACATTGCGTCAGAAATTCCAGCTTTATACCGTTTTGAAATGGTTTTGTGCCGGTACAACCTTAGTCTCCAAATGGACAAGTCTAACTTATGCCAGGTTCAATGTAAGTTCGACATAAGTCTTTCTCCTATTTCTGAATAAGGTTTCACACTTGTCCGTCTTACGTGAGAACGGCTGCGATGAAGGTTGAGGGTAGGTTTTAAACAAAATTGTTTATTTAGAAAGGCATGTTGATTTGATCAGATATACATGCGCAATATTGTTAAATGAAAAAAAGTTATTCGAAACATGCTCAGGCCTTCAAGTTGGTACCATGTATTTAATTTAATTCTCACAAATCATACGATGAAAATAAATGTGTAATATTTTTAATGAATTTGCAGCCTAAACCGATAAAGTTGCCAATATCTGCCTAGCTCTATCAATTATGTTAAATTTGGCATATTTATACAGTAATTGAATTATACTGTCTCTTCTACGTGTGTTTATAATCTTTATCTCTCCGTTTTTCTCTCGTCCATATGTCTGCATGTCTATTTTTTCATTTAGTCTTTGGATAGTGCCTATCTCTAAGAGTTAAAACACTGTACTATTATATTATTTAGACGCAAAGTAGTTAAGGTCCTGTTAGAGGGGGTAACTATTCTGTTTTTTGTTATACTTGCCTGATCCTTTGGTCTTTTGAACTTTGTCTTTATGTACTTCATTGTTACTTTTGCAAATTATAATTTAATAATAATAATAATAATAATAATAATAATAATACAATTATATTATTATTATTATTATTATTATTATTATTATTATTATTAAGCTAGCACCGTTATGTGAGGCAAACAGTTTAAATGTTTTCTTGTTTTCTAAGGCAGATTGAGTTTTTTTCTTTCTTTTCGTTGGATTTAGGACTAATAGTAAGTAGCAATCTGCAGCTTCAATAATCTACAGTTAAATGTTCAATTTTAGATTAAAAGTCTAATAACTGATAGCTGATAACTTTTAACCATTTTAATCAGTTTACTAGATTTTTTTCTTTCCTAAACATACTTCTTACAAAAACCATAATGAACAAACAATGAAAACAATAATAATAATAATAATAATAATAATAATAATAATAATAATAATAATAAAATAATAATAATAATAACTTCACGGGCATTTACTGTGCTGCACGGATGAAATACATTCAATATATATATATATATATATATATATATATATATATATATATATATATATATACATACATATATATACTTGAGTTCAAAAGCTATGAGAGAGGCTGTGTGAGCACAAATGAAGCAAAACAACAAAAATGTAAAAGTAGTTATGAATGAAAGAAAAAGAAGTAAAACTATACTATTATTATAGTAATGCAACCACAAAATATAATATATAGTAGTAGTTACAAATTATTCAACAATGCGACCTTTTTATTTTGATGTCCCTATCAAATACTGACCTAAATTTAACAAATATGTGTAAATTTCACACAATACGGTTGGTGTTACGTACTTTGTTTATCTTAAGGAAAAGGTAGAAGTAGTTAGAATATATTTCCAGTCTAATATATTTATATTATATAAAGAAGATAATGTAACGACGAAGTTCTTAAATAAGCGTTTAAAACCTCCTCGAAAAAAATTGACGAAATAATATTAGATGCCCACAACTTTTCGATGAAGCTATATTTAGTTGAACTTCTTGTATCAATGAGCAAAATTGTAATTTCGGTAAATGGGCTTTCCATAACGTCATATCTAGGCATAATTTTTATTCAGAAACGTTTCCTTCTGAAGCTTATTTTCGCAATAACAAATAATTAATTTTAACGGATGGCTTTGTGAGGAGAATGCAATATATTTTGTTTTGTCACATCTAAATTATATTCAAACACACCAGCAAATGTAACGTGATTTTTGATTGCTGGAACGTCAAAATATGCTCAAGTAAAATCTACAATAAACTGTCAGATATTTTGAAGCCAGTGTGATGTCATGACACTCTGAAATGTGAAGTCACGGAAAATTACATATTACTTCATTAGACAATTAGACAATATCTCCAATAGTGCGTGACCCTGACTCGTCGTAAAATTGTTAACCACATAATTATTCAAATCATATCTAGTAATGAAATGTGTGGAGGTACCATCATTCATGTTGTATCTCGTTTGCTTCGGTCATGTAACGTGTGGCAAGTGTAAATTTCTAAATTATTGTCAGGAAAAGTATTGTTTAGCTTGTCCAGTTTGCTCGAAGATCGTATTGATGTATCCCAGTTTTACTGTTCTCTATGTTTGTTTAATCAATCCAGTGACAAATGTGCAAGTTCTTAATTAAGCCGAACATAAGTTATGTCTAATCTGTTGAAGATATTTTCACCCGGAAAGCAAAACTTTACTATATAAGTGATTCCTAGTTCAGCGTTTTGATATAAAATTTTAGATAGTTGTTTGCTATCTTAACAGTAAATATTCTCTATCGTCATTCGTTTTACCTGTGCACACATTCAAGCCTGGGAGGAATATCGAATATATTTGGCAGGAAGATTTTATTTGGGTTTTGAGTAGCAAAATACATTCGCAAAAATTAAAACGTCCCAAATCTAAGGCATGTAATTTTGTTTTCTTATCACATTTCATATTTTATATTTTGTTCTGGTGTATTTTTCTTACAATAATTATAATAGTGATAGTTTGGAAGAATAAATATTGTATTTCTATACCTGATTTTCTGTATATGACACACATGAATAATTGTCTAAGTTTAATGTATCACGTTCGCAAATTGAATGTGTGAATTCATCAGTATGAAACATGTATGAAACTCATACATCCATATCCACAAATGCGTGGTGTGACGAGTTCGTGTACGTTTGAATCGCTAAATTTACTTCTGACAACGTTTTGCCCATCTAGTATCTTTATTGTGAATTCCTAAAGTTACGAAGGACAACCTTTTTCCCATTAAGTAGATTTAATATACATTTGAATCCGTAAAGATACCAAGGACATCGTTTTCCTCATCGAATAGATTTATTACACATTTGAACCTCTAAATTTACTAATGATAACCATTCCCCCATCGTACAGATTTATAGGAATCCCTAAAGCTATCAAGGACAGATTTATGATATGATACATTTAAAGGTGCAAATGACAGATTTTTTCGCATTAGGTACAATTGTCATACGTTTGAATCCCTAAATTTACAAGTGACAAATTGTTTCCCATATAGTTTGAATTCCTAAAGGTAGCAAGAACAACTTTTTCCCGATAGAGTAGATTTATTGTACAGTTAAATCCCCAAATTTACAAAGACAACCGCATTCACGTTGATTAGATTTAATAAATTAGAATCCCTAAAGTTACAAATTACATACTTTTACCCATCTGTACTTTTGAATCCTATAAGTTACCAAGAACATCTTTTTCCCTACAGAGTACATTTATTATACATTTGAATCCTTAAATTTACAAATGGCAACTGTTTCCACACTGTGTAGATTTATTATACATTTGAATCCCTAAAGTTACCAAAGAAAATATTTTCCCCATCGAATAGATCTAGTATATATTTAAAATAAAATGCATTGAGGTAGTAGAAAGTACTGCACGTTTTATAATTAAAATATTGCAGATATGTAATAACATGAACATTTTCGTTAGCACCCATCATGGAAATTATAACTAAAGGTAAGAGTATTGTGATACATGAAGTAGATACTGTTTCTGAATTATGGTTGTATAAAGGTAATGCTTCTTAAAATATAATGCGGCTCTGATGCATCAGTTGAAATATAAATAATAAATAGTCCAACCATATCCAACCAGGTCAATCCACCTATTTAACACATTCTGATTACATTCTCTGTTATTAATTTATTATCAAAAAGCTGTTGCCTGCATAAATGGTTGGATATCGTTGAGAGTACTGGCAGATAAACTGAGAAGGTCAACAAAGAGGACTAAATATAGTAAGTAGATAGTAATGTTAAACATCGATGACTTATAAAGTAATAAGCGGATTGATCTCAAATTTAGAAATAAGTGTCCAAAATATTACAAACATTGTCCCATTAGTGATCTCAAAATTAGAAATAAGTAAGTGTCCAAAATATTACAAACATTGTCCCATTAGTGATCTCAAAATTAGAAATAAGTGTCCAAAATATTACAAACATGGTCCCATTAGTGATCGCAAAATTAGAAATAAGTGTCAAAACATTGTCCCATTAGTGACAGTTTTTCTGTTGAAATTAGGGTTTAAGAGGACCAAGACGAAACAATGGAACTGTTAATTGCCTCTATCATGTTGGTGAATTTACTGTCCTTGAAAACGCTGTAGATAAACATGACAACAGCTTTATCAAAAATAAAACTTCGCAGTATTGATCAACTTTGACTGCAAGTCTCCTGGCATTCATACCTGTAAAATGGACAAATGGTGCTGATCTCATGTGCCATCAATTATATACGAAGATACTAAATAAAAGCCTTTGAACAAACTGGAGGAGATTGTGGTTCTTATTTTAGCCAGGAGATCTGATGCACATGTGCCGTTGAGGGTAATAAATATAGCGTGGTTCTTGCACTCTTAGAGATTATTGATGGAGTATACTAGAATCCCTTTTATAATGGTAAAGGGTAGAGAAAGCTACAACTATTAAAAAAAAACTTAATTGCTCAATATCACTGCTGATTTCGTGCGTAAAATATTTAGGAAATATCCAGTTAGACCCAGCAGTCTTTTTCTATGCAATGGCAAGGGTATTCTGAAGCAATTCATCTATCATACCCACATGGCAATAAACCTAGGCAGGTTTGGACAAGTATTATTTCAGGAGGTAGGTTAGGGGATTCTCAAGAGGGAATTACATGTAAATAGCTGATCTGTCATTGCTTGTGTCTATGATTTTGTGTAGCTTTTGTAATGTTAAAAGAGGCAAGAGCTGTATTTCACTTTCGCAACATATTTTTATTGAGAAATTCATGAGTCATGGCACAATTAAAATTCATTATTAGATACTTTCTAAATCTAAGCTTTAGTCACATGCCTTCATAATGGTGATGATAATGATTTTATATTTTGTCAACAGGTTTATTAGTACGAGAATTCCTCTAACAGCCATGTCAGATACCAAATCGAATGTTCGGTTCATCCTACTTGGCGAAACTGGAGCTGGTAAAAGTTCAACAGGGAATTTCATTTTGAGGAGAAGTGCGTTTGTAAGAAGACACAATTTTGGTTCATTCACCCAAGAAGCAGAGTCACATTCTATTAAACTCGATAACAGAATAGTTACGATTGTGGATACACCCGGCCTATTTGACACTGAAGGATACATACTTCGTACATTAATAAATGTTCAAAGTTCTCTGGATTTTGTGCAGCCTGGCCCTCATATTTTTCTGCTGGTGATACAATTTGGGAAACTCACGGAAATAAGATTTGACGCTGCTAAACTCCTCAAAATGATGTTTGGACCTAAGGTTCTTGAACACTGATAATTATTTTTACACATGAAGATGAAGCAACGGTAAGAGGGAAGAATATCGAAGACCTCGTTAACGAGCTAGATGAAAACGAAAGCCTTAAAGTCTTGCTTGATGAATGTGGACGAAGGTATATCACTCTGAACAATTATGAAACCAATGAGGAAACAAGACAAGAAAAACTACAAAAGGTGATGATGATGGTGGACAGAGTAACAAGTGACTGGAAGGGTTACTACGAAGAAAGCTTTGGTGTATACAGAAGTGTTCTTCAAAAGCATGCTGAGGGTTGGAAAGATGAACATCTGACTGCGGAACAGATTATGACTATTTTACAAGAACAGGAACAGGAACAAAGAAAACAAACGATTTTCTCCAACGTCGCAGGAGCGGTGGTGGGAGCAGGAATAGGTTTACTAGGGGTAGCCACATACGCGGCCGGACCCGCTGCTGTCGGGGCCTTGACAGCTGCAGCCCCTGTCATAGCTAAACTTTTTAAGTAAATTGTGGGTATCCCTCTCCATCTAGTGATGTGCTAGCATGAAAACGGTTGCTTTCTTTCGATCAGGACAAAAATATGAGTACTAAAAGATGGTTGAAACAATTGGTTTATACAGCAGTATGGCGTCAGAAACTTCGTCAGGCTGAATTTCTTGTCTTGGATTTCGAAAGCTCGTACTGCAGCTAAAATAGTTATGCAAAGACATTTTACTATTATTTCAACAACGTTGATTATCTTAGGTTTCTTGAAAAAGCAATTCACACTTGCATCAAGATTCAACATTTGTTTTCGTCCTTTCTAACTCTATATCAATGGAGGTTCATTGTGCAATGTGCACAAGCATAATACATTTTTGTTGTTTGAGGAAAAATCAAATTCCTTATTATAATTATGTTGTGCAATCTTTTAAACATATAGAGAACGTGGAAAATCGCTTCTACAAATTCTGTATAAATAGTTATATCTCTGCAGGTACAATGCATATTATGTTATTTTATTTAGCAAAAAGATAGTTCACTATCATTACCTTTTAGTAAAATTTGTTAGTAAAATTTCAATCACTTGATTCTTTCTGTGATATAAGCAATTTACTTTTTAATCACTTCTCCTGTTTAGATCTACTTTTAACCTTAGACATCATAACGATTAAATAAAGTGTATATCTTACATTTACTTATATATCCCTTTTGATATGCAATTATAACGTTCTCCTTCTTTAAATTTGCAACAATTCATCATATGCACATATATATATACAAACGTACATGGAAATATCAATATAACATGGAATGTTATAATACATAATCAGAGTAAGTATATATTTAAACATTATCCGGATTCAAGTTTACACGAATAGAACAATAGAGGCTTAGTATCAATTGTTTCACTTATCTGTATATATCTATAAATCAAACTGTTTATCGATCGATCAAAAGATATAAAGATATAGAGATAGATGCGGGGATATCTTGACTTTTGTTTTACAAGGTAAGATGACAAACCGAGATGAAAACTGTAATAGTCATCAATTCGGTCAGATATAAAAGATCAGGAGTATTTTGAGATACATGCAGTTGGTTCATTGATTGGTTGCTCTGTGTTTAACCGGACATACACACATGAAAGATAATATCGTGCGGAGGCAATTGTAGTAATAAAACTGGCATAGAGACTCTCTCCAGCAGCTGATCCGGTCAGCTCTGCTCGAATTTATACCTTTGTAGTCATAACTACGACACTCATGACTGTGTATTTTGAAATAACAGAAGCGTGCAAGACAAGAATTGTGTATAATGGCATGATACACAGCAAAATACAGTTTTAAAATGATAAAGGCAATTCATCCCAGCAGATTGAAATTTACCCGCTCCAGAAATGGCTGATTTTGCTCTTTTCACTACCATCAACAAACACTCAAATGGAATATAGTAAAGCTCACTCTGGATGCAGTAGGATTGTTATAACCTTCTGCCAATTGGTTTTTCATGTTCTTCGACATTTTTAATGTAAAAGTTACATACTGCCAGTCTTTTCTTAAAAGGTATCTACCATGTTTATACTTTGCAAATCATGGCAGAGAGGCAAATATTATATAGAGTAAATCATATACAGTGCACACAGTCCCCATCTTCTGATAACAAGATTCATTTTGTATATATGGCAACTAATTCTTAACTATCGGAGGTGCTGGGCCACTAACTTAGCTTTGCAATGATATATACGTCATCAATCGTTTATTTACTTTAAGAAAAGAATGGCATGATTATTGTTTCTTATAAAAACAAATCACGAAAATGAGTTTTGATTGATGGGTGCACAGTGTTGACGGGCATAATTACAAGTTCCCACATTTAATATACAAAACGAAATGAAGAGAACTTATATGCATATAGAAATATATTGCTATAGATAACATATAGACAATACTTATAAATATATATAATTGTAAATAAGACATTTAATGAGAGCAATATCAACGTATATATTGATTTCACACACCGAAGATTCTATTAGAAGTCAAATATTACACTGTGTCTGCTAACCGAAGGAAAATAAAAATAAATACGCACAGAAATTTCTTTATTTTGATATAATTTCTGCGCGTCTGAAATTATTGCGGATTTTAAGGTCTTTTTTCTCTTCTTTTGAATATATTATTTAGTCAGTTAGTCAATCTCATACTGCATGAATGATATATATATATATATATATATATATATATATATATATATATATAATTGTTAGGCGAGAGTGCGCGTGTGCTTATGTATGTGGAGTCTGAGTTTGACTGTGAGATACTAATTCAAAAATGAGCAAAGCAAACAAAAGCAGGAACATATATTTTAGGTAAATAGGTGGTATTGTGCGATTGTATTCATATGATTTTTACAATCTAGACAATCCGCCTAGATAAATCTTCCATTCATCTTGGTGGATTGTCTTGAGAACAGATAAACAGCTTCAACTATTACTTTAACGATATTATTCCATCCTGACTTCCGGTATATGTGAAGGCAACGTGGGTCATCGCGAAAGATTGCCGATATTGTAGTAAAAAACGAAGAGTTTACAATGAGATACAAGGTTGTCTGAAGAGAGTCTTAGTGTATAGGCCAGCAGTGCGGAGTAGTTTACGATGAAGAAAAGTGAAGAGGTGTGGTGTTTGTTAACTATCATTGGTTAACCTTCAATGCCTTTTTCGGGGTCACCTAGTTCTCTTAGAAACGGAGATATTACTCAGTGATTGCCAATGTTTGTTTCTTTATGTATGTTTGTCCTTGTCTCTTGAGTATTCACAATTAAAACTTAATCCCGCATTGATGTTTGTGTGTATAGTGTGTGAGCACTCCCACTCTCTTGTGGGTTTTGTTATATATGTATGTTTGTGTGTATAGTGTGTGAGCACTCCCACTCTCTTGTGGGTTTTATTATATATGTATGTTTGTGTGTATAGTGCTTGAGCACTCCCACTCTTTTGTGGGTTTTATTATATATGTATGTTTGTGTGTATAGTGTGTGAGCACTCCCACTCTCTTGTGGGTTTTATTATATATGTATGTTTGTGTCTATAGTGTGTGCATATTCCTACCCTTTTCTCTCTTTCCTTACATATCACTGTTAGAGCTATATAGATTATAAGGGCTGTAGGGGTTGGTGGTTTTGTTTTTAAGGGGATGGTAATGAAATTATAAAGTGTTACGTATAGTATGGTAATTTAGTTTAGTTTAATAGGAGTTTGACTTCTATATTATCCTCCTTTTACATCCTACCTTTCGTGTGATTGCATATAAGTGCGTGTGTGTGTGTGTGTGTGTGTATTCCTGACCTTACGATTCATATCTGTTACGTCTAGGGGTTTGAATATGTAACAAAAGAAAGAAAGACTCAAACAAGCCTTTAAAATTTCCAAAATACAAATTTATTTCCCAAAAATATAAAATATTCTAAACAAGCAAAGTAAAAGAATTGAAAAAAACTTACAGCGTAGAAATTCCTTAAATAATCCTAAATTGTTCTATTGAATTTAATAATCCGGAAACTGTCCAAAAGTATTCCGAATGAGGACACTAATGTGTTTATGTGTCAGCAAGAATATCACAAAAGTTCTTAAAATGTTTCTGATAATTCCAACGGAGTTGAATAATGTTCAGATCTTTGAAGAATAGTACATAATCCCAAATGTACTGTTTAGAGTTAAGATTTCATTAAGCTGATAATCACGAACAATAAATAAATTTCATCTACGGCTTTTACGAACTGCCGTAACTGTAAAGAATGAACCAAGCAGCGATTAAATCTCGTTTTATAGCATCTATACCTCGTAAAACAAATAACAACCCAATCTACGCCGTTTCAAATAAACATACCCGAATTGCGATTCTAATTCTTACTTCAGATGAACAAGTCATTTACTCTTACTGAATCATGGGAACCAGGTAACGAATAATACATTTCACCACGCGCTACTCACGTGACGTCGTGTGTCAAGTTTATCCAACATTCCTAACATAAGATATACATGTACTCGATAATAGCGTTGGCTACTGAATAAAAAAATAAAACAAAATTATAATACAAAGGTCATAAACCAAATGAAAACTGTATTATAATTTAAAAGATAATACATAATTCCGTAACAATATCTTTCACGACAAGTTAAAAGTTTTAGAGATGCTTGAAGTCAAAAACGAAACATTTTAAATACCCTTAATAGAGAAAGATGTTGATAATTTTTATGACTTGAATGCTAATTTGGGTGGTATTATTCAGGAGAAAGCAAACAAAAAATGTGAAATATTTTTTCCTAAATTATATCTCAGTCATCAACATGAAATGCATTAAAATTAATATTTTCTTATTCGGTATATAGTGCCTAAGAACATAGAAACGCAGAAAGTGACGTTTTGGATACATTATGGCATCAAGCGGCCACTAGCTAATTTATGAAGACAATGTAATACCGTCATTGTTTCGTCTCACATGTTTGCTGTTGAACATTTATTGCATGCGTCAAGGCTGTTTCAGGCAATACAGAGAGTGAAAGATTGCCTGTATAAACACACTACTGGCCAAATGAAGTTGTTAATAATGTATTGGTTACATTATTTTCAGATCTTTAGTTTGAAATTTATAACGACGTTTTTATTTATGCCTGCAGGTTTTGTTTAAGTAAGAGTTTCAGCATTCCGGTAAACCAATACGTAAATGAAAAAACAAAACAAAACAAAATAAACAAAAAACAAAACGAAAACTAATCTTCAGTGCAAAACGCCCATCGTAAACTATAGTAAGATTGAAAACGTACAATTGTGCTAGCTCGCTATTCGTATATAAATTCGAACAATTATACATTTTTATATTCACACAGCCAGGGGTAAAATACATGCATAGAAAGACAGACAGACAGATAGACACATACAAACTTACAGAGATACAGACAGACATACGGCATATACAAGGTTATAACAAAGGCGTTTCCAGAATAAAAATATAGCAAAAACTATCTTATAAAACTATCTTATAAAATTATCATATGGACTGGATAACATTTGGCTCATGATAGCCCCATGAACAGGATATAATTATCATACGTTTGTCTGCCAATTTAAATTCAATTTTATATCCAACGTGTGTTTGAATAATTTCATAAAATTAAAAGGGAGTGGAAAAACCCCCCACATAAAAAACAAAATACCTCCTAAAACTAGTATGAAATTGGTAATATGTTTTCTGATGACATAGTTTGTACAGAAAGAAATTAGATACGTTGAAAGCAAAGTTTTAGGACAACTCTTGTCACTTGGAGTCAAATAGCCATGAGATTATTTATCAACAAAATGTTACACCGTGTATCCTAGTTTACATATGATGTTTAGATTATTAAAACTAATAGCTCAAATATCCAGTACAAAGGTCCAATATTACCTATTTTTATATGCAAATGTAAAATGTACCCTCTCTCTCCCTAATATATATATATATATATATATATATATATATATATATATATATATATATATATATATATATATATATATATATTTGTATATATAAATGTACTTACATACATACATACATAAAGACACGCAGACACAAACAGACAATAGAATAACATTTCCAGTTAAAATATTGAATTATGATGAATTTATTTATGACAAGGACTTGATTAGAACACGTTAGTTTCGTAATTAAGAACAAGGTACTGAAGTTAGCAGCCAAAATGCACATGAGTGCATTAATATCAATTTGTCTTAAATAGTGTAAAATAATAATAAGAAAAATGTTTGTTATATAATCTTTCCATACGACAATCATTCGTTACAAAAATATATTGTTATATCTATTATGTTCTCTATTTCATTTTCTTTCTGCAGAAAGATATTAAATACGTTTAATGTGATATTTTGAATAAATAGTTTTACCTTATGGCAATAAATTATCAAGAATATTTAATACCGCCATAATAGTATTGTAGTGTTTCCGTGTAAGATTTATGACACGAATCAAGATGTTTTCAGGCATGTAAGGGTTGTATTTGCTACTGTTGTTTATGGCATTAATCAAAATGTGTCCAGGCATGTAAGGTTCCCTGTGTAATACCGCCATAATAGTAATATAGTGTTTGCTATGTAAGGTTTATGACATGAATCAAGATGATTTGAGGCTTGTAACGATTCCCCTTGTAAATACTCTTGGACTTCTGACCGGGTACACATTTTTGTCGTCGGCAGTATTTATTGTGTCTGTGAGTTTTATTTTTGTCAGAGTTTCCACATGACGGGTAGAGCAGTAAAAGCACAGTAAAAGCAGAGCAAAAACTAATACACATTGCAAGTGCCCAGTATAAACTATTGACAGTATAAACAAATATAATTGAGCTATCTGCCTATATATATTATCTGGCTATATATATATATATATATATATATATATATATATATATATATATATATATATATATCTATCTATATATATATATATATATATATATATATATATATATAAGCATACATTGGTATACAGACTTAGATACATACGGACGGAAGGATATATTCATACATGTCTGCATGCATGCAAAGAGATAGACAATCTGAAAAAAGTACAGCATTTCCATAGAAAATATTGAACTAAAAGGAAGTATGAAATTAAGACTTGATTTCATAGCTGGTACAGTAGTCTCATCAACGAGTATCAAAGTGCAAGAGTTAGCATTCAAATGAGTTTAAAAACTTGAATGGATTTTTATTTTAAATTATTTAATAGAATAAATAAAATATCAAGAGTTGAATATTAATTTTTAAAAAAAATAATACAAACCTCAAAAAGAAAACGTTGCTTATTAAATTCTAAAGTATTAAAACGCATATATACGTTAACAGCACAATTTTGGAAAAGGTATTAATTTAATACCGTTATAATTAGATCGCACACATCTGCTTTGTAACGTCAATAGCATAAATCAAGACATTTACAGGTTACCGTTATAATTAGATCGCACACATCTGCTTTGTAACGTCAATAGCATAAATCAAGACATTTACAGGTTCTCCGTTTCCCTTCTAAACAATAGCTGGGCTAGGTGAACAGCTTTTTCATATTATAATCATCAGGTTAGTCATACATTGATGGACTTTGCATTATGACAGGATAGCTAGTATCAGCGAGTTTTGTTTAAGTTAGAGCTTTGGCATGACGGACAAACTAGTGAATTAATGGGAAAATACCATAGCAAGGGTCCACTATCATATAATTATAGACATGTGTTGAGGTGTATATGAAGTTTTAACCCTCATATTGACGACGAGAGTTTTCATTGGATTACACTGCATCATGTACTTTGCGATAAGTCATCTTTTTATATATTTTAAACTAATACCCCTTTATTTTACAATATTGTAACTATTCAGTGTTTTCCCGTACTTAACGCAGATATGTTCATATTTTACCTGAACATTTGCACATAAAAGTGTGAACAATCTAACATAAGAATACTCTTGTTTTTTATTATTGTTATCATATTTATGATTTTTTTTATAAGCATTATTATTAATATTGTTATTGGTATTATTATTATTATTATTATTATTATTATTATTATTATTATCAAAGAAATATGGCGTCCAGAGACATTGATGGCAGAGTAATGAAAATCACACTATTTGAATTTTGAGAAGAAAGTATCGATGTGATCCGGATCTCCAACGTATTGCGACTGTGGCTCACACTAGTGAAGATTAGCTATTCACCGAAACACCATTTTTCTTTCTCTGACAAGAAAATGAACTCGACAAAACACATACCTTGTGAAACCTAAAGATTTTTTTTTCTCTCCAAACTCCAGAGATCTCAACACGAGAAAGCAACTGAATATGTTCCAGTTTTTCGACAAAACGAGAAAGGATTTGCATTTTCGCTAGTACGAACAATTAATCGGGCCACACGACGTAACAGTTTCATTTACATCACATATAATAAGTGACATCATAAGAAGTAATCATAAATATTAATAATTCATTGAAAATTATTTATGGGAGGAGTCTTTACAATTAATTTTCTTGAAGATGAAAGATTAAACTTAAAAGCGACCGAATTATGTAAATGTATTACAAATTATTTAAAACTGTGGTGTTTTTAGAAGTCGATACTACCTAGGGAAAGTGAGCTACAAACTGTCAGACCTAATCACTTCGATTTAAATTTCAACTAAAACTCTAATAGTTGGAGTTGTACCTAAAGACGCAAATTATGTAACACCAATATTTAAGTTTCTGAAACGCGTCCTAAAAGTGGCATTTGTATGTTTGGAACAGCCTTTTGTCTCTCTCTCTCTCTTTCTCTCACTCACTCACTCTCTCTCTGTATATATATATATATATATATATATATATATATATATATATATATATATATATATATATGTATGTATGTATGTATTTATGAAACTATTAAAATGAAGATATTAGCAAAACATTTTACTCACGTAATCAATTTCATGAAGGTATGGGCTCTCACAGTCTATCACATAACTACCACACAATATTGCACTTAAGACGGTCAGCTGACCATTCAAACAATACATCAGCCAAATCATGAATATCGGTATTAAATCACACAGTCCCCATATGTGTTTTACACAAGCCTGTTACACACTTCATTCGCAAATACAGATTATTAAAAATGGTGCGTCTTAGGGTAAAGAGAGGCACGTTAGGGGGAAGCACAGATAAGACAAACTGGGCATTCTCTGAAATATTTCACTTTTGTATGTGGCCTTACTATACTGGACAACTGATGGTGATGTGCCATGAATTATAGAAGTAGAAAAAAAGGGTAGTTTTGATCATATATGCAATTAACAGCACTGGATTAAATTTATACAAAAAACTTAATCCTGCAGACCCAAATTTCTTATTATATGGAAAAAGAAAAAAAAAAAAAAACAAAAAAAAAACACTTGGCGTTTGAGGGAATGCGGTTTTTATAAAAACAATTGACAATATATTTTAAGGATTTTAGTTTTCTCATTTATATTTTATTTTATGAACTTTATACAGAATTTTTACATCTGTACCTTTTAACTTTGATCTTACGTTAAGTGAAATAATTTTTTATTTACCACAGCGTTTAAATTGCTGCAACAAATGCAACCTGTTATATTTATTAAATTTTATTTTCGCTACTGTTTTTTTCCCCAATGTCTGTTAAATTAATGATAATCTATACTATAGGAATGTTTCACTTACCAAGAAGAAAAGACAATATTTTTTTGATATATTTTTGAAGACATTAAAACAAAACGCTGTATTAGAAACGTTAAGTGAAATAATTTTTTTTATTTACCACAGCGTTTAAATTGCTGCAACAAATGCAACCTGTTATATTTATTGCATTTTATTTTTCAATCAGCGTTGCTACAGATCACATTTTCGCAGCTTTTGAGCTTTAAAGCCCTAATATAACTTTTCGCAGATGGCAGAGTCGTGGCTACGTATTTTAAAAAAATGCAAGAAACACAAAATGAAACTTTTCTTTCACTAATGGTTCTGTATATCTCTATATCAAATATATATATATATATATATATATATATATATATATATATATATATATATATATATATATATATATACCGTAGCACGAGCTTTGCTAGCTTTTGAGCTTTAAAGCCTTAATATAACTTTTCGCAGATGGCAGAGTCGTGGCTACGTATTTTAAAAAAATGCAAGAAACACAAAATGAAGCTCAGATTATCAAAAGAAGGGTGTTTGGCATGTGCTTGATTAATTGGAATTTAGCATATTAGATACAGATCGTCATATGTTTCGGGCTTTAAGCATGAGCTTTAATTTTCTGCTTAAAATGTTTCGGAAAATATTGGTCTAGGGTTTTAGCAATTAAAATAAAGCATGCGTATAAGACACGGGTTAGCTTGATGCATCCGAATCCTTTGAAGAACATGGACAAAGTTTACATAAACTATCATGATTTATCATGAATGAAATTAATTAAAATAAAATCTTCACGTTTGTGGTTTATTAGACTGTTTTTTCGGAAAAATAAGACTCGGTTGAACAAAGTTAGACAGTGCAGACGTTTATGAGCTTTTATTTCTAGGAAACAAATTATGTTTATGTTTCAGGACCGATCAATTTCATAATAAGGGGATAGCATGAATCACATGTGAATAGAACTGAGATAGATTAGCCGTTGTTTGGGAATTCTTTCATAGGGTCTCTTCACCACTACAAATATATATGTGCTACACAAATCCTTATGTGCATATGCAACTGTCGTACATGTTTTATTGTGTACAATTTGTTTATTTGTGCAAAATGATTTAATTTTGTCTACAATTTGTTACTTTTTGTGAAATTGTGTAACTGTGTTAATTGATTGTTATTTTACAAAAATGTTCTTGTTTTATTGTTTTATGTTATCATAATCGTGCTTACAATTATGTTACATTTAGCCACATTTTTAAATTTGTAAAATAATTTGTTACGATTTGAAAGTATTTTGTAACATTGGTCAGGAGGTACCAAGCAGGCGATTTTGTTGGAACTGACAGTGCTATGGGAAACTAGAATGGAGGAGGCAATTGAGAGGAAATTGGCTAAGTATCAGCCACACATCCATGAGTGCCAGCAGAATGGATGGTAGGCCTGGAATCTACCGGTGGAAATATGATGTCGTGGCTTTGTAGTACATACCTTTTGGCGTGCCTTGGGAGTCATCGGGATTACAGGACCTAGCAGCAAGAATTTAGTAACCAAGGTAGGAAAACAGGCTGAGGAAGCCTCACATTGGATTTTGGAGGAATAGAGAGGAGCGATGAAAAAGCTAATTGGTTCCGGGCTGAGTCTGATCAACTCAGTCGGCGCAACCCTGGAGAGTGTTGTGAGTCAGAGCCGAAACACTCTAGGATAGGGGATCCCCACCTGATGATGAAACCGTTTGCAGCGTAGAACTGTATTTATGTATTGGTTGTAATTATAATTTTTTATTGTTTTATTTTTTGTACTATTACTTTAATTGTTTTTAAATGTTTTACACCATTTACCAACATATCTTAATATTCCGTTTTTATACGATTGTTAAAATATTTTTGTAAGATTTCAATTTCAATGTTTCCATTATGTTGTAACTTTTTTGTACAATTTATTATTTTTTGTAAATTTGTTTTGCGTAAATGTTATTTTATTCAGTTGCAACTTTTTGTCTTAAAATTTACGGTCTTTAATTTTGTTTGTATCCGTAACTTTTGAATTCGTTTATTTGAACTCGTATACCTTTTTTAAATTAGATTTGTCTTTCCTTATTTTCAAATTGTTATATTTAGCGTTTTATTATGGATTTTGTTTACATTTATTCCTTTAATTATTTTATTGTTATTTTATGTTTTAGACATTGTTTTAGAGTTTGGTTTAAATTTTATGTTTTTTTTTTTTTTTGTTTTGATTACTTTGTTTTTGAATTTGGTTTTAAGTTTGAAATTTTAAAAACATATTTGTCTTTTTCTTACTCTTTTGAAACTTTATTTCAGTTGTTAAGATTCGCCTTTGTTTTTGTCTACTGGTTGAATTGGTATTGAGAGAGATATGTTTATTTGTTGTCTTTTTGAAATTTGCCTTTTGTAAATTTGTTCTTAAATTCATTTTAGCGTAATTATGTGTGTTTAAGCAGCTGGCTTTATATTTCTTCATTTTCCTTTTCGAATTTTATATATATTTTAGTTTGATTTCAAATATTTTGTTCTTATTGTATAATTTTGTCAATTTTTGGATTTTCAAATATTTACTTTTATATCTTTTTTTAAGTTGTTTATTATATTTTGTTAGAATTTTTTTTATCTTTAGCAACTTAAACGTTTTCGAATTTTAAGTAGCTGCTAAGGTGCCTTTCAGTTTCGGAATTTTAATATTCCTTTTAGTCTAGGTCTTGTTATTAATTTGGGTCAGGATTTACTTAGTATCCGCTAAATTCCGCAATAGTTGCGGAAAATTAGTATTACTTTTAGTCTCGGCCGTATTTTAAAACAATTCTGGTTCTTTTTTAGTATCAGCTAAATCCTGTGTCAGTCCTGGGATTTTATTATTATTTTTATTCTCAGACATATGTAAAATTTTTCCGCTTTTTTAGTCTCCGCGAAATTATGTGAGTGTTTCGTAATTTTAGTATAACATCGAGTCTCAGCGATTTGAATATAATATTTCAGGTATTTGTTTTAGTCTCCGCTAAATGTTGTGTTAGTCTCATAAGTTTAATATTGCTTTTGGTCCTTTTTAAAACTATTTTTTTGTTCTTTAATTTTTTTAGAATTCTATTATCTTTTTATTTTTTATTTATCTTTTAAACTTTTTTTGTTTGCTTGTGATATTTTTGCATTTTATGTTTTAAAAATTCTTTGAGAATGCTCAAATTAAAGAAAATAAATTTCTGGTCAAAACAATCTACTGTCTGTAAAATAATTCTACTTCCGGTTATGAAAGTATACTTCCTATCATGATGTTAAAGAAAATTACTTTTGGCCTAAATTTTTTAACGCTGACAGTCATCTTCTCTTGACAAAAGTCATATGGTTTATATATGATAGCTTTGCCGCCCAATCAACTATATATTATATAGGTGTCAGTGTTCATTACTCTATCCACTAGTTTACATATCATCCGTACACAAACATTTATAGATCTCGGTATAGGTGTTGGTCAGTAAGGGTAGGTCTTGGTCACTAATGATGAATGTTGGATTGTCATTAAGTATTTTGGATCCCCATATTAAGTCACCATGTTAAATTTCCATAAAAGTCATACCGATCTTCAATGTCCATTTCCCATTGTCCAATAGTGTCAAACTTAATGTTAAATTCCCATTTGTGGTCAATGGAGTCGAATCCAAGATCGCGGCCGTAAAGTTAATGCCCATGTGTCTCTATAATGACCCATGTCTGCCCCGTTAACTACTCGTCATAATCTCAATTGTTTCAATCTTTTTAAGTGGATGTGATCCCCTTGACATAAATAATCGCAAAAGGGGCTCAGTTCCCACCACCCCACTCCCAGTTTTCACAATAATGATATCTGCAAATTCTGTGTACATATACAACCTGGGAAAGATTAGGCTACACGGATATGCTGACTTTCATCTCCTATATACAGCTTCTGAATCAATTTATAATATCCACAACATCATTAAAGGGGATATTGATTGTCTTAACGAACAGAACCTTCAAACTTAAATAGCCAAAAATGAGCAAGCGCACAAATGCGTACGCTTGCAATTAAATGGCAAAACAATTTTAGGAGAACGAAAAACCTAAAACGAGGTTGCAAGTATCCGAAAGGTATAAATGAAGAAAAGAAATAAATAATAATTTAAAAAATGTAAAAAACACAATACAAAGAAAATTTGGGTGACATTCGTAATTGTATCTGAAGGAAAATGTATTCAGATTTAAATCGATCGAAATTTATACACAAATAAACACATTGAAAAAAGATATGAAAGTACTAATGCAACTTTATGAAAATGCTGATTTGATTACCAGTGTCGTACGACACTGCTCCCGGAATATATTCAACGCATTCTGCTTGGCAATGTATCGATGTGTAAGAAAGAAAGCTGTAATTTTCTAACTGTCAATATCATGTAATTAAAAATCTCCAATGCAGACCAATCCCAATTAGCACTTTGAAATTTTATGTCTCTGGTACACGCATTTAAAGACCGGTTAGAGTTGTTACCGTATATGCAATAATCAGCTGCTGAAATACGCTGATATTATAATAACAATGTATGTGCTTGTGTGGTAAAGAACAAAATACGAAGGAAAATGAATAAAACTGAGGGGAAACCATCGAAGAGAGGCCTAGTTAATAAAGGGGATAGTTTCATAAACATAATAATAAGACCAACAAGTTTGCATACTGTACAACCATGCACAAGTGTGCGTGGTCAGTATTTATACCCTAACTAGTATCCATATGCCAAAATACGCGTCAAAGAAAACTCTGACTGAGAAATCAAGCTATGCTACAAAGATATCATGACTTAGTTTCAATAAACACGTCCTAGGTTCATCCTCAAACTTGGACATTTGAATATCTTCCATTGTCTTTTTGTATCGCTTTGCTTGCAGTAATAAATTGTACAGTGAAAAATCAGCAGGCATTAGGTACTAAAATATAATCTTAACGTCATTTTGTTTTTTCGCAAAGCTTCTCGTTTTTTCTTTGAAGAAAATTTTAAGATTTTGCAAAAGTGTTGAGAGTCGCCATTTTTTTGTATATGAGAATATAAGTAGTTACAATCGTGTAAGGTCAACAGTACAAGTAGTTACAAGTGTGCAAATTTAAGAGTACAAGTAGTTACAGGTGAGCAAATTTAACTGTGCAAGTAGTTACAAGTGTGCAAGTTTAAGAATACTAGTATTTACAAGTGTGCAATTTTAAGAATACTAGTAGACATTAATGTGCAAGTTTAAGAGTACAAGTAGTTACAAGTGCGCAAGTTTAATATTACAAGTAGTTACAAATGTGCAAGTTTAAAAATGCAACTAGTTACAAGTGTGTAAGTTTAAGAATACAAGTAGTTACAAGTGTGCAAGTTCAAGAATACAAGTAGTTACAAACGTGTAATATTAAAACTACAAGTAGTTACAAGTGTGTACGTTTGAAAATACAAGTAGTTACAAGTGTGAGAATTTAGGAGTACAAGTAGTTACAAGCGTGCAAATTTAACATTACAAGTAGTTGCAAGTGTGCAAGTTTAAGAATGCAGCTAGTTACAAGTGTGTAAGTTTAGGAATGCAAATAGTTACAAGTGTGCAAGCTTAAGAATACAAGTAGTTACAAGGTTGCAAGTCTAAGAGTACAAGTAGTTACAAGTGTGTAAGTTTAAGAGTATTGAGGTATTTATCAAAATTGTGCTACCTATACATCGTACAGAAATCCCATTTATTATCAAAAGTATCACAAGCAAGATTACATAAAAAGTAAATCTGAGGAGACATTTTGTGAAAATAAGTAAAACCGTGTCCACTGTAGTCAACTATAGGGAGGCGCAAGACATCGGAGAACATCAAGAAAGATCTGGGTTAGGACTTGGCATAAATGCACAATCTTCGTTTGTAACATAACACAACTCTAATGGGTAAAAGCCAGTTGCATTGACTACCTGTATGATTAAATTACAATTAACTCCAGACAGTAAAGACCATCCATCAACATGAACATTGTCATTTACGTCTTGTAGTACATGTGAATTTTTAATGATCAATACACAGTATCCAGTATAGAGTACAAATTGTATTGGCACTTTATATGAAAAAATAGACATGAGTTAAACTAAACGCTCCCTCTTTCGGATATAAATACATTGGATGAGTGTCTTGAAAGGTTTGGATAAAATGGTTCAAGCATTAGAAAGAAAGTTTACAATGTATTTTAATGCCTATTTATGTTTAGAAATACAATATTCCATCAGTAGCCTTTAGCTGCATATAATTGTGTAATAGACTGTTATCTCTGAATATATGTTGCTATTTATTAGACCTGGAAACACTGGTTTCATCACAGAAAGGTTTACAATTTTAGAAAGTTTCATTTATAGAAACTATAGAAAACAATCTGATTTTCAATATTATGTTCATTATAGATGACATTTAATATTTCTTTGAAAACGTCATGCATATCATTGAAGTATAAAGCAAATGGTTTCTTCAAACCACATCTCTAAAGCGATGGAATATGATTGAGAACACATCATGCATATCATTGAAGTATAGTGCAAATGATTTCTTCTAACTACATCGTTAAAACTATGCAATATGATTCAGCTCAGCCACGGACCCAGACTAACCCTGGCTGGTAAGGTTTGAAGGTTGCGTGAACCTCAAAGAAATTGGGATATTACATAGATATGACAGCTCAACTGGTGGAGAGCAAGACCTACGCGCCCTTACTCTTCGCCAATTCCGCTTTTCCCTTTACTAGATTCAGGTTTGGGGCATACACTTGATGTAAATTTTATCGTAGTCGTTCTTAAAAGACATCATGAAACAACATCATTTAAGATAGCTGTATAATTCAAGGAATACGGAGTAAGAAAAGATATTTCATGAGTGCTATGTAGGTTACTTATCTTGTATTCCATTCATATATACCCTTTTAAAATATATCCATTTCTGGAGCTGTTAGCATGTAGGCTAACTAAAAGTAGCAATAAAAGTCAAATCTTTCTTTAACACAGTTTTGTGTTGCAAGGATAATTTTCTTCCCTTGAAAGCAAAGCAAAAAACAACAAAAACAACAACAACAACGAAAGAAAATTAAAAGCGAGACGAACAAAATCTAATTGTAGTTTAATAATTTAATATCAAATACGTGTATATTACAAACTCTTTGGAAGCATGAATTTAAAGTTGCTATGATAACTCTTACAGAGAATGCACACACACACACACACACACACACACACACACACACACACACACACACATGTAACAGAATAAGACATGATATAACATGCCCCCTTTTAAAAATATGTATGCGTAAATCAGATTTTAGGCATAATTCTGAAAACTTTGTACGGATTTGTTTTATTAATTTGATGAATGAATGGGATATTTTTCAAGAGAAAGGTTGAAAAGTATTGTAGCGGCTACCTATGAAAGTGATAAATATCAGATGCAGAATACAATTATATAGCATTCTGAACTACATGTACGTATTCTTGGATACTATGATCATTCATGATATCTTATAAGACAAATTACAAACCTGTTCGGGAGATGAAATATGTTTGAATTTAAAATCAAAGTGCTATAGATAACTTTAAGACAAATCTGAGGCAGAGAAAGATATTCAAGATTTTGATGACTTGAAAATGCGTTTATTGACTTGATTGCTAAGTTGTGTGAAATTATTCAGGAGAAAGAAAGCAAGGTATATAATTATTTGCTAAAATAAATATGGCGCATCACAATTATATACATTACAATTCATATTCTCTGACACGGTGTATTGGATGAAAAATAAATACATCGTAGACGACATTTTGGATAATTTATGTATTTAGTGTCATGAAGCCATGAGCTTATGGAACAAAAAAAAAAAAAACCTCCCCCCATAATACCGTCATAGTCTCGACGCATATGTTTGCTGTTTACCATGTATGACATGCATTAAGACTTTCACAGGCAATCCAGACAGAGAAAGGATTTCCTGTGTAAACACAGTCTGGGCCAAATTTATAGCGACATTAATATTCTTGTCTGCAAGATTAGTTTATTTCTACATAACAGAGAACCAATGGATAAAGGGAAAACAATGCAAAAATGAATGTGCAGTGCAGACGCCCGTCATAAACGATATTAAGGTTGAACATGTATACTTAATGCATCTGACCAGAGATATATAAATATATAAATTCCAACAATCATATCTCTTTATATATAGAGAATCCTCGCATATATATAAAATTTATAACAATTAAATTTCAGAAAAAAGTAGTAGGCTTAATATTATAAAAACTAACAATGTCAAACAACTTAGATGAACGCATTAAATTGGCTAACTCGGGCAATTCTAGATAATTTATAAAGCGAATTCAACTGCAGGAACCATTAATTGCACGTAAGATATCTATTTCGATAAATATACTTCAATTTGTTTTTTGATAATAGCACAAGATGAACCGATATAGAGCACAGTGTGACGTGAAAGTGTTTTTAAAAAAAATAATTAAATCTGGGCAGGTTAGATGGAAATATCAGGATGTGGAATATTTTATTGGCATATATCAGATGAAGGTACACCATATTTAGTAAATTCAAGATGTTGCTTTCACATGTAATTTTAGATACTATAATCAGAATGTAAAATATAAATACCCTATGAAGAAGCTTTTAATCTAACCAACAACGGTATAGACAATTTACCATGATCAGCAATAACTTTTTATATTTCTTCTAATAGTGATTGGAGATACAACACTGGGACAATACATCATTGATTGATAATAGCCCTGGAGCATATCATACAACATAAGGATTTTTGGAGGATCTACACCAGCTTGTGTTAAATGTTTATAAACGTAAATATGATTACAGAGCTGGAACAGTCGAATACTGTAGAACATGTATGCATACAAAATGAATAATATGTTAAAGACCGACAAAGAAACACGATGGAGTTGCGTTTCTTCCGCAAGATAGCAACAGACTAATAGAATTAGGAACATGTATAAACAATCAAGATATAAAGTCTTATATATTATGGAAAAGAAAATATATTACACAGTCCGTTTTCAGTCTACATGAGTCTGAACAAGGTATTGCAAATTTAATTTTTGGTGCCCTAGGCTGTGACTCATAGGACAACATCATCATAAGGAGGAAAAGATAAGGGCGAGTAATCTCTCTCAAATGTTGATAATATTTACATAGTGTGCAGTGTGATGTAGGGAAGGGATTTATTTTTGGACTAGTGTCTATGCGAAGCGTTTTTCCTTCAATATATTGTTTCAGTTCATATGTGGATTATTCGTCTCCTGCAATATTTTTGGTTTGGGGAATTTTGAAAGTGAGGTTTCTTTCTCTCGTATGTGTACCCTTGTGTCACTTTACACTTTTTTGAGAAGACCCACATGACTAACCTAACTATGTTGATCAGATTGCACTAATGACACTACTTGCTCAGTAAGTTCATTCAGACACTTTAGGATTACAAGAAGCTGTGCTGAACTCTCCTAACCTGTCAGAATTAGTGTGACAAACTGAGCAATCGAAAGGCAATTGTTCGATGTAAAAAACAATTAAATCCAACCCAAAAGTTAAGTAATTTTCCCTATGGATTCTAGACTCACTTGGAGATATACAACTTTGTATTATAAAATAAGTGCATAGTTTCAGTTTCACCTATGTATATTCTAAGTTAGAAAAAGAGACTTTTGTAGAAGGACAACGCCTGTAATTGGTAAGAATCCTCGCATAATTTTGCAGCTAAATTTGACATATACAAATAATTGTGTTTTGAATCTTGAAAAAGATCTAGTGCATAACCTTCATATTGGTCATATTTTGTTCTGAATTTGGTGGTGCTAATGTCTTAGGCACAGAGTTGGCAATGTCATTTTAGTATGAATGCTTACATGTTTTTGTGTGTGCCATATTCAAATGTGTCTATATGATCTGCTGTTTATATATACCATTGCTAATCATTCCTATGCTATTATCCGTGTAAACAGATAATTATTGGTCAATTCGTTAAAATGCTGACATTTCTTACTTGATGTTGGTATATTAAAATACATAGGTTAAATTAGATAGAAACGAAACCCTAAACATTGTACACAGAAGAAAAGACACATTTTTCTTTCTCCTGTTACATTGTATAAAGTCATACTGTCTGATTTCAAAGAACAAAATTTGAATGCTGATGTATTATTTTTAATTGATTTCTTAAAATGTGGTCACAAAACTGATTTGTAATATTTTAAGAAAAACGGTCAATAAATTGATTCTTCAGTGTAAAAGAAAAAAGAAAAATCGGACCAGATCACGTATTTATTTACTAAATAAATGTATTTGGTTTATTTTTTACTAATTAATTCACACACACACACACACACATTCTTGTATTTCGTGCAAATCGAGGACTCGGGTATGGAACCCCGTACCGAGGACATTTGTTCTGGCTACCTTGGAGTGAAAAGAGATACATTTTCTGGAAAAATGTATAGCAAAAGATGATGTATCGAGGAGGAATCTGTATGATTGATTCTAAGGAATATGAAATGTCGCAATGCAAGCGAGGACGCACACGTTTACACAAATGGTCTGTACTATCCATTCAAACTAAGGACACACACAACTATTGACCAAATCATGGAAACTGTAGACAATGGGACGTCATGGACAACTGGGACTCTCATTATCTAGCAAAATGAAAATGAAGAGAAACAGTGTTAATCCGTACATGTACGGTTCACACTCGAAGGATTAGTGCACTCAGACGTAATTGTGGTTCGTTTTTGCATCCCAGACAGATCTTTAACCGAATACGAGGCCCGAATTTTTATCAGCTGTTTTGGCGCCCCGAGACCTTCTAGCGCCAGGGGCAACATCCCCGCGTTTCCAAAAATCAAAGAACGACCACAATGTGATTATCCCTTCTCTATGTAATGTATCAGTCGTTAATTGGTAATTGTTACTTCATACAGCAATGTGGCAGTCTGGTGATTCCACACAGTTCATAAATGTGTCTAGACAGAAGCACATGACGGAGTTGGTAAATAAGTTAGTGTATCAAAATGTGTATTGTGCTATTGCAGGTGTGCGTAAATTGATACTATCAAGAACAATTTATAGATGACGCCAACCTATTTTACAAAATCTGAAACCATCATATAATTTATGAAATCTGAAACTGATTTTTTTTTGGTATTATTACTGACTTTGCTTTATTTGGATTCTATTATTTGTTTCATAATAGCTATTTTATATAAAGTTTGCTAGTTAAATAAGATCTAAGAATTTAACGCACGCTTTTACACTGATGGTCTGTACCATACAAAAAGCATGAAGACTGTGGAAAATGGTACATCATGGTCGAAGAGGAAATCTGTATGCAAATACAATGACTAATCAATACAGGCAAAAGATGCACGTAACTATGGACACAAGCACAGAGACTGTGGACAGCATGGACAATGAGGACATGTTTACTCAGACAAATTAAGCTATCAATACATACTAACGACGCACGTAATTATTGAGAAAAACATAGGGACTGTGGACATTGGTACATCATGGATAACCTGAAAATTTTTACACATCTAGTCTGAACTATCAATACAAACTACGGACACACACTATTAACAAAAACTTTGAGACTGTGGACATTGGTACATCATGGACAACGAGGACATGTTTACACATCTTGTCTGAACTATCAATACAAACTGCGGACTCACACTATTAACAAAGTCATAGAGACTGTGTACATTGGTACATCATGGGCAACCTGGACATTTTTTACACATCTTGTCTGAACGGTCAATACAAACTGCGGACGCACACTATTGACAAAGTCATGGAGACTGTGGACATTGGAACATCATGGACAACGAGGACATGTTTACACATCTTGTCTGAACTATCAATACAAACTGCGGACGTACACTATTAACAAAGTCATGGAGACTGTGGACATTGGTACATCATGGACAACGAGGACATGTTTACACATCTTGTCTGAACTGTCAATACAAACTGCCGACACACACTGTTGACAAAGTCATGGAGACTGTGGACATTGACCCATCATGGACAACGAGGACATGTTTACACATCTTGTCTGAACTATCAATACAAACTAAGGACGCACACAATTAACGGACGCACACTACTAACACAGAAATGGAGACTGTGGACATTGGTACGTCATGGACAATGAGGACATATTTACACATCTAGTCTGAACTATCAATACAAACTAAGGACACACACTATTAACATAAACACGGAGACGGCGGACAATGTTATACATGAACAGTTGGAACTCGTTCTAACTTGTAAAATGAAATTTAAAACTAAAACATAATGAGGCCACGCATGAATAGTCAGACTCAGGTAGTTAGTGCAAACATATGTAATAGTGGTTCGTTGTTTAATCGTAGACAGATCCTTGACCCTTTCCAGAAACAAATGATGATTGCACTATGATTATCCCTTCCCTAGGTAATACATCAATTGTTAATTGCTAATTCATACAGCAAGGTGGCAGCCTGGTGGTTCCATACTTTTACATACATGTATTGCATAAATAATCACATGTATGAAAATGTCTTTTTTGATAGTTCGGGTGTGATTAAATTTACACTATCAACCTATTCCAGAAAATATGAGATCATCATATCATTAATGGTATCTCAAGCTGATTCCTTTTTGTTAATTATTATTGCGTTTATTCTATTTGGATTATGTTAATTTTATATAATATTTACTAAAAAAGAAGTGTGTTTGTTAAATTATACATGATTATTGAATGCACATGTTTACACTGATGGTCCGCAGTACCATGTAAAACGAAAGACGCACATAATAATTTACAGAAACATAGAGACTGTAAGCAATGGTTCATTGCGGGCAATCAGGTCATATTTACACAAATAGTCTAAACAATGAATTGGAACTGAGGACGCGCCGTTCGACCAAACATTTATTTACACAAATAGTCTGAAATATCAATTAAACAAAGAACGAACATATTTATTACACAAAACATGTAGATGGGGGTAAATGAGACATAACGGACAATCGGGACATTCTTAGACACAGGCCCGTCAACACAAATTCCCGACCTCTGGGCAGAGCAGTCATGGGCCCCAAAACTAGTTTCATTTTTTGTATATATAACCTATTGTAATCTATCATAACTTAAACTCTTGCAAGGAACAAATTTTTAATATTTACTGCAAAGATTAATTTATTCATTATATAACTGATTTGTCGGCGGGCCCTAGAAATCGCCGGACTCCTGGGCAATTGCCTCCCCCCTTCTCTTTTACGGCGGGCCTGCTTACACACTCTAAAGTATCAATAAGAACTAAGAACTAACATAATTATTTTAACAAAAAAAAAAAAAAAAAAAAAAAGAACTTGTAGACAGTGTGACATCACAGACAACGAGGATTCTCTTTATCCTGCAAAATGAAAATGAAAATAAACAGTATTATGCCTTGCATGAACGGCTCAGATTTAGGGAGTTAGTGCGCTCGGCGTATTTTGGAACATTTTTTAATCCCGAAAAGATCATGAATCATTCAAAGCATTAAAGAATTAAAGGACGAACTCATTATGATTATCCCTAATCGAGGTAATATATTTATTGTCAATTGATACTTCAGACATCAAGGTGACAGCCTCGTGGTTCCATACATGTACTCAGAAGTACATGATAGAGTGCATCAATAAGCTCGTATATCAAAACATCTGTTTGATATTTCAGATGTAATTTTCATGAAGAGCAAAATTTCTACGTGATAACAATCTGTTCCTCATCATCTACAGATATTATATAATTCATAAACTCAAGAGCTGATCTATTGTTATTTCCCTTTGTTCTAGTAGTAGCAAATTGGGTATTTTAGATTTAATATCAAGAACGATTAAAGCCTTCTATACGCCATGACTTTTTCATAAAACGAAATAAGTGTGCACTATTTAGGAGAGCTATTAGTAAATTTCAAAAAGGCATCCAAATAATATTTTTCTCTTGTGTTGTTTTTGTAGAGGAGACACAGTACAGACAGAATACATTGAGAAAATATCAAATATTCAACAGAGATTTGGTTTGAATACATGGACAAGCACGTCTAATGTGTGTAATGATCATAATCAAATTTCCTCCTTGCTATAGATTGATCTTTCTTTATATCTTCGAAGACTTTATGAACTTTGCATAGTAACTCTGTCCATTTTTCTTCATAAAAGAGTTTGGAATGGGGTGTTTTAGATTTATTTAGGCTGCAACGTAACAGAAATGTACATTGCCTCTAAAAAACAAAAACAAAAAAGATAATAAAATTAAAAAGGTTATATATATATAATTAGTCAGTACGCAAACACCATACAAACCTTGGACTCTATTAATCCATGGAGTTTACAAGTCTTTAGTTGGATATACTCTGAATTTTTAAGTTAGCCACCAGGACGACAGGGGCCACGGAAACAAAATGTGACTCATATTAGTTAGGGATGGAGACTGTGTAGTTTTGCTCAAATCACAGTTTGCTTGACTGTTGTCAGAAAAAACGTGCGAATGGAAATGGACATTGGGGTAAATTACACATACATGTAAATACCGTGTATAGCTGAGATAAAATCTGGGAACTGTTATGATATTTTGATATAACACACTTACTGCTTGTGAAACACTGATATCATAGTGAAAGAAACACTCATGTTTGAAAATTAGGACATTTGTTTGAAAAAAGGAGATAAAAAACTATTGTTTTTGCTGGTTGTCGACAATTCATGTCAAAAATGACAGTGTAGGAAGCAATTGTTTTTGATAGGTTGAACGTTCTTTAAATCTTGTTTTGTTTTATTGGCAGATCTCTGTTTTCTGATAGCCGTTGAGACTAAACGTTGCTACTGATAAATTTGTACTTGTCTGAGGTTTACGTAAAGATTCTTCTTTATATAAGATTCTTAGCCTTTCTTCAAGCACATGTTTCAGTCTACCAGTGTGTGTGTGTGGGGGGGTGGGGGGTGGGGGGTGGGGTGGGGGGGGGGGGGTGAGTGGTGATTGGAAAGGGGGGGGGCGAAGTTGAAATATTTCCAATGATCAGCTGATTGCTGGAAGAGGGCATTTTTATTATTAATATTTTTATGTAACGAACCTTAGGTTGTGATGACTGGAAAGTCGAATAGGAAACTTCAATCACTGGAGGAAATAAATGAGTTAATACCCTGTTTTCTCTCTACAGATGGCGACAGGAACAATAATCAATGCATGCTTTCTATCAAATATAAAATGATGGAAACGTTGTTGCGGCATAGTTTCGGGTTATACGTTATTTTTATATAAACGACTGTTATGATAATGCCAGGAAAAATTCGTGCAATAAATAGAAGTATTAACTGCATTAAACTCTCTACCGTGATCCTTAGCAACAGTCGAATACTACGGTATATCATCTTCCTCTATAATGGCACTGACACAAAACTTCGATTTGAATGAATAAAACGACACGTACTATCACTTCATAACGTCATTTTGAACCTGTGATCTGTTTGGTAATTTCTGACATCATGACGTCGCATCTTGATGTTTTAAAGAAATGGCCTTTCAAAGAAAATAATAATTACGAAGTCTATGTAAATACATTCGTTGTTTCATTTATGTGTATAATCTGCTTGAAATATATGAGTTTATCATACAGCCACTGTGTTATATATATATATATATATATATATATATATATATATATATATATATATATATATATATATATACCTATATCATATTTTCCAATATTACACACGTTTGATAACACCCAATGACATAACGAATGATGGCATGACGATATATAATGTGAAGGTGTAATGATGACCAAAACATCCGAAAGCAATTTAAAGTCATTTTTTTAAATTATTTTTGCTGTCATTATTGAGTAACATTAGTATTTATATATAATATAATCTTATATTTGAGATTATTTCAGATGAAAGTTATGAAATACGTTGAATATGTTTAAAAAATTGCGAGCCCTTAATCATTCAACTCGTTTAATATATTTCAGTTGAAACAGACACTTGTAAGATCCTTCACTGTTGTTCATATAATTTTACATGTCATTATTATTTATTGACAAACACTTTGCTTTCGAAAAAGGTAACTTCATTTTGTCCTGCCTAGCATTCATGTACCAATTTAATACTCATTTTATCCCTGCAATACAAAAATGCAGACAATCCAGCTATCTTTAGCACTATTTTACCTTTTGTACCTGTACATTAGGGAGAATGCTGTATCTCGTCAGTGCGTAACTATGGAAACGTTATGTCAATACCCTGGGGACCAGCCTTGACCTCTTAGATTAGTTATGAAATCACCAGTGTTATATAATTTGTTTTGACACTTATCTGCAGTTTAAAGGTGGGAGCATTATACAAGTAGAATAGCAAATAACACTTCTATAAAATGAACAAACAAGCACTATTACATTTTCAGACTGAAGTTTCGGTTTCGCTAGTTTATGAGTAATTAAAATCTGCGCATTAGTAACATGGACTATATAAATTCTTCAGCCCAACATTCCGATTTCATTTTAAAGAATTATAATTTTTTATGCTTACTTAACAGACTAATATTAAAAGTCTGACAATGAAAAACTTGAAATGAAAAAGGATAAAATTGCAATTTTAAAACAGATTTTTTTTTATTTTTACGAAGCCAAGGCAGGAAAACTACAGTAAACACGCAAAACCAAAATGTAATAATGCCTAATAGGTTTCTTTGTATTTTAAGATACATTTTATTCTCTAGGCTTTGTTCTTCATGTGTAAGTTGGTCAAGAAATAAGGTCATTGCTGCGTCAAAACCTGTCAGGCGTTAAAGCAGACACAAATCCCTGTATAGTAAGTTTACCTTCAAAGCCATAAAGATGAAGATTTAATTTTCAGTTGACTTACATAAAACCAACTCCAACACGTATGTAGAAATAGCATGATTTATAAGCACTTCTTGTTACACAAAGACCGATTTTGGAAAACTGTATATTCTTCTTGCATATAAAAATCTCACCCGTATGTTATCATGTTCTGGTGATATAATTTTTAGTTTTTAAAAAAAATAAATGGAAATAATATGAAGAAACTGTTATGTGCATAGAGTTTGAACAATCAGTGTGCATAATCAATGTACTCTTTGTACCGATTCACTATTGGCCAATAACTTAATTAGGCTGTGCCAGAATCTTGGAGAAAAAATAATTATAATTAAAATCCTTTTATGTTTGTCAAAGTTTTGTGTGCCTTCGAGAAGGAGGGAAACCTAATTAAAAGGACAAATGTTATCTGCACAAACATACATATAATTTACACAGGCAAGGTACACTTGTTGTGAATTAAGGCGAAGTTATTCGGAAAGAACTGTTAGTCGGAAAGTTTTTAATTATCGATACTTAAAAACTTATTGTGAACAATAAAGTAAAACTATCATTTTACATGTACATTTAAAATGGGGCTTTTGTATACTGTCAAAAGTGATATTTGTTTCATTTTGTAGATAACTGTGGCTTTTTGAGGAAGAAAAAAAGGAATGTACGATCGGATTGTAGAAGCTGCAGTGGCTCAGTGGTTAGCTCTCTGGATACGCTACCAAAAGGCTGCGGTTTGGAATCCTGCCATGGTATCAGCCTGGGTCGGTTACACTGGCGTGTCCCTGGGCAAAGCACTTTACCCCAAGCTGCCTTGGAACTAAATAACCTACCTCTGTTTAATTTTGGCCCTACATTACAAGTATTCTATCGCAGCTATTAGTACATTGCCATGGAAAGAGCAAGTACCTGCATTGCTAACCAGGCCTAGAGTTCGCAAAGTTTTGATTTGCGAGTGAATATACCTTTTAATAAAGTAACAAACACTTTTAAAATTGATATTTTAAATATTATGTAAAAAGAGGAATAGCGAAACATAATTGCTGAATACAAACATGAAATAATCAAAATTTTTAGAAGCAAGTAAAGTATAGACTTGACATCAATGTGATAACACAAACCTGAAGTCCAAGATGAAATATAATGCCATTGTAATACACGGATCAGATATTTAAATATCAAATCAAAAGAAAAATTAATTATTAATTTCCCTTGGCTTTTTGGAGAAAGTTGTTGAAAGGCATGAATTAAGAGTATAATTTGCATCTTCGCTAAATTTCGCTACCAGGTCAAGAGAAAATCTGCACACAATTAATAGGTTTCAGCTAGTGCACCTATGTTAGTGCCACATCCTGAAGATAAATGAAACGTCACTGTGACCCATATTTCACCTTTGCCTGACTTTGGTTAACTTGTTAGGCTCTGGCATGCTATATGCAAACCTTTCTACCTAGACTCACGAAACTTGATGAAGTGAAGCATCTTGATAATTATTTCACCCTTATTGCTAAAATAGATCTCTTTGATCTATATTTCATACTTCTGTGACTTCGCTGATAACCGCATGCATCTCTTGCTAGCTCTCCGATATATATATATATATATATATATATATATATATATATATATATATATATATATATAGATATAGACACCCTCCTCTATGTTGGATAATTGTAACTCACGATAATAACTAGAGCTGGGTATCACGACACATTTTGTACCGCGGTTTACCGCGCTATTTTGGAACATACAGCGATACGTACGACGCTATACCACAATTATATTAGGGACCAACAATTTAATGTTCTGGGGCAGGGGCATGGGACATTTGTTTTAAATTTCCGTCTGGCAATAGCTTGAAAACATATCTTACTTTGATTTATAGCAAAATACCACCATATTATATTCATCATATTATTTGAAGACAAAAATTATCTTGAGATAAAAAAAACAACAAAATATCAGCTCAAAACAAAATCGCATCCTCCCACCCCAACCCACAAAGAATAAATAATTGGTCAGTACCTTATAGTAGATGAATTTGCTATGTGTATGTTGATTGTTGTATAAATTGTAATCTAAAAACTGTAACTAAACTGGGATGGTTAGAAGTACACTATAGCTGACACCATGTGAAAGACATTGTGTTGACTTAAGAGAGCTTGTTTATAAAAATAGGAATTGTTGACACTGAATTTACTAGCTGCCTTATTGATATAATAGGTAGGGAAACTCTGAGTGCGATGTCAACACCCGGGCACGATGTTTATCAGAGACAGCCAGTAAACATAAAACACACTTACTCAACAAACGAGAACATATTTAGTGAACTTGAGAAACTACGTAAAATTTAAACCGATAACAAATGCTCTCCTGAAAATCTTCTGAATACAGGAACTTAACACATTAACATACGCTAGTAAATAACTGAAAAAAATATAAGTTTTTGTTTATTTGTTTGTTTGTTGGTTTGCTTTTAATCCGAAATTTTGCCAAAAGTTGGATTTGTTTTTAAAGAATAATACTTTTTATGCTTACTTTCCAGACTAATATTAAGTAATAAAAAATGACATCAATAAGGAATTATCTTAGTATTTTGAAAAGACAGTAGTGTTTTTTTTTTTTCACGAAGCCAAGGCAGGAAAACTACAGTAAACATGCAAAACCAAAACGTAATAATGCCTAATAGGTTTCTTTGCAGTTTAAGATACATTTTATTGTCTCGGCTTTGATCTTCATGTGCAAGTTGGTCAAGAGAAAAGGTTATAGCTATGTCAAAACCTGTCGGGCGTGAAAGCAGACGCATATCCTTATATAGTAAGTTTCAGTTAAAAGGCATTAAGATGGAGATTCAATTTTCAGTTGACTTACATAGAACCAACTGCTGCACGTAGATGTAAATAACATGAGTTAGTGCCTCGGCACTAAATATCCTATTTGTGTTGCTTTGCCGTAAAACACAAACAGAACTAATCTGGGTCGGATTTTCGTTCAGAATAATGGAATGCCTTTGAGTGGAATAAATGCCATTTGATATATATTTACAATATCAGTGTACCGGCAATAAATATAAACAGCACGTCAACTCTAGAAGTTAGGATTGTCGTAATAATGTATGTTCTGAACGGTCTCGCTGTCGGTGTTTTATACAGCTGTTCGATTTGCACCTTTCTTTTTGTTTAGCGAAGTCCCGAAATATGCGTAACCTATTGTGATGTAATTAACAAGATCTTAAACCCAAACTAACACCAACATTCTGCATGAATATCAGGAATAATTACAAGTACAAACATTGCAACAATTGGATAAAAACTGAGACGAAAGACACTTTGGACTTATTCATCCCATGGTTGAATAATATGCTTCATTTTATCAATGCGAAATTTTCTTTTTCTTGTATGAAGTTATGCATTAGTATCATATCTGATTATAAACTACTCAGCTTCCATGCATATAGTGTAACAGGACTAAGATATGTACCTTATGATTGTAGGAAAGGTAATTTAGTATTATATATGATATTCTTAGGTACTAGGGTGATACATACAAATATGATGTATACTCATACTAAACCCACACTATCCAATCATGGACAAGTCTTTGCTGAGATGTAAGGCTTAATCATTTGTAACTCTGTGCACTATTCAGTCGATATTTAACAGGGTGACAACACTAGGGCATTTTGCCTTAAAACTGATTAAATCTCAGCGAGTTTGCGGATTTGCAGCATGTTCCCTAATTATGCCGATATTTTCAGTTATTATTAATATTTTGGAATTTATTTGCAGTTTGCAGAATTTGTGAATGTTTTCGGACAATTATGAAAAATTCAATTATTGGTGGTTTGCACTAGATCTGCTAGTTCTGTTGGAAAGGGTATTTTCGTTATATCTAAATGATTTGCAAAGAGTTGTAATGGAGAAACTTTGGAACATGAGGAAACATAATTTATGTTGTACTTGAAGGTATTTGCTATCATTTATGCTGACTATACTGTTATTCTTGCAGGTAACGAACACGATCTTCAGAAAACTTTGAATAAATTATATATATATATATATATATATATATATATATATATATATATATATATATATATATATATATATATATATATATATATTAGAGAATGGAAATTAAAGGCACGGCAATCTAACCGTTTCTCTTTTATAGTTGGTAACACATCACTAAAATAGTCGATCAGTATTTACATTTAGTGTTGCTTTTATATTTTGTTTGTTATATATTGCTGATTTTGGAAAATACTTTGAAAAACAAAATCAGTACAGGGGATCTTTTTCATATTCAAAAGTATGGCTTACGTTCGATATATTTATTTATATATCATGCTTGAAAGTTTTTTTAAAATAATAATAATAATAATAATAATAATAATTATACTGTATTTATTAGGTGTATCTCGCTTAGTACAATGACTATTCTCTCATGTGGCTCTCTTTGGTGAAACAAAAGTAACAAGCGAAAGTGAAATATAGGAAATCAAATTTAAAACAAGGGTTAAACGATCAGTATGAATGAATATAAGTTTGATTTACACATCAAATTGATTATTGTCTTTCTAATGAATTTATCTTAAATGACACAATTATACATAATGCAAATGCCTGCATAGACAATTTATTTAAAGACTTTGGAATATGTATGTTTTGCAAATAGTGTTTTGAAGTCTTTGACACTTTCAGCTGTTTTTTCACATGTGGAGGAAGTGAATTCAATAGAAGGGCACAATATTATTAGGAACATTTCTTGAATTGTTTCAGTTTGGGTGGGTTCATATTGATATAATATACAATTTTCAGTTGATTCCAGGTGATACTGGTTGGAGGTAAATTGAAAAGTTTCCTATAAGCATTTCAGACACTTGCATAAACATACTGGTGAATTTTGTACCATTTAAGGTCCGAATATAAGCTATCAGATGAAAGATAAGGAGATGCTGATAATATGACGCGTTGCAAATTTTTGGAGTCTATAAATCCTGTCCAGTTGAAGTGCTGCACAGTTTATCCATATCGTAGAGCAATACTCCATGATTGAGAGTATATAATTATTATAACATAAGAGGTAGATTTCTTTCAGGCAATATCTTTAAATGTTATTCAATAATGCAACTGTACATGCCAATACTAACTTGCTGTCAATTTAAAGACCTTACAGTTTCTATCAGTCAACATTTTCAGTACATTGCCCATTACCTGTAAGAGAAAGTTCGGGACTACCAATTTTGTGAAGTCATGATGATGTTTCCAAAATCATGTACTTAGTTTTATTACTACTTTTGTTTTGCTCTGACTAAGTTTGAACTTTATTTACTTTCTCCTCGATATCATTATTGTCACACCTTGGCTAGTGCAGAAGTGGAAGCATCATCTGCAAGCAAATCAGTGCTATTGAAATTAGTGCTCAAAGGTAAGTCATTTATGAAGAATAGAAACAGAAGGGACCCATAATTAAGCCTTTTGGGAGAACTGATTGAACAGAACATGACTTTGAGTGCTTAGTGTCAATACAAATATGTTGAAGTTTTTGGGTGAGGTATGAAACGAACAATTGTATATATTTGAACTTGAAACATTCGAACTTTTGCAGAATCATTTCGTGGTCTAGCATGTCAAATGGTTTCTTGGAATCAAGACATATTATCCCTGGTAAAGAGTCGTGATGAATTTCGTTAAGCCTTAGATTAGTTAAGTTAGACAGTGTACTATGACAAAAGTGATATTGCTTGAAACCTGATTGATCCCTTAACGGAAATCATATACTTGGTTAAATATTTGCTTTTCAAAATAGTTGGATAGAGTTGGCATAATATATATTAGTCTATAGTTCCCTATATCATCTTCAATTCCATTTCCAAAGGTAGGCGTGACCTTTGCACACTTTACGGTTTTTGAAAATGTACCTTTCATACTACTTAGGTTGACCATATGTATTAAAGATCTGGTTAGAATTAATGGAGCAGACTTAAGAATTTTGGGACCTATGCCATCAAGGCAAGATGATTTACTTGCAATTAATTCATTTCAAGGTTGAGAAGAATTCCTTTTCATTAATATTTCTTCATCATATGCTATTCCTGCGTTGACATACGATAATTAAACACGAAGATCAACTATGGCAGAATTATTTGTCTTGTATGAGTGGTGACAAGAGAGTTCTGTAGAGAATTTATTTATCATTTCGTTAATATCGTTTATCAAACCTGCTGGTTCATCACTATATTTATGTTGTGAGGGGGTGGAGGCTGTCTTTTGGAGTTTCCTTGGTATCCACAAATGAAACAAGATCTTGTACTTTCTTCAATGGCTTGTCTGTAGTAATATTATTTAGCCCAATATATCAACTATTTAGCTTTACTTTGTCATTTTCTATAGATGTGCACATCCTTTTTTCTATGGAATTTATCTCATAGTTGTTTTGCTTCATTGTACTGGAGTGTTAGCATTTAGGCTTTAGTTGATGTTTTACCCCACTTTATTTTCTTGTGTGCATGTCAAGCCATGATTTCGTTAAAAGAGCTGATTCCAAGTATCTAAGACACTGTTAAATTCGAATATACTGTTGATAGTATGTAGAGGTACATGATGAAGATAATTGAGAACATTTTCTGTACTAAAGTTCTTAACATCCATTTATTGTATTTCAATGTAGTGGCCATTTTGGTGAGTGTTAAGAATACGCCTGATGATGCACACAGGGTAGTGGCCTCTCACTACATAAAGTGGCATTTTTATTTCAGTTACGTTTTCAGGCTTATAAGTATATACATCATCAGTCATGATGTATTTTATTTTTATTTATATGCTGAGTAAAACCTTATGTCTAGAAAAATAATGTATTCATTTTACAGGGTTTTTATAATCATACATTGACATTTACTTATATAATAGTTGCAACGTCTTCTTTGTGAAAGGACGTTTTATTTGCTATTGAAACTTATCTATCTAGTCAGATGTGGTGTTTGGTATACTGAACAAAGAAAAACTGGCGTTGGCTTTGAGAAGATTTATTCACGCCGAATAATTTCAATGTTAGCTGTTTTTAGATATTATATCCCTTAATTATTTATTGAATTACCCACGTAAACAAGCCCAGCCTATACCTCCATTGGATCTCTCATATTTTCTTTCGAAATTACATTCATCCATTACCAGAAGATTATCATCAGTGCGATCAGTTAGAAACGTCTCACAAAGTCATAAGATATTCACTGATCCTTCCTGATTTATCAATAATGTAATATCCTCAAGTGTAGGCAGAACATTTCGGACATATCAGTTAGCTATTATGTACGCCTCTCGTAAAAACCAGTTTGGGTCATTGGACTGATTCTCAAATGCAGTGGAATCATGAAATAAGCATGGAGGAAATGATGTGCATCATACAAGTTTTCGTCTGACATACCACTGTTTATATAAATATATGAAGGGGTCCCAGATGGGGAATTTACAGTAATAATAATATTATTAACTGTACAAAGATCATCATCTGAAGTTGGTCAATATTTGTTGCAAGAACTTTTCAGAACCTTCCATATTTCGCTCGAGTGACAAATTTGTATTGCTTTTAAATTTGCATGAAAGAAGTCACATTTTCCATATATTTCTAACAATGTAACGAATTTATTATTATTAACAAGAGTTTTAATATGGTTCAGACGCTTGAAGTATATGGAGTACTGTTTTTGGTAGGTTTCGTATTATTTCTCTGTCTGATTCATAGTATTCATTATATTCTTGGCAAAGTTGTTCTTTACGTACGAACCTTTTGCACCAATAACACTAAATATGCTTGCCATGCCTGAATATGTGCCATGTACGTCCAGACTATCAAAAGTACAAACAACATATTCTCTCAGAATGCTGGTATATTTGCTGATATTATTCAAGACGAGTGCAGTTCTCTTTTGAATGAGTTGAACACAACCGCTGTGCAATAACTTGTAATTTTGCTTGTATCCATCGTGTGTTCAAACTGTAGTATAGTGTAGCACATAATGGAGATTATATTGTTTAGAGAGAGCTCTAAGTAAGTACAGTATTTGGAGCGTACATACATACATACATACATACATACATACATACATACATACATACATACATACATACATACATACATACATACATATCCTCAAAGAGCTCATCATGTTACACTAAATGCAAATTAAAACAGTTGACTAATTTCCAGTCCGAGGTATCACATGCAAACAAGCACACACATGTAATTATATGTACAATTAGAAAATATGAAACTGAAAGTAACAAGTGCAAATAGAATTAATTGTATAACTATACACACGCTGTCTGACCTTGACGGATATAATTATTACCTATGATGTACACGCTGCCTGATCTAGGCGATTATGAGTGTTTCCTATAATGTACACGCTACCTGACTTTGACGCAGAAAATTATGACAAGTATTATAATTTGAAGGTGACTTACATTAATAGATACAAATGTCTAAAATAGATACCTGAACTAACGTGAACAATAGTATGCATCTCTCTAGAATATATATATATATATATATATATATATATATATATATATATATATATATATATATATATATATACATATATTCATTTCTGTTTGCAATGATGATTTCATTGAGCGAAGACTCTCTATTATTTGATCGCGTATCAAATTAGACTGTCATAACATAGTATCATATTTAAGGGAGATTCAATCTGCTTTTCCTCAATTGGTAATTTAAAAACACAAATTCAAAAGCAAGCAAAATGAATCAATTTAGCAGCATTTCAAAAGCGACTTGTGTTTCTTATTTTTTAAATCTCAAATTCCAAAGAGGTTTTTACGTTATGATATAGGATATATTTCTCCATTAGAAATTGTCATTTCAGTCTCCAGGATGTATGAATATACTTTAGGAACGTGAAGTATAGTATAAGAGCAATACTTATTTTGCAAGAAAATATCATGTTAGTACTATCACAGTTTAACTTTGTATGTATTTTATTTATTGCATTTGGATTTTTTATGTTGGTTATCTCTTTTAACCAACTCAGTTTTTCTGTTTATATTGTCCTGATTATTCTGCATTCTGTACAAGTTGTGAGACCTTGTAAAAATATCTCCAGTAATTTTAATCTTTATGTCAGTTTGCATCATCGTGTGTAAATCATTATTTGTTCCCACCTTTTGTAGTGGTTTGATAATCCGCGGTGAGCGTTTGCGTCGCATCAAAAACATTCGCCCCAAAATTGCACCTTGCTTGACCCACAGTCCAGTTATCATACCATCATACTCTGCACGTCCAATGACAAACTCAGAAATTGTATCCGGAGGAAGGAATCTGTTAGTTATAAAGTAGTCTTCAGCATCAACTTCATACAATGATCCTCGAGATATAGCCGCCTCTTTGACACCATTTGTTTGTTACTTTTTCACCCGACACATTGAGAACATTCATTCTTCTCACGATTAAAAGAATATTGGTCTTAGGAAAATTGTCTAATACGTTTTATGTATATTCTAGGGTCTCTAACATTGTCTAATACGTTTTATGTATATTCTAGGGTTTCTAAAATTGTCTAATACGTTTTATGTATATTCTAGGGTCTCTAAAATTGTCTAATACGTTTTATGTATATTCGAGGGTCTCTAAAATTGTCTAAAACGTTTTATGTATATTCTAGGGTCTCTAAAATTGTCTAATACGTTTTATGTATATTCGAGGGTCTCTAAAATTGTCTAAAACGTTTTATGTATATTCTAGGGTCTCTAAAATTGTCTAATACGTTTTATGTATATTCTAGGGTCTCTAAAATTGTCTAAAACGTTTTATGTATATATTCTATGGTCTATAAAATGTAATCTCCCAAAAGTATATCACCATTAAAGTACCAATATGTGTTATACACAGTTTTGCTTGTTCATACATGTCTTTGATAGTTGGACTAAAGTGTATCTTACCACAGTCCAAGGTTTCCGTTGTACAAATAATTAATTGCACATGCGGTCTGAACGTCTGACAATTATACAATGTGTTTGTTATGGACCAATACCTTTGCCGAATCCAACGCTAAATCGGTTTTCATAGATGTAAAAGTACTCTTTATATAAGGATTGTATACAACGACACAAGACCAATATAAAAATAGAACCCATTTAATTACATTTGTAAAAATGAAAAAAGATCAAATTACGTAATCACATCAGTACCAACACCTTTAAGTAGTGTAGCTACATATAGCTGCCTTGTTTCGGGAAAATACAGAAAAAAAAGAAAAAAAGAAGAAAAAATATACACTTGGAACATGAAGACTGAACTTGGACCTATAAAAAGTTCAGCAGAAAAACGCACATCTAATAATACTTTATCGGCGTGGTCATGTATCATCCAAGCCTATGCCTGATCACAGTACATATATTACAGGGAAATAACTTGACTGATCCTATTGTCCCCAAAGAGGAATATTTCTGAAACCAAACATTTTAGACACAGTCTAACCAGATATTTTACATGTTTAGTTTAAACATATTTTATTTCATAAATTTGTACCTGGAGATTACAAGAGGGTCAATATAGAAGGTAAGAGATTAGAACGAAAGCCAATGGCTAATAATGTTCTTCTCCTTTTTACATGTTTTATCTAACAAATTTCGAAACGCCCCAAAACAGTGAGATTACCCCATTAACAAAATGGAACGACAAACAAGTCAATAAAAATACACACAAAAAACAACATCAAATGATTTATTTTGTTCAAATGTTGACATTTCCAGACTTTAAAAGGAGTAATATTTACCACAAATCCCATAGAAGCAATTACCCTGATCCCCCCAACATCCTGCTAAGAAAATCTAATATTAACAAGATTCGTATACATTTTAACGATAAACTGAGCAAGTCTATACTCTATTATGAGTGAAAGCTACTTTCCACTATAATGTAAGATAATATTTCGACTGGTATGGGTTTTATGCTCATGAACCAAAAATACAAAGCCATAAATCTTTTTCGGAATAGCTCATTGATTACGGCATAAGATCAGTGTACGAAAGGTGTCTGGCTTACCCTATTACTATTTCTATATTGGGTTCTATTTTTTTACATATACAATATATGATTTCGGAATGTATGCAAAAAAGAACGACGACTATACGATACACGTCAGACTGATGTGACCAAATGTGCAAAAACACTTTATCAGGGGCAAATCTAGCTCTTGACGCCGCAGCATGTAATGCAGATCTTTGAATTATTGATTCAAACGTTCGGCGCTAGCGCTAAAGTTCATGACGTTATATAATCTTACATAATTCCTAGATCACTTTGATCTTGAGGTTTACGATTCGCTAGAGTATTTAATGCAACATGTACCATCAAGAAACTGAACAGTTATGTTTTCCAATGCTTTCTTAGCACACTTGTTGAACAAAGTCGTACATAGCCACAATGTATTTACGTTGTGAAATGTTCGAATCTGTACGGGGTATACATATACAACATTTGGCAGGGGCAGTAAATAACATACGCTGAAATGGAGCTCTGACCAGTCCAATTGCAATCAAGCTGTGAATCTTTATGGAATCACATTGGACATGTGCAGATAGATATTTAATCCGTTATTGATGAACACAACATTTTGAAAGTACAACTGTAACTTAAATTACGGATTATTCTTAATCTAATCTGAAATATTGGGGCTCAAATCACATCAAGAGGTCACAATTCCTTGCAAGTGTCACAGGACGAGTAGTTTATTATTATTATTATTATTATTGTTATTGTTATTATTATTATTATTATTATTATTAACACAGGCTTATACGTGTTTTCTACTTGGTTTGTCATAAACCAGAAGGATGAAATCGGCCACTGATTATTTGAGATCATTTTTGAATCGCCTCGCTATATAGTTATATTCAAATCTGACCACCTGAAATAAAACATCTTGGGAAAAAAAAGTAAATACATAAATAAAATATCTATGCTAAAATGAGGTGTAGGTCATAATCATTATCATCATTACAAGCTAGCCCATCCAATACTTTGTGAAATGTTGAGATTCCCAATTTTATTTCTTCAATTATTTCCCCATAAGACAAATTTTTTAAAATTGTTTTAACAAGCGACCTTTCCTTGCCATGATGTTTAGAGACATGTGACGTTAATTTTAAGTCGCAGAAATTTGTATATAATCATGGTAACAAAGTATATTTTCATTGATAGAGTGCAGAAGAAATGACTTATAATCAAGGCCTACGGAAAGGATATATATTTTGATATATATTGTATATGTAACTGACATATCGTCAAGGACTACAGCAAGGATATATGTTGATATATACTTAATAAGAAATGACATATCGCCAAAGACTACAGCAAGAGTAGATATTTTGAAGCTGAAATAAATTGTTGTTTTTAAAACAAATTAATGTACATTTACAAGAACACCAATTCACATAGGTTGCTTGGCATTAAAAATAAAAATGAGGACCTTCAGATAGGTAGACAAAATACGGCAATTTGCAACAGCTTAATTCAGTAACGGTATCAATGCAAGTTCTATTGACGCAGATGGATTTCTGCAATACAGATCACTCCAACCAGAAATATGTATTCAAGTTTGTTGTAAGGATTTATATCTCTTGGTACATTTCTATCTTGTGTGTGTCTGTGTGTGTGTGCAAGCATAATCCGGAATCCGAAAATCAGTTTTTGTTTGCACACAAACACAAACAGGACTTCCGTTTACGTAAGGACCGAAATCTGGCCTTCTGACCTACTTTTATATTATTTTGCATTACTGGTGATGAAGCATATGTTGCTATGTATTTTCACGATGGTCCTCATTTGACGGTGTGTTAGCAAATTGTGCGCGTTTAACCCCATGAGCGGCAGCAACCTTCAACACACACCCTTCAATGACTGACCAGTAAAAAGCCTTCATTATGTGCTGGTACTAAGACACATTTACAGCAAAACTTATACGGGGAAAGGGGCATGGATAGTTGGGAACCAGACTAGATGCAGATAGAAACTTTCGGCTGAGTTCGTATCATGTTTTTTTTTATTTTAAGCTTAAGACGAAGGAGGGCAAGATGATTTAGTTTAGCTACATTTATTTTCAGTTCCTAGATGTAGCCTGCTTTAAGTAAATCCATTTTAAAGTTCACGAATGTCTATCTACCATGTTAGTCACATGAGCAGAGCAGTAACACTGCACTGTAATGAAGTCTAACTGTATGCCACTGTGATCGTTATATCCCGGGGTATTAGCTCAGGCACTCGTTTCTGTCAGTATAAAAAGGGAACAATATTAACACTCAGTCCAGTCAGCATTTGCTCTGAAGAAGGAGAGTGGGTTTTATTAATATTTGCCCCAGATTGTTTAGTGATAGAAACGAGTGGTAGTGGTGCTAGTGGTTGAACTCTTTTCGGCAAATTTACCTTGTAAATATCCTCACGGTATCAGAGCCCGTAATAAGAAATTGCAGAATAATTCGTTAAATAACCCTATAAAATGGCCATAGACATAAATCTAGTTGAAAATTGCAACTTCCTCCATAGTCTCACATAAATAAAAGTCTGCTCTAATTGACTAGAAGTAGAAACCGGACGATAGATCATTAAAGAATATGAAACTTTTGTCGACTAGTGGTAGAAAATGGACTTCTTTTTTTTTTTTTAACTCGCCCCTCGCTTCAAGAAACCAGAGACATATATGAGACACAATTAACCAACCAAGCACAAACTATCGTTACAATGCAGGTAACACAATATATGTCATGCTTTAAAAAGGTTTTATCGTAAAAATATAAAAAATAAAACAAAATATTAACTGCAACAAAAGGTTCAATTCGTCATTTACTTCTTTTTTGAAAATATAATTGTTAAAGTTGTTGGAACAGTTGATAAACAATATGAGCAACGAAAAGTTTTCATAAACTATTAAATGTTTTGAAACTATGCAAATATCTGATGAAAGACATTTACCGATACGAATTTTTAAGGAAACAGCTAAAGAAAAGTCGAACTCGTCACTTTTAAACTCGAACAAGTTGCAAGCATCAATTAACCAATACCCATGATTATTTCCATGCATATCAATATTTTATCGACTGATGGGCACATTATTATTTCCCAAAGGAAACAAATCTGCCAGAAAGTCGTCAAATACAATATTGCGATTTTGCTGATGAGTTAAATATTCATCAAGCTTTAGAAAAAAAAAGAAGAAAAACAAAAAAAAAAAAAAAAAGAAAAGGAAAAAAAAACAGCAGAAAGAAAATTATATATTGTGAAGATAGTGCACAACAATGCATAACAGTGTATTATGTCCTTATATTAAGCATTGATAGTTCATGCCCATTCTCAGACAATGGGTTATCGACAGCGTATTGGGACTGTTCTCGACCACTATAGATCACTCCACAAAAAATATCTACAGCGTATCGGGACACTTCTGAACGAATATATTGATCACTCCAAACAAAACGTCTAAAACGTATACAAACAGTTCTGGACGAACATAGATCTCTCCATGCAAAATCCCTACAGCGCATCGGAATTGTTCTTAACGAACATAGATCACTCAATGCAAAATCCCTACAGCGTATCGGAATTGTTCTGGACGAATATAGATCACTCCATGCAAAATCCCTACAGCGTATCGGAATTGTTCTGGACGAACATAGATCACTCAATGCAAAATCCCTACAGCTTATCAGAATTGTTCTGGACGAACATAGATCACTCCATGCAAAATCCCTATAGCGTATCGGAATTGTTCTGGACGAATATAGATCACTCTATGCAAAACCCCTACAGCGTATCGGAATTGTTCTGGACGAACATAGATCACTCCATGCAAAACCCCTACAGCGTATCGGAATTGTTCTGGACGAATATAGATCACTCCATGCGAAATCCCCACAGCGTATCGGAATTGTTCTGGACGAACATAGATCACTCCATGCAAAATCCCTACAGCTTATCAGAATTGTTCTGGACGAACATAGATCACTCCATGCAAAATCCCTATAGCGTATCGGAATTGTTCTGGACGAATATAGATCACTCCATGCAAAATCCCTACAGCGTATCGGAATTGTTCTGGACGAATATAGATCACTCCATGCAAAATCCCTACAGCGTATCGGAATTGTTCTGGACGATTATAGATCACTCCATGCAAAATCCCTACAGCGTATCGGAATTGTTCTGGACGAATATAGATCACTCCATGCAAAATCCCTACAGCGTATCGGAATTGTTCTGGACGATTATAGATCGCCCGACATAGAATGTCTACAGCGTATCAAGACTGTTCTGGACGCATATAAATCACTCCATATTAAATTTATATAACATATCGAGACTGGTCTGGACGAATATAGATAACTCCGCACAAATTGTCTACTGCGTATCGGAACTGTTATGGATGTATATAAATCCCTTCATACAAAATGTCTACTGCGTATCGGGACTTTTTTGGACGAATATAGATCACTCCACATAATATATCTCCTTTTTAGTATGTACCTAGGCTACTTTTCAGTAGTTCTGAACGTCTCATTATGAATTATTCTGTATCGTAAATATACTAAACGTTCATCTAATGTATTATTGGTGTAAATAAACGTGTGAATGAAAACGTGATTGTTTTTTTTTTACAAAATGTATGTACTAAACTCCAATTGTAATCTCTCTCTCTTTCTTTAGTTTTTTTAGGAATTATTGTTTGCATTTTTGTTGTGTTGCAATAATAATTATAATAATAATAATAATGTCTACATTATGTATTCTTCTTAAACGCTAGTTAAATTGTTGACATGCTAAATATCATCAAAATATTAATTAAACACATTTTCAGGGTCAAAAAGTGTCGGGATAAAGAAACTTGTATTCAGACTGCCTGGTGTATAGAATTAGTCATCTTTGTCTAAAAATCAGTGGAAGAGTATTTTTGTCAATATTTTTGATGGCCATATTTTTTCGTCCATACATGCCCACTTACGAAAATTAAATGGTCGCTCCCTTAGGTGTATAAGTAATAGATACATCGGACTGAATTGGACCTCATGTGCGAAATTGCAGATGGATGAATCATATGGATTTAATAGTAAATACTATTAGTAAGTTCTCGCTTGGGGATACCACTAGCGTCAAAAGTAGGTAACAGTGACCTAACTTTCAAGAACAAGTGAGCATATATATTTTTGTATATACAGTCTTTTAATTTACTTTTAACAATCACACAGGTAGAAACATATTCTCTAGCCAAATAACACAAGATCTCATTTAGGTCCAATGTGTCTGTTTTCAGTCAACGGTTTTTCTTCTAGCCATCATTTGAATGCATTAAATCATGTGTTGTATTTACCGGCGCTTATCGCGCCTCACAATTTCGCGTTTCTTCATCCAAACTATCATTTCAATTGTTGCGTTTAAACTGGTGCAGACGGGGACGTTATTAAGGGAAGTAACTCGTAAATTACAAATTGCGTAAGACCAGAAAATTATCCTCCCCTTCGTCTCTAGAGTACACAGTGGATTTTTTTTTGTTATCCAATATAGCATGTGCGCGTGATATAAGCAAAACACGTTTCTATATTGGAAAACGAGTAAGAAGTTATTGCTGGAAAGCAGGAAAGGTACAGTAGATGCGCGAACTAATAATAGCGGGATGGGGGTGTGGGGTGGGGGTGGGGCGGACGCAGGATGGAGAGAAGTTATTGGATATAATGTAAGAAATATATGTCCAAAGCAACATACTAATAAATGAACCTTCTAAATACGATATGCGTAAATAAATAAAAACAAAACATTGATTTAGCATAAATATAGGCTATATTTACTAAACATGAGCTTAATTTTCGCTGTTGTTCTTTTTATTATTTTTAAATTTTAATTACGTCATATGCAGTAATTGTTTATAACTTCTATAATTTGTTTCAATATCATTGCTGCAATTAGCGTCTATTCATGTCATGCAAGGTTAAATAAAAAAGTTTCATGCAAAGGAAATTTATGATAAAATAGCATTATAATTCAAAATATTATGACGAAATATTTATGAATCAATTTGTTACATAGTTGTGTGTTATCTTTGGATCCACACTTTTAATACTTTCGAATAAAAAAAAAAAAACAAAAACAAAAAAAAAAACAGACAGCAAGTATGTCTGGCAGAGAACAAGTAGATACAGACAATTATATATATATATATATATATATATATATATATATATATATATATATATATATATATATATATATATATATATACATATCGCTAAGCAAAAAGATCCCAAGCTACTATTGCACAATTAACTATCGGAAATAAATTATATAAGGGCAAAGACACTAACAGCTGAGAGAGAGAGAAAGAGAGAGAGAGAGAGAGAGAGAGAGAGAGAGAGAGAGAGAGAGAGAGAGATGACAAAACACATATTTGGTACTACAGTATTGTCCCATTTTGTTATTCTACCTTTGACTCGCTGAAAACAAAAATAGCATAATGACAGATACCTGTCCTAAATGTAGGGCAATAAACATAGTTTAGAGTTACAAAGAGGGTCGCACAATTTTAACATATCATAGTGACAAAAAAAATAGGACAAGGACACATACTTGTGTCCTACAGGTAAGGCAATGAACAAAGTTTAGAGTTAAAAAGGGGGTCGCAAGATTTTAACATATAGTGACTTCACGTTGTACCAATGAGGGATTCATCAAACGTAATCTCTGCAACAGCTATACTATTGAAGGATTATTACAAACGAATAACAGCATGTTTAATAATTTGTGAATATCACCCCTACTGTAACAAAGAAACAAAAATCAGATTTTCCTTAGAAAATGCATATTTTGACTTAATTACTTGTTCAAAGCGTGCTTCAAATTGAAGCAAGTAAACGGTGTTCATGTTTTATTACGTAATTTTACTTACCGTTGTGGAATTAGGTTGCAATCATTCCACGATGAATTTTTTTACTCACTCTAACTGACACATATAAATGTTAAATAAGTTACATATATTATCTTGCTTATAAATAGAAAGATATACTACTTAAACATTCTAACTTCTAAAGACGTTATATAGAGAGACAGTCGCAAAGAGAGACAAAAGTAATAAACAGAACTAACCACAATGCTGATAACCGGAGAAGGTCATACATAACTCCACTGAGTATGTTCAGCGACTGTCCAACATAACCGATTTAGCTCGTTCTGCCTGCAGAGCAGAACATTTTAGGTACGTTTTACCAAATACAAAGAATTTGCGAAAAAAAGTTTGTGTGGAGAACTTCGCTGAAACAAGTGGTTGGTTCAGTCGCTTTCAAGTTCGTCATAACATCGGTTACAAAAGGATTTGTGGAGAAGCAAACTCAGCAGACACATCACAGCTTGATGGATGGAAAGCCAAACTTAAAGATATATTGCAGAATTATAAGTCTGAGGATATATACAATTCGGACGAAACAGCTTTGTTCTTTAAGTGCACTCCAGACAAGACATACTGCATCAAAGGTCAACCATGTGTTGGTGGGAAATAGCCTAAAGACCGCATCTCTGTTCTAGTCACATCGAACATGATTGACAATGATAAAATGCCACTTCTTGTTATTGGCAAGTCTAAGAGGCCTCGCTGTTTTAAAAATGTGCACCATCTTCCTGTGGATTATCATGCGAACACGAAAGCTTGGATGACGTCGGACAATTTTATGGAGTGGATAAGGAAACTCGACAGAAAGACGAAAGTGGAAGGAAGAAAAATTGACTTGCTTGTGGATAATTGTTCTGCGCACCCGCCTGTGGACGATCTCCAACACGTCCAACTAATTTTTCTTCCGCCCAATACCACGTCACTCATACAGCCGATGGATCAAGGAATCATTCAGAATCTAAAACTACATTATCGAAAACTTCTCGCCCACAAAAAGCTGGCTGCGATTGATCAGCAAGAAGAATTTAAGGAAGATTTGCTTGGGGCTCTGTACAACTTGAGGAAAGCTAGGGGATTAGTGAAGCCAGAGACCATACAGAACTGCTTTATGCATGCCTTCTTTCCCGAAAACGAGGAATTTCATGGATTCTCCCCATCAGATATCCCAGACAGTCTTGACGAAGAAGGCTTATATGAAGCTCTTGGAATTCCGATGGATGGGTTTGTTCAGATGGCTATTGAAACAGATGACAAGGAACAATGCCGAGCAGCTCTAGCAGATGATGACATTACTGCTGCCGTCAAAATGGATTACATTTCAGAAGACGGCACGGAAGACAACATAATCGATACTGATGCTAATGATGAATCGGAAACACTACCTTTACCATGTGTTTGAAAAGATATTTTGCGCAATCAAACTCATTGGTAATATCGGAAGAAGCGTATGGTCACTTGGAAAAGTTGCAGCGTCTTCTCCACAGAGAACAACTATCAAGGCTCAAACAGAAGAAGCTTGCATGAAGTTCAGAAATGCATGTACTCTCATTTTCTCCCATGCCCACTTGTTGTGCTAACAACATTTAATTTTAATTAATTTAAATTTAAATGAAATTAAATTTTATTGCAATTTTATGCATTGATTATGCTATGGATAATATGTATTTGTCATTAAAATCTCTTTTACTGCTACATGTATTTGTATTTTGAGAGAATTCATAACTTGTTATCTCCGGGACGTATTTTAAATGTATACCACTTGAGCTGACATTGTTACAATATTGTATTGTAAGAATCATTTTCTTTTAATACCTCATTAGCATGTGTCAATGTATACAATATTATTCCTTCATTAATCATATCAGCCGCATATCTCTTGTTCACGTTTATGTACTTTTCACGATGGCTTCTGTAAATCAATACATTTAGGTATTTAAACCAACTTGTTGACAGGTTTTCATTTCCCTGTGAATAGCCCCATCCCCTTGGTAGCCTCAATAAGATGGGAACAAACTGACCAAAATCTAGGCCAATTTAAGTACATGTACTTGAAGCATGTAAATAACAACTATGCAACCATGTGCTAATGCCGACATTGAATATCGTAGTGAATGTGTTTCATATCAGGATGTGACCGATGCATACATTTTCTAACATGAGACCCGTAAACGAACTTATGGATTTTTCATATGCATGTACTTAAAGCATTGTGGATTTTATTAAACAAAGGTAACCAAAATGTAATTTGTCAATATACAAGTGTATTTCACACTGGTTTTGTCTTCATGTACTCAAAATTTCCATTGTTTGTTTTCTCAAAGTGCAAATTCTACTCACTGACGACAGGTCACCCCTTACAGACGAATTTAACTTGTATCTTTTTTTCAGACCCCCTCCCCAACACTTATCTCGACATCCGCCTATGTCGACAATATTTCCTCGGGCCCTAGGATGTCGACATGAACGGGTAGGACTGCAGTTCCAAAATGAATTTCATGACAAGAGCGAATCGACAAGCCCATTTATCGGTGATGGACCATATGCGACTTAGTGACGTCTCAGCGATACCCATCATGACGATTTCCGTAGCTCAGACCATCGACGTGAATGCTTGAATGCTTCCATATATATATATATATATATATATATATATATATATATATTGGCATAATTTATATTGTATTGAATTCGACTGATTTTAGATAGCAGGAAGAAGTATTTGAATAGTTTAACTTGAAAGCGACATTGTCTGTGTCGAAATAAAACAATTCATCAGTTAGTCTGGGTATGATTTGCTTGTTTAAAGTTTTAAAAAGTTTCAAAACTTTGAAGCGGTTCAAATATCATAGCTTTAGTATCATACAAAAGCAATCCTAAATCTCTGATATTTCAGTCACTTTTGATATACCAAGAAACTGACATGGAAATGTAGTACATTATAAACATATTAGTCATTTTCATAAAAGATAAATAGGATCTTGGTAAATACATTTCGATCGCAATGACCGCATATACTATTGTTTCGTTTATTTGCATATTGTTTTAAAACATAAATGTTACACTCTTCTACATTATGCTGAATAGATAATAAAGAATTAACTTGCAAGTAGAAAACTAAGATATTCACCCTGTGTCGTGTAATGTTAAAAGGTTCCGTTGAGAATTCGTACAATGTTTGATTTATTAACAGAACGCTGTCATTGCTAATCTGATAAAATGTCAGACACATACTTACGAGTGATAACAAAACATGAGATAAGATATAAAATGAGGCAAATGTGCCCTGTTATATAATGTATTACACTTTGATGGTAAATTCAAAATATTCCAATTTCAGGTTTGTGAGGCAGCAGTTTCGAACGCAAAAATGAACACGAAGATCATGGATCAGATACAATGAATACAAGGGGACATGAAAGGTTGGAAGAAATGTCTGAACCAGGCACAGAGGGAGTAGTGAATATTTACTCAGATGTTGGGTGGGCGGTGTAATTGCAGATCAAAACATCATCTATTTCTAAACTTTTTCTATTTGAAATAGATGAAGTGGTGTGCCTGTTGATGCAGAATACATTAAACAAAGAATACAGATCTTGACCAGCGTTTACTATTAAGTGAATACTGAAATAGCACAGTTTTTTCATGTTGATGAATCTTGATACATTTACAACTATGTAGAACATTTTATTCAATGGTTAAGTTAAAGTTACTATGTAATCTATGTGCTACATTCATCAACATATCAATACGTTATATTTTATTTTTAAATTATATTATCCAGACTGTTTTTCAAAAGACAGAAATTATCATCTCTAGACTTTTCTCTTGCTATGTTTCTTCTTTGTGAAAACCGACATTTTCTTGACACTGTGTAATAAAAACAATTGTTATTTGTAATATGCTTCACCTCAGAAAGGATAAAAAAATAGTTCTTCTCTAACGAGAATTAAAATAAATCAAGTTGTATCCTGAAGTGCTTATTCCAGGTGTTCAATTGTCTTTTACTGATGGATTTATTTAGAAAAAAGTTTTCATTTATTAAATCAAAATATATGAGAATACTAGGGACTGTCGGGAGTTATGAGTATAATTGATACGAAACGCTTTTTATTACTTCCATCCTGCTGAATTTACACACCACTAAGACTTCTGGTAGCTTTTATTGCCTCTATATGTTCTTTCTATCTTGCATTTGTAACATTTTGTTACTGATTTGAACTTAGTCCAAAACACCTAATATTGAGTGAGCAATGCATCTGTGCCGTTTAATTTAATTTACTATTTCATGTCAACTAAAACGTCATAAGAAAATACTGTATCCTGAAAATCTGCATATCTCCAAACTGCGAAAAGTATACTCGATTTACCTCATGCGTGTGGTGCAACAGCTCTTCCAAATCAACTTATTGTGGTTAATTTAGTGATAATTCTTTTGCAACAGAAGGTTTTAAAGACGAGACATACTTGTACATAGTTGACTTATTGTTGAAAAATAATGCATAGTTGGTTGTGTAAACCTGTTTGCTAAATCTTAATTTAATACAACTTCAAGAGACGATTAAATATTCTTTGATTGGATCAGTATTTATGTGGTTTTGTAAGTCACTATTTGGTTCTAAACATTGTAGACTAGGTTACAGTCTTTTCATTGTTTCTCTGTTTCACCTCTTGTGATATGTAATTGGATCCAGCTTCGTATATGTATTGCTATATCTTTTCCATTTCTCTTGTGATATAATGTGTTCCTCTACTAGGGCACTGTCTTCATCGCAGGTGTCTCACCACATTATTCATATGTACCATCCTATATTTTACTTGTGATATATTTGGATGGACTTTACTTTTTCTGTCAGGGTTTGTCACCAAGTAAATATTGCACGCCTTTAATAGCTTTAATCCCTTATGCGCTGTTTTCTTCACATTTTAAACCACATGTCTTTCAAAGCTCAAAGTGTTCATGCTCCTTGATAAATGTGTCTATGTGCTTTTATTCGGTCTTTGGTAATTTCTTGAGGATGTGTCATTTATTTAATATCATGATAGTTTTGGCGGGTTACCAGCTTTTTTTTTTACCAATTTAACAGATCCTATCAATTTCACAAGTACATACTTTTGCCATTCGTTGTTCTAATTTCAAGATCTTTTCAACTTTTTGTTTGTCATGTTGTTTGCCTAGCAGAGGTATATATTGCTCCTAAAAACATGCCCTATATATAGTCTCTTTGTAAGTCTTTCTGTTGTAAACGGCCAGATCATTTAACCTTCTTGCCTGATTTTTAACATTTACTCGATAAAGATAGGAAAGTATCCATAAAAAGGAAACAAAAGTCTTGTTTGATCAAATTTAAATTTCGGAGTTCCAAATTAGTTGCCAGGTAACTTAATAGGTGAGTGCATAATTTTGATTTGTATTCTTCCTTGCTCACCTAAACCGACGTCGTGCATATTGATGTGTGATGAATATTATTTTAACCATCAATTAGCGCTAGTGAAAAATCGACCCCTTTTCTGGTTTCATTTGGAGTTGAATACTTCCGCATTCTAGTCAACAGAAATATGTTAAACCTTTCCAGTACAGATGCAATTTTGTCTGAGTAAATTGAAAAGTATTCATTGTTTCCTTTCCAGCTAATTTCTTGCTGTAAAACTATTTACGTTTATTAAAACTGTAATTTTAAGACATTGTATCTTAAAGGATTTATCTACAAGCAGAGTGTACCTCAATACAAGTTATCGCTTTTACTTACCAAGCGTATTTTTGTAGAAATATATGTCACTAGTGAACGTATTTGCATCCAATGTTGCATTTTCATCTACGTGCAATTAATCTATGTCTTCTTGCCCCATGTCATTTTTGTAACCTACATAGACCATTCCGTAGGTAAATGGCTTATCACTTGTTTACACAATGTGTAAGTAGATTCTTAAGTTCGCCTTTATCAATTCAGTATATTTGATTTTTTTGTTGTACCTTTTAAATTGTTACCACAAATGTTTAATAATTAAACTTTCAGAGTATTTGTAGAAATGTCATAAATATTATTTGGTCAGTCATTTAAAATGAAATAATATATATATATATATATATATATATATATATATATATATATATATATATATATATAATTATGATGCTTAATACTTTGTATTTAGCTGTTATCAACAATCAGAGCAGCCTCGACCTTTTCCATCAAAAGTCTCAGAATGTTGAACAGAGGAAGCCATTGGATCACGAGATACAATACTATGTCACTATATAAAAAATGCGAAAACACAAGTATTGATTGGTTAACAAAGAAGACTCAAAAGCTACCGTCAGCTAACACTATATTTCTTTGCTTAATTGATCCGTTATTTAGTCTTGATCCGTTATTTAGTCTATATACTTTCAAGAAACATATCAATGGCAGTAAACTACTATGTTGCACAATCATTTTCCGCTGCTTGATTTTTGTTTTCCCCAAATCAATCCGTGTCATACATCAGATGTATTTTCTGGCCTGAGAGGAATGTCGAGGCTGCTCCGATTGCAAGTCAAGAGGTCGACCGTCTAAAACGGATAATTTATTTGGAACAATTTGCAACGCTTCTTCAATCCTATCAAACGTGAACGATTTTAGATTTATGTCATATGCTACTTCATATATCGCCTCAGTGTGTGCTGTTCTAAATCAAACGTTGCTTTCCATACATTTTATCTCTTTTTTGATGAACCAATCTTAAAGTTTTACTATAAATTTAGCCGAATACAGTGTAGGTTTGTGCCATTACTTTTTATTTGTAGAAAATAAATCAAATTAGTATTTTACATTTGCCAATTGTTTTCAATTTTAATTGTCAAATTACTTTTTTTAATTTGTGAGATAACATTTGTCTGTGTTAGTAATATTGTATTTTGGTTTCCAATTTTGTTTTGTTGCACCCCAATAAGATTGTTGTCGTGTAAACAAATATAATGCGCTAGTAAGTTTTGTAGTTTTGATTTCAGTTTTTTCGTTCTCACATAGGTGTGTTTTAATGTAAATATATTGGGCTGCGCTAGCAATTGATGTTTTTAATGATTAGTTTTCCCCTATCCCTATATGAGCTGGTGAAGCACACAAATATGACTGAAGCTGTGCTCTAATAATTTACATACAATTCATTAAAGCAGTGCAAAAACCAACCAACCAACCAACCAAAGAAACACAAAATCCAAAGAAAAACAAACAAGCAAACAAAAACACTCCCACCAAATTTATAGGATTTTGAAAACGCTTTAGTACGATGAATGTCGTAAGGATAATCTGTGTTCTTCATAGACTTCCAATTATTTCTCATATATATTAATATGTCTTTACTTACAACAATAAGTTCCAGTGTATACTCAATCAATAACAATTTGTCATGGGCTCTTGCTTAGAAAGGATTTTGCTTTTACAATTCGACCCTACCCCACAAAAAATACACGAAAGAAAGAAAAAAATAAAAAAGGAATAAAGTGTAACTCCTGTTATCCCGCCTAAAAGTCGCTTTAGGCAAGTTTTATGGTCATTTTCAGTTAAAAACTGGCATGATGTTTTATTTAGGCAGTTATATCATTGTTATATATGGATGGTGCTAAATCAGATGAGTATGCGTGGGGTGATGGGCAATTGAAATAACATTGATAAGCGGAAATCTACGTATCGCAGTAGAAAATGGCGAAATATTATATGAGGAGCCAGGTCTAACAATTAGAAAGGCCTGTGTCCCCTATATATCATTTCAAGAACTGTAGCTGAAGTTTTCGTCTAAGAGTTATTGTTGAAAAATTCGACTAAAATAGAGGTCTGATGTATTGCATTTAATAATGTGACTTATATGAATATAATAAAAGGTAGCAAATACGTGTCTCTGCGTTAGAATGCACAATATTTTCGTTCTTATTTTCTAATAAGTGTCATCATTTGTTTCCTTGATATTTTAACTCTTGATCCTACGATGACCATATTAACAGAAATCACCATACTTGACCTTTAAACTAAAATAATAAATAACCGATTAATCGTTGCCTATCGATTTGTTTTCTTGTGCCATTTCTATCTTACATTTTAGCTATCCTACTGCAATCCATGTACATATTTGCATATTTACCTCTTATATAATATTTTGTTTTAGTTTGTTGTTTCGTCATGCATATATTACAAGAAGGGAAGTAGCATTTCCATTAATCAAAGTGTATTGCATGTTTGATCTAGCCCCGACCTAGGACTAGCACACTGTTATTCACAATATATTGTACATTATGATTCTAATTACAATTGTACATATGTTGCGCTATTTCTTTGTTCCAAATTACATTACTTTGCCTGGAAAATAGTACAGTTAATTTTGTTTGATATAGTGTGTCCTTTGTCATTTCAGTTATTATTTAAAGACATCAGAACAATGTCCACTTAATATTGATTTATATCCTATGTGGAATATATACAAATGAAAATCGAAACAAAACAAGTATCGAAAAATATACTAAGCACGAATTTGCTTGCCGTTGTATGTTATAAAGGGATCATGATTTCATTAGAGCAACTGAAATCTCCACAGTCAGCACATATATAGTTGATTACAAAAGCTCAACAATTATTAAGTAGACAGTAAAGCTGCGGTTTTCCTCTGGAGACTTGCTAACAAGCGAAGACTGTTAATTGTTTTCAAAAGATGCAATAGCGAAGTCTAAACAGAAATCTAAATGACTATTTAATTCATTCCTGATCTTTTTGTGTTTTTTTTTTTTGTAAGGATGACGAAGCGGATTTGTATCATTTAGACCCAATTCCGTAAATGACACTTCCACTAACATATTGTGGCCATTTCATTGAAATGCAGGAATTTCCAGACTGTACCAAACAGCTTATGCTGAATGTTTACCATGTAGTGTCTCAGTTATTGTGTATCAAAAGATAAAAGCCTTAATAAATGTTAAACTGTAACGAAAGAACAACATACAATTATAAATGTATAGAAAGGCCAAGGAAATTTGCAAGAAAATTAATCACAGAAATGCAGGGTTTCAATCCATAAGTAAAAATGACCATGAACAATTAGAAAGAAAAGGTAGTATAAGTAGTAGTAGTAGTAGTATACATGTACGACAGACAACAAATATATGAGTCAGTTGTCAACTCTCCAAAAATGTGTCATCGACATAAATGGACATTTAAGTTTTCCTTTGCTGCCTCTCTTGTATCAGCTCCTTTGGTAACTTTTAAGCGAATCCCTTGTATTATAATTACCAAGCGCGTACGATTAAATAGCATAGCGCTTAAATGCAATGAAATATTTTTTGACAGATATGGAGTATTGCTGCTATTTAGAAGGACATTTTCCAACCGTGAGCTCTATAAAATTAGATATTGCGTCTGTTATATATATAATTATGTTAACAAACTTTCCACTTCTATGTTTGTTATCTGGCTCATTTTGCTATGCCATTGCATATTAGTCGTTTGAGAAAATACTAAATGTCAGCTTGTGTGACTATGCGGGCAATATTGTCTAACAAAGTGACCGAAACGAAAACCCTCGAACCTCGAAACGGAATGCATCATAAAGGTAAACCCAAATCAGTGAATCATATCATATGGATCACATCAGCCTAGATTTCACCGAATGGCTATAGTATTCAACTTGACACAGTACATACCTAGGTATGCTAATACATACATTTTAGAACATGAGAAAATGAGCTAATTGCAAAGGTTAACCAAACTCACTGGGTAGTGAAATAAAGGTTACATTAACCACATTTTCACCGAAAAGTATAATACTCGATATGCCACATTTAAACATATGCTTATGTGACTATACAAGTATCAGTTTTGAGAAATAATCTAAACACAAGCTATAACTTAAATGTTAGCGTCGGACCGAAGGACAGCTGGCATCATTAATCTATGAACCTGAATTATTTTGTAATGCAACCAAAGGTCAAATGTCATAAAATACATTCTTGTCTTTATGGTTATATGAAATATTTCCATTACAGAGGTTTTTTTTTGTCTGAGCTGGTTGAGAAGTATTGTAATTCTTTCCCTTTGCAACAAATCCTAACCATTCTTGATGTGAAGCTCGTTTTCCTTATCAAACTGTATCGTTTTAGTCCTTAAAGAATTGTGTGAATCATGTTTATACTTCGTGTTGACTTTCTCAGCCCAATCGTATTTTAAGAAAATATAGATCATTGTCAAAATCTATTTATGATATTTTCCGTTTTTCATATGACTACGTACCAACTATTATTGTCACTCGTCATCCACGTGATATACATATAACCCTCTGTATATAAAAGTTTGTCATACCGCACACTGCTTGTGCAATGTACAAGTAAATTGTTATGCCCACCATTTTATCAATGCAGTCTATTTATCGCAGTTAATTTGTTCCCATGATTGTTTGGTATTTTAATTAGGCATCTGGACCTTGAAAATATTGGTATAGATGGCTTAAATATTGTTCCCTGTAAGTCATTCAAAAATTAAGAAAACCATCCTGATACTACGTTATACTTGACACATTGTCTTTATGTTTTATCAACAAAAACCAACAGGATGACCATGTACAGCATTTATTTTCAACAGTTTGTTACTTTTTTGATTTCTTTCAAAACTATGAATGATTTCAGCTTTATGTCATATTCTGCCATCCCTTTGATTGATTCTGTTACATGTATGCCAATACTTAGTCAGTATGTGTTGTTTTAACTCAAACTTTATTTTCCATAAATTATATCGGTGTTTTTGTGGAATTCATATTGATCTTGAAAATTGTAATAGATCTGTATGCTGTAATGCATAATTAACTGAGTATAAATATACCTACATCAAATGCGCAATTTATTTATTCTTTATACCTCGCTGTTTAAACTATCTTGCTATCATGATCGATGCTGCTCGTTTCATCATTTAAAGTAATGTGTAAGTATCATCCTTTCTGAATATTGGAATATCTCATTTTAACGCTTGAAACCAACAGGTTAGGAATGTTATTGTATTTAATGGTATTTTTCAATAAAACCAGTTTTGACCAGACATTTATCCCATGCAAGCGCTTAAACAAACAAGCAGTATATCGATATACCGAGATTATTGTTTTCGTGTTAAAGTTGGTTATACCACTATCCTTTTTTAAATGCTGCTAAATCAGATGATAATATGTGACTTGCTGCGCAAAAGAAATCAGCTTGAATAGCAAAATTACATGAGTCAAAGAGAAAACGTAAGCTAAAATAAATATAAATCTGAACAACTTTTCCCGGTTTGACAGTTTTATCGCATGGTGATACAGTTAAACCCATTATGTGAAGTTTTTCTTTATGTCTTTTATGTCATTTATAGCTTACACTTAAGCTAAACTCCTGTAATCCATTATATATCGGCGTACTTACTATTTATTTAGGTTCTTGCTTTTGTGTGTTGTTTCTTACTCCTTGTTTGAAAATAATAGTAGGCAACAATTCCATTGACCAAGGGATCAAAATTTACTTCAGGTTAGGTCCAACACATACTTCAGACACAGACGATGATATTCATTTTAGTTCTTATTTCACCTATGGAGCTAATGATCTCCAATTGTCTCCCCTGCGAAATCAAAAGGGATGTATTTTCGGTCCATTTCCTGAAAGGTCACTTACACTTAAAAATTCCAACTTTTCTTTTCCGTGACTAAAGTTGATAGGCTTGACGTAAGTTAACCTGTAACTAATAAATTATATCGCATATAAATATGTAGAAAAACGAAGTAAATTTTTTAGGAAATTAATCAGACAAATGTAAAATACAAAAACAGCATAAAAACACCCACAAAGCGGTGAATGCTTCGTCTGTTAATTAGCATAACTATTCATTTAAGTGGGTGTTTCCCCTCATGAAACGATAATCGACGGAGGACCTTGAGAACAATTTAACTTTCAAACATTGACCCTAAGTTTTTGTCCGAAGAGGCTTCGAGTTCTGTATCGGTATTTTTTTCATTACCGTTGTAGACAAGAGAACATTTGACCCCGAAATTGAAACCAAAGTTCGATTGATGCTTCTGTTATTAACGTTTTATTTTATGCATTAGAAACTGTATGAAAATTAGACAATAATAAATGGAATAGGTTAGAGGTTCACACGTATCTGCTTGACCCGAATGATCGGCAGTTTATACAAATATCTGCAAAAATATACTTAATTGACAGCTGTCCGTCTATGAGGTGTTATGTACTCAGGTTTTCTGCATCATGAACTGTAGAGCCTTTACTGCCTCCATATATGATAGTATTTTAAAATATTTGGAAACAAAATTAATATAATTGCTTACTAATTGGTCAAAATAGATGAAAAAAGGGTAGATGCAAAGTAAGAAATCAAACAAAAACATCTTTTATGGGTTCAAAAGGACCATTGATTCAGCTAATGGAATTGTATTATTTGGAACTGTGAATGCTTTTGTTTGAGTTTCCTTTTGGATGATAATAATAAACTTGATATGGTGCTGTAAGAGCACTGATATCATGTTATCAATTTCTTGTGTATATTATTATATTTTCTCAATTTACGCATTTTACTTGTTTACAAATGTAGCAGAGTCTTGATCAGGCGACATGTCTAGTCTATTTATACATTTTACCTAGCGAATGATGCAATGAATATCGACAGTTTACATGATAAATATAAAAAATGCATGTATTCTTTTGGTGTTTATGCTGAACGTAAACAATAATATGTGCAAATATATTAGCTATTTTAACCGCCAGCGCATAGTCGAATCAATGCATAAAGTATAATCGTTGCGCGTCTATATTCCATATTTTGTTAGGGTGTTAATAGTAAATACATTAATTCGTCTTACCAATCCAAACAAGTAATAGCTTGGTGAAGGTCTTAGTTTATATTTTAATCTGAACTGTCTTTTATATAAAAAAGAAAATTGAGTGCTCCAATATTGATCAATGCTAAGTCATTGTTCTGCTTTTCTCTTCCCTCATCATTGGGTATATAACCTAAACACAATCTTGGTTTATTGGCTGATGTAATTATAAGTGAACTGAATTGACTGATATTGCCATCTCAGTTGAAACACTAGAAAACTTCCCATACAAAGAGTAGTAACAAAAGAAGCAGGAAAGGAAGGAGATCGTCGTAGCAGTAGTAGTAGTAGGGTTGTTACTAGTAGTAATCAATTAGCTATGAAAACAAACCACTAAATATAGTTTCAACAAAGGCACAATACATGGACGATAGACCAGGAAATACGTCATGTATTTAATTCCGTAATGTGTGTCATCGACAAAAATTATCATGCGGTTTATTTTCTTCCGCATTTGTTGCACCAGTACCTTCTTTTATCGTTTTATCGAATCTCGTTATTCTAACTACAATGCGCGAACAATTAAATGACATTGTGTTTAAATGCAAGGACAAGTAATAATATTGCAATCGTAGACTCCTTTAGCAAAAATACAACGTTAATTACATACAATTTTGTTAGCAAACTTTTCACTCATATGTGTGTTAAAAGGCTTAGTCTATGTTCTGCCATTGCACTCTGTGTGATTATACCAGATATTTTCTATATTCTCTCCTGAACCTGAAAGTAGTCGTCGTGCGAGGAAAAACTTAAACAAACTTATGTGATTCTGCGGGCAATAGCGTCTAATACTGTGACGAAAATGCTATCCATAACCTAGAGTAACTGAGCTTAACACAAGGTAATCACAAATCAGTGGACCATAAAATATAGGGTAACAGTAGCCTAATTTTTACTGATGGCTGTATTACTCAACATGGTGCAGGTACACATCATGGTATGTTTCTCCATTAAGACTAGTTCTTGAGAATATGACTAAGCTCAAACGTTAACCGAAATCACTGGGCCATGAAATATAGTTCTTACTGACCCCATTTTTACTCCATATCTCACATCGAATATGACCTAAATGTAAACCCAAACCTGAGTGTTGATGGCAAATGTACTGAGGGAGGACATCACCAATCTACAATATGGGGTTGTCTTGGATTCCGGCCACAAATTAAATTTAAAAAATACTTCCAGATTCTTGTCTTTAGTGTCATGTTAAATCTTTTTATAGCAGATGTTCTTTTGTCTGGTTAGGTTGGGGACTACTGAATACATTCCAGCAAATTATTACCATGCCTGTTGTAAAACTCTTTTCGTTTATCAAACTATACCTTTTTAAGATTTGTCTTTTTATATATTTCTCTAAAAGCATTGTGAGAGTTATCTCTATTTGTTGTGTTTACTCTCCCCGCCCAAGCGTACTTTGAGAAAAAAGATATCCCAGTCAAAATGTAATTGTAATAATTGTTCCCTTTTTCATATGCTTGCGTGTCAACTATGTCTGCTTTTCACTTGTCATTCACTTGACTTACATATACCCTTCTCTGTGCAAATGCTTTTTTTCACTTGCTTGTGCAATGTGTCGGTAGATTGTTCAGTTCAACATTTGTCTTCCTTCAATTCAGTCAATTTCATTTTCTTGTTGAAATTGATTGGTACTTATGTAAACAACTTGACTTTCAGGTTTGTAGTAAAGATGTATTGAATACTGTTATGTGTCTTGCTCTGAAAGGTGTATGACCTTGCTCATTATGTCTATAGATCGAGATGCTAGTTAAAGGAGAGACATTTCCCATCTAAAAAAACTGCAGTTTATATTTGCAAAAGTTATTACGTTTACCACAAATATATGTTTGATGTACTTATGTTCTCTCTTTGACTTTTTTAAAACAACGGTCTAATGACACGTCACTACCGTATCATATATAGGATCGATATGTGTACCCATCACATAACTACATATCTGATATTCTTAATCCATCTATTTGTACTTGTCTCAACATATATATGTATATCATCATTAGCTTTGCTTAAGTTTTTATGCACAGAAGAGGAAAAATAATATAGTGTGCATGTGATATAATGGCACAATGGTTTAGTACTGGTATGTATATATGTATATATGTAGAGGGATTAATGGCATATCAGCACAATCCGTGCCAAGTAAGTTTAGGTATCCAAAACAAACCTAACGGCACACAGGGTAAAGTCGGTACAATGTAATGTAAAGTTCTGAGATAAACCGCACTCGTTTAAAAAGAGCAAGACGTTCTCAGCTTTAATATTATCACTGGACGCAAACCAGGGCAAAAACGTTGACTCTATAGAATTAAATTACGACGTCATGAATGGTACATCCCCAAATCGGCAAAGGAAAATACAAGGAAGAGTTGAAATCTAAAATCATGATAAATATTACTTTTCCCTGTCTTACAGTAATATTGTCAACACGAGATAATTGACTGCTACATGTTCAATTTAAAATCAACAAACCTCTCACTTATGCTTTGCGAACATCATGATGGTGACTTTGTTAATATTGAGACACCTTGCATAACTTAATACCATCAAACGTGTACGATAAGTGAATATGGGAATTAAGTTATGTCACACACCATAACTGAATTATTTGACACTGAATCCATAAAAGCGGGTATTGCAAACTTTTGTTTAATGACAACTCTAGTGTTCAATAGTACTACATGAAGCTATATAGGGGATAAGAAGCAGGTGCAATTTCACCCTTACAATTTCATTAACTTTAAATACAAAGCTTGAAGGAATGTATGTAAACAACACAACTATATAATACAGTTTAAAGTTAACTGTCTGTGGTCCTTTGCTGACATAACTCCCTTAATATGTTTCATATTTTGATTTTAGATAGTAAGAGTTGACGCGTTTATCAATTTTGACAGTAACATATCAAAAGGCCACTTCATAGTATTCCAATGAAAATCTAAATGCGATTGAAATCCAAAGTCCACAGTTGTGTGCAACTTTTGATGTTACGTCCCACCCATGTCCTCATTTAAGGCATGCTAATAAATTAATTACAATGTGAACGATGCTGAACAACCTAATATTTCGTTAAAATAAATTATTTCTAAAAGGATGTTCAATTGTTTATGAACCTTATTAAAAATGGGCAGATAAGAGCACTTATCGATTATATGATGATATCTAATGAGTGCTCTTTTTCTATTTAATCCAAATGATCCTAGCAATTCTATTGGCAAAACAAGAAAACAATCTAATGAATTTCATATTTATATACTATTTGATGTAGTTGATATAAACCGATATACATCTTAAATCTAATACAGGAGTCTCATATCTTGTTTATATGGAATATAATACATTTTGCCCCATTGTTTATTAGAAGTCCTCCTTAATAATTTATGTGCGTGAGATAACCACACAAACAACTAAGTAGTTGTTGCTGGGAAGGAGCAAAGGAACAGGCTCTGCGCCCTCTTCACCATAAAAACATACAAAATATATAGACAAGGAGAGAGAGAGAGAGAGAGAGAGAGAGAGAGAGAGAAATACAGGCAGACCGCGGATAGAAAGAAGCTACTAGCATATAATGTACGAACATTATATGTCGAACACAACATATTAATCAATTGTCTAAATCCGATATGCGTAAAGAAATAAACACGAAACATTTGCATTAGAATAAATATATGCTGCTTTTACTATAAAAAAAACCCATTAACTTCATTTTTGTTAAAGTGCTTTTTAGTATTAGTTTCAAGTTTAAATGACGTCATATGCAATAATTGTTTAAAGTTTTTCTAGTTTGTTTCAGTATGACTGCAATTTGCATCTATTCATGTCATGTGAGGTTACATAATACTTTTTCATGCAAACGAAATTTATGAACAAATATTACGAAACTTCAAAATATTGTGAGCACAAGTTAGCGATTCCCGGACACTGCCGCTGACCTACTTCACAACGCCGGTTCAGAACAACACTGATGGGCTAGTTTTGCGGCCTCTTGTCCATCACAATGTTAAATGCTCTTGAGCGCGATCAAACGACCAACACATTTTTGTATGCAGCCTTATCTTCTGGCCAACATTAGTTTCAGATTGGAATGGAACAAGGACACAAAGCAGATATATCTTGAGCACTGGCATATATTCAACAATCAGTGCCGCCCGCAGCTCGATTGCCCTTGGGATCTTAGCCGTGGCCAGCGGGTTGGTGGCCGTGCTTGGAAATCGCATTAGCCGACTACTTTCCCTGAAGGCCCCACAACACAATGTAATCCGACTCCTGGCGGAAGAGAAGCACAACACCATTGTGAACCACATATCCAAGGCGCTCAGCGACAATGCTATCTCAGGGGAAGAGTTTAAGCTCATCCTCGGCGAAATAGACAAATATACAGCCACGAAAAAGAAATTCCCGTCTGCAAAACACAAGGAATAAACCTCGTTCTCTTTCGACAAAGTGACAAAATACGAAATGATAACCGCGGGAAAGCCTAGGCCAGTAAGGAAATTATGAAAAGATTCGCCATAGGTTCTCAATCAGCTGTGTTTAGTCGGTTAGAACGACAGAAACAGCGGAAACAACAGGATCGTCAAAATAACAGCCTTCTAGCTCCCCGAGTGCGAAGCTACCCACTTCGCTTCCCCGCGATACCATGCTGTCTCACAGGCGAATGAAAGCATGTGTTTTCAAGCAGACTATGTTTTCGCCAGCTTTTAGCGCATTTGAAAGAACCGTAACCGCCTCACGCACTATCGCGCTTATACAGTATGGGCTGCATGTGCGCAGTAGACACTTGTAAGCTATCAATATGGATGTAAACATGTTCTTTCCGACGAGCCGACTTTGATGTGTAATCACCCAACCGATCAACAACCAAGGCTGAAGCATCAAGAAGAAAGCAGAAAATACACATTTGTGACTAATGGTTGTGCTCTAACAGCTCTACATTGTGATTGTACACCAAATAATTATCTAGTGTCTCCATCCTCGATGTGCCCAAAATATTGTTTTTTGCATTTTCCTTATTTGTTTGTTCCTTTTTTACATTATGTAGGGTCTTGTCCCCATTCTGACATTACTACTACTTAGTTCCAGCTAGTAACTAGTCCTACGTGCGTAGGTTATTAACAGCATGCCTGGGTGAGAACATCCAGTTGACTCAATCACGTTAAACACTAGAACAGTATGTGTGTTATTTCATGGTCGCTGTGCTGTTGTATTATATTCGTTACCGTGACCAACTATCAAAGGCCGACAAACGTGATCACACTTTGACTGAATCATAAAAAGGCTTTTTGGGACCAGCCTACGGAGGGTGCGGTTGAGCCCAAACTCGGATTTTAAGCTGCTAACCGAGTGACACAACACTCATTGCACAACTGCTCATCTTAATTACAGAGTTGTGGCAGTGGTGTTATCCTTCCAAAGGGAGGTAACCCACTGTTAGGAGTATGCGATACGCTATCCAATCAATGTTTGTAGAACTATTCTTTCTTTATTTAAGCAAACATTCGCATTTAATCATATGCATTTCTTTTATATATTGGATCAATATGAATGAAAATGGAAATCATTAAAAGAAGCAAATTAACAATTTCAAAGAAGATCGTGAATAGCTGCAATGGCTGCAGAACTAGATGTTGCAGCGGAAACTCGGCAGGGATGCGAAGAATTAATTCCGTCCGTCAATAACCAGCTTCATGTAGGCAATTTTAAGTCCGTTGGGAATGTAAATATGTGTATGTGTATTAAAAAGATATATGTACAATATGTACGTTGACATACCACTCGTTGTATAAAATGTTTCAGTAAAGGAAATACGTCAAGCATCTTGTCCTTTTAATATGAGAAGTGTAATTAATCATTATATTGATTTTGAATATAATCACTGCTCCTTATTTTGCAAAACTTTTTCTGTGTCCAGCTTTAGGTTTAGGAAAGCACACTTTGTTATGGTAATGTCTTTATAAGGCTATTTGCAGGACTGGCTGGTTAAAGTGTACTTCTATTTTTCATTTTCATCATTTCATTCATCTCAAACGTGTACAGAAGGACTTGCTTTTGCCTCATTTTGGTTACTTTGTTGAGTGACTCTTTTCTCTGGACACACAGTAGTTCATGAAACGTTATATACATTAATATTTACCTTTACTTTCCTCCTATAAAATAGTAGAAGAAAATGCCGTGTATTTGTAGCAAATTATTACATGTCTTGCTGTCGTCCTGACAGTAATATAATTCTAGAATATAATTATACTTAGCAAACTTTCCCTTACATCCATTTTCAATAATCTTTTACTGATATAGTGTGGCCGCGGGTCACTTACCTACAATGGACACGGTCTAAACAGATGGTAAGAGAGATTAAAAGAAACGAAGGGACTGGCAGCACATCTTGTCGCACGCTAGAAAAACAATTCGTGCTTCACTGTGAAGTGGCTTATATTGTTTATCACTTCTTTCGCGAATTTCATTTGAACTTTCACATGGAAAGTGAAAATAATTGAGAGACAAATATATGTGCTTCGATGTAACAAAAGCCATGTTTACGCCCCACTGCTTGCAGCGGGTGTGTGCTGCTGATTATCCCCATTTCATCCGCCAGTCTGTTAATCCGTCCAGGGCTAACTTAATAGCAAGATTACCGTATAGCCACTTGACATGCATAAATGAAACATGATAGGCTTATTTGTGTGCATTATCAGAATATATTATTGGAATTTCACGCTATTCAAAGGAATTTTGTTTTAAAAATACGGTGTTGCACTTATCATCCTCGACTTCTGTTTGTTGAAACTCTGGTGAACAAAATTATGCACACACACACACACACACACACACACACACAGACTCTCACACACACGCACATACACATAGTTTGACTTGGGCAAACGAAATGTTGTAGGCATGTTCCTGTGCATGTGTACATGACCCGACTAGAGTTTTTGACATTAAAATGTTGTGGTTTTCGGAAATTAAGTTTTCTGTATTCTCATACATAGACTTTTGGCTGTGGTTGGGACATATGTGTTCTACAAACACAAATCTAGCTTCTAAAATTCAAGTCTCAGTTGATCATTAATTATTTTGTAAGGAATAGTCGAGAGCATAAACTGGAAGATAAAGCGACGCGTCATTTATTTAAATCGATCTTTACATAAAAATTCGGGCCATGAATTTGAAAATCGATTAAATTTTGATACTTTGTTCAACTTTTAAAAAAGCCACAACACAGAAAAATAATAATAACCAGTTGCTTGTTTTATATAAATAATGATCTCTTACAATAATTGCTATAAAAGAGTGATGAACTGAACTTAATGTGGGTGTTGCAAAAATCAAATCATCGGGAGGGATAAATATAGATTAATTCTTTGACAATACCCAAACTGAACGAAGACGAACAAAAAAAAAGAAGTACACTGTTAATAGTATATACTGTAACTTATTTCCAAGAACATAACAAGCCGGTAACTGTTGGAAGTAGGGTGCAGGTGGTATGACTTGGCAATGAGTGATTTTTCAATTTTGAGTCTTGAAATGCACAATTTTTTAAAATTAAATTGAAGTTACACTAGTCAAAATGTTTGTTCCAAAGCCACTGCAACGAAAATGAAATATTTCAGGATATTCAAGATGTTCGAAAATATGTCAGAACTAACTTCCGTATTATAATGGAGGGTCAGTGCCGAAGGAACGAGTTACTGCACATTCAATGCTTATCGCTGATTATATGCAATATGTTTCTTAGTTGCAGAGACAAAATGTACGTTACATTACGTGTTGCTTTTTTTTAAACTCCGACAATGCTGGTTACGTGGGGCAACTAGTGCGTACCTTCATCCAAATGAAAATTGTCAAATGAGGCAATTTATACTAGTCCAGAGCACAAAAAATCAACTAAACATTCCTATCGAACACTGTTCACTTCATTTATCGGCATCTTGGTGAAATATGAGATTATATAAGCATACTCTATCTCTGTTCGGGGGTTTCCTGATATTAGGAACAAGGCTTATTTGTTTGATTAGCTTAGATTCCTCCCATTAGTCAGCCAATGCTGTCAAGGTCTCATATAATAACAATATAAACTTAGTATGTATATTACCTCAAAGACATTGCTTAGGTTTTCATAATACAGATGAACACCACTGCTCAAAGAGGTATAAAGACTCCATGTAACTATACTATTCTTATCATAGGCTCACCTTTTATTGTTTTTGACATTGAAATGTTTTGCATTTTTGCTGTAAAACATGCTGGTGATCCCATCAGTATATGTAGTTTGAGACTACTACTATCTTCACTACCAGTATGCTGGTAACTAACACAGATATACACACCAAAAACAAAATGAACAAGAAAACAAAATGAAGCGTGGCACTTGTCAGTCTTTCTCAGTGTATACACCTATACACTTTTTAAAACGTATTTTGTGTTTCTCCTCGAAAAATACTCTGAGCTATCATGCTTCACTAACAGTAGCATGATAGATGCATTATTTTATTCTGACAATGTAATGTATATGTATGATAGCTGCATTATTTTATTCTGACAATGTAATGTATATGTTTAACATTTGTTGTTAACATTTAAACTTTAATTTAAAACAAAATACTCTTGTCAACATTTGTCATCTATATCATATATTCTAAATAACCTTTTTAGTGCTTTTAAAAATGTTTAGTTTCATGATCTTAAAAGAATCTGGTCAAACATGGGCACGAAAGTACAAACGTTAGAACACCTGTCAGACTCCTAGTTTACCATGAAAAATAGTCAGACTTGCTGTGCGAAAATTGAAATATGTGTGGCATGCATATTTAAGAGTTGGACTCAAATTTGCCAAAATATGATGATCTGACAGGCCTCAGACAGCAATTAGCTCCCCTCAAGAATGACCAAAAACAGGAAGATATTATGAAACAATAGTACCAAGTTCGATAGTGTGATTCACAGCTCAAAATAGTACAAGCTATTTTGGTAATAAAAGACTAGACTTCAACATTTACAAAAGTGTATAGATTGTTCAAATTGGCTGCTATGCAATGAATACAGTGATATGTAAAGTGCCACCTAATTACATGTCGTTCAAACACTTTATGTCACTTGCCTTGAGTCAGTCTGTTTACCGTAGTAATACACAAGAACGAGCCGGTCAACTCTTGATAAAACCTTTAAGATTTCATGCACTAAGGTGGATTAGTGTGTGCAGAAAGTTATAAAATATTATCAGGTATAGTGACGAATGTGCAGTAAGGAAATGTTATGCATAACATAGAAGTAAAATAATTGTGGTCTGAGACCAGTTGTTTGATGGAAGCTACCGAAGCTATACTAGTTTTGCCATGCTATTGACAAATAGGGAAAAAAATGCAGTTACTTACAAACCATCGGTAGCACTGCGTCATGTGCACTCCAGTGTGGGAATTCCTTTGTCTTTTCTTGTTCCGTTTGCAATTATTTGGGCTGAATGCGTTTGTACAAATAATTTCATGGATATTGCTTTGTGACCGTTGTAGACTATAATTAAAGTATCTGGTGTGTTTATAACACATCCGCGGACATTTTGTTGCGGACAACTGATAAGTGAAGTGCGAGTTGAATCTGAACTGGCAATCGGTACATATTAATATAATCTTGTTATGTATGCATAATAACATATCTCCTTTTGCAATTTGTTTCTTTTCTTTTACCAATACATGTATGACTTAGCTCAATTGCAATTAAATGTAAAAATACAAAGTTAGCAAGAAAACCGCCATTGGATGTAAGGATAAATTGCAAGCCGTTAGTATTCATGGCGTACCACTCATGTTAGATTAGCGGCCACAATTTTTGAAATAACACTTTCGTTTGTGTTTTCCTTTAAATGTCTCTCTAAATCAGAAATCTAGTCGGCCGTATTCACAAACTTTCGCGGAAAAATCTCGTCTATCCATGGTAATGTTGTGTCAGAAATATATATGAAAGTGATGGAAGTACGGGATTTCTGAATGGTTCCCTTGTGCGGTATCAGGTGACTATCCAGTTTCCATACTCTCGATGCTTCTAACAATAGAGAAAAGCTTGATAGGATCGACATATCCATTTAGATATCTAATAGCTGGTTTATTTCGCTCCTTATTCAGTTTCGAGAAGGCATTTTTACCGGAGTTAGAAATCGGTTTCTCACTAGGAGCGCAGGGTTTCTTTTGTGTCACACGTATATCAGTTGTTTGCTGCTCTTCATCCGATGTTTTGCTGGTAGGACTAGGTTTCTTATTTGTCACACTGTTACCATGACTAAATGTCTCCTCTACTTCACTCTTAGTTTGGGCGGTTGCTTGCACGTTTGGCAGGTGTCAAGACTGTAAAACTGGTTTCACTCTATGGCCAGGTAATGTCGGGCTCGGTAGAGACAGTGCTTATTTATGTTTTCGTGTCCACATTTTATGCGTTGGCGTGCGTTTCACCTACTGCGTGTAGTGGAGTTGTGACCTTCCAACAAGTTCTGTCCTCGAAAAATTCACTCATCTCCAATTTCATGCGTTGTCCTTCTCGAAATTCCACTTAGGACGGTCTCTAGAGTAAATATGTTTGTCCAGACATAATTATTCATTATGACCCTCTTGTTCACGCATAGGATAGACTAGTTTTCTTTTGCAGAAATCATTGTGTTGGCTATACTTCTGGCAGTTGAAAGCACTGCCATGGATTTGGGATGAGAGAATGTTTAGTAGTTAGCCCTGATTGATGCAAGAGAGTGGCTCAGTCGAAATTCAGCGTTGGTGGAATTCAAATTGCCGTTTTAGCGATTGTTGACATGTCTAACTTTTGGAAATGTCTCTGGAATTTAAAAGTATCTCAGTTCATAGATGACATGACAACTGTACATGGGTTCAAATGTGTTTGCGGTAATACTTTGATAGGTATCTCTAGAATCAGCGTTGAGCAAAGTAGATAATTAAGGCGAGCTTTGCAGCTTTACTCTGCAAATAATCAACCCCAGCTTAGATTTGGTATGCTTTTGGCTCCCCAGCCAGACTTAATATGGCGTTTGCATATCTAAATTCAGGTTCTCACCACTAGAACCTATAATGAGGAACTGAGGCCAGTTCGAACAGTTGCTGCGTCCGAATGTGTTGTCGAGTTGTTCAAGAACAGTTTTAGACCATGTATCCCACTATTTGTTGTGTATATGCTGTTTTTTGTCTCCCTATAATGGAAGAACATTATTCCGTGGCCTGTGCATCGGAGCCCAACAAGGAAGCAGAGACTCACGCTATTAATTTTGTTTCTCATGTTAGGGCCACAGTGGGTTATACTGGAGTAATGTAAAGTTCTTTTTTGATTGACCTTTGTCACTGCTCTCAGTGGCCATCTCCTTCGTAAAGTCTCACTGATAGTTACAGTAATTATAATATAATATAAAGCAGAAGAAGAAGAAGAAGAAGAAGAAGAAGAAGAAGAAGAAGAAAAATTATTGAAAACGCAACAGTTCATTCGAACATAAGTTGCTTGGTATAACTATTGCCTTATCGGCTTCAGTCGCCAGATCCCTTTACTATCACTGTGTTTCTAATTAGTAGGTATAATTTGTTGAACATGCACATATCCTCTTCATAGGCTAATTTTAAAGTAATGGTTTATAATAGATAATTACTAACACTGACAACACCAATGCATCCCCTCTTCCGCCTCTGTGTGTGTGTGTTAATTGTACGATTTAGATTATCGGATTGTATATCAGCCTCTCGACAACATGTTTGTGTTTGCATAATAACATATTTTAAAACGACAGAACAAGAAAACAAGTAGTAGTAATAGTTGTGGTGGCAGTAGTAGTAGTAGTACTATTACTAGTAGTGGTCGTATTAATAGCATTATATTAGCACTAATATAAGTACAAATACTAATAGTTTTAAGGGTAGTAGTAGTGATTGGTACATTGATTGTTGTATTCACCGCTTAGACTAAGAAAACCATTAAGAATATATTAAAAGCCTATACGTATACGAAAAACTGTGTAGAGAAGTTAATTATTGAATCCAAACGTGTGTGAACCTCAATTTAATAGACGAGCATTTACTAGCAGTTCTTCGTTTTTATTCTGTTGTACATGCATGTACTTGCTTAATGGATTCTTGTCAAGATTGAAAAGGCTAAATACTCTATCTATCTACCCGGACGAGTCTAGTAATTGTCAATAACGCTTAAAGTCATAGCTGGATATTGACGCTTGTATATGACATTGGTCAGAGGGAATGTAAATATAAGAAGAGAAGACAGACCAAAGAAGCCTCTCCATTGTTATTACAATTATTGCTAGTGTATCATTGTGCAGGGAGCCTAATCCCCCATCCATGTTTCTGCGTCCAGAGTGAACATATTACAAACTGAGTCTATGTAGGTATGTATCTGTTTGCACCCGACTTCAAGATTACTGTCATTTGATTAATGTATATATGTAGGAGTCAATAATTCTTCTTGGTATTTGTGCTTAGTGTTTGTTTTCTGGAAATTGTTTCATCCCTGACGAAGAGCTTGTTTAGCTCGAAACGTTAGGAAACTGTTTTATGTTTGCCGTTATCAAATGTTGTGTCATTATCTGTCTGTCTGTCTGTCTTTCTCTCTCTCTATATATATATTCTCTCTCTCTCTCTCACTCTCTCTCTCTCTCTCTCTCTATATATATATATATATATATATATATATGTCATTAAATCAGTAAATATGTAAACATATCTTGTGAGAGCATTAGAAAGATCGCTTTTTAATGTTTTCCCAACCTCTTTTATAAACAATAGTCCGACATACTCTATATCTGATTAAAAACATGACTTACTACCCACAGGGTACTAATGCATACGTCTCTCAATCCATCTAATGGTTCGTTTCTAGGTCTGCCTTCGTATCTACGCCATAATCTCACACATTTTCATATATATCAGAGGGGAACACCATATATACCATTGGATAAAGATGTCCATGATTAGAAAGTAGAATATAGAGTTTCCTTCCCATTAGGTATTTGACTTTCTTGTTCAGGGTTAGGATACCTATATTTGTTCATCTCTTATTAACCCCACGTTTTTCACGGGGTATATTGTGATCCCCTTGGTCTGTCCGTCAGTCCCTTCCTTATGTCTGTAACACTATACCCCCCTAACAATGGCTTTTTCGCCATGGCTTTTTCGCTGTCCATCCTTGCGAGAGTCCATTCGCATTATATAATGGGTAACCCAGTTCGAAAATTCCGTGTATGTTATAGCTCTCTCTATAATTATAAATGGGGATATTTGTGTTTTGTACTGTGGGAGCTTTATTGTTGGTCGGAAAGACACCGGAACCCATGCGAATTTGTTTTAGCACGATATCACAAACATATTGAACTCAGAGCCATTCAATTTTGTAAACTATCTCATAAGTAGATGCAATCATTAAAATTTCAGACCATTGCAACAATTTTCAAAATTTGTAACATTTGTAGGAACTTTCAGGACGTGGGCGTTTTGATGAAAGCACTATTAACACGATTGCAGACATTTACTTTAGGTAGACAGATGAAATTTAGCAGGCATATTTGTATTCAAATGTAGACAAATTGTTTATATTTTGAGGTCGTTATGAAAGATTTATAATTTGTTTGCCATTTATGCGAAATTTAATAGCATATTTATATATATATAATTATATATACAAATATATATATATATATATATATATAATTATATATATATATATATATATATATATATATATATATATATATATATATATATAGAGAGAGAGAGAGAGAGAGAGAGAGAGAGAGAGAGAGAGAGAGAGAGAGAGAGATCCATGTTAGATATTCAGGCCATTGCAACTATGTTTAAGTATTTTGCCTATTTCTATTTTTTGGTGGGAATATGCTTGTCTTCATGCAGTCTACTAACAATATTGCGTAGTTATTAATGTATGTTTCTTTATTCTGTCTTATTTTATTTAATTCCATTTCATAGGGATAACGTCAGTGCAAAAAATCGTGGAAGCATGTACATCAAGTTGTTGTTTTACTCAGGATAAACACACGCAATTAGGAAACAAGTCTCAAATTTCCCACCATAGATCAGCCGAGGTGGAAGGCACGTGATTTACCGGATAGCATTACAGTGACCACGGCCGACTCGGATCTAAAAATAAGAACAGGAGCGATCTACCTCGTAATTTTATTTATTGTGGTCGTTGAGATAGGCGAATAAGCAAAGTTTTGAACAAATGTATTATTCGTGTGTTTTAAGGTCTATCAAATAAGAGTTTTAAAATGTCCAAAAGGTATTAGGCAAATTAAGGACCCCATATAAATCATTCTATTTTACGTTACATAACAGAATCTAAGAATAAGTACTGATAAGTTCAAATTTGTGATCGAAAGCAGTTAGTCATGGGCAAACCGTATTGTTAGTTTATCATAGGATGCATAAAAAGCGTCTGATTCGAATCACCGTATTTTACGTATATGAAGATCAAGCAAGTCACATTTTCAAATTGCTTTCAATATCTAAATGTATAAGTCTTTTGCAAATGAACGGCATAAATATAATTTTTACATTTTTCCCAGGAAATGTGGGCTGTAGGAACCAAAGTGATTCAAACAACACGTTAGCATTTATCCCATGCTTGTGCGGATATATTGAGATGTTTCTTTTTATGTGTGCTTGCGTATGTGTGTGTGTGCTGGGGGAAGGGGTAGTGTTTAACTTCCTCCCCCAGTCAGTCAGGGTCTGGGAAATTTATATATGCAATCACTGCATATAGACACATATGTTATGTAAAGGATTTCGGGTTGTAATTCCTTGGTAACGGTACAAACGCGGTGAGGACGCGAGAGCGCAACGATTGCTGTGTAGATTTTGTGAAACTTTGTGGATATTTGGGTCGAGAAGCCATCGAAGTAGCCCCTGTTTGCTTTGCTGTCGCGTATAAGGGCATATACCAGCAAAGCACTTAAAAAAGAAAATGCAAACTTGTCACTCTCCATGTGATAGAGAATCGATGGGCATACATAACATTTAACCTAATGTGGAAATTTCAGTCGGTTCTTCTCATGTTTACGATTATTTCAGTCGATTTGTTTTGTTATACATAGCTGCATAGATATTGCTTTAGTCGATATAAAATAATATTAAACGAGCCGATGATCTTTACATACATTCGTAAACCGTTCTAGTGCAGCAAACTACATAATTACATTAGATTGGAACCCAAACTGGCAATTATCAATGTATTGCTTTTTGACTTTAACAGTGTTTAGAATTTGAAATGTGTGTCTTACAAGAAAAAAAAGCCGAATTTGCAATAAAAACCAAACGTTCTGGTCTGAGACAAAGTGTTTACCCTGCCATTGTTACAAAATAGTGTTGGTGTTCGATTTCTATGACCATTGAATATTTATATTCAGGCACAGTTTACGTAGCAAATATGTACCAAACATTCTCCTAGCGCACCAAAACAAGTGTTCGTCGCGTTTCAAGATACAACTCTTGTTGACAATCAAGAGCATAGTGTAATGATATTTAATACGCTGGGAGTGTCTGAAGTTTCTCTACGATTAGACGGTCGCCAGGAACCCACCGAAGAAATTTTGCACAACTTTAGAGACAATCAAGTCGCACGTGCATATAACAAGCTATGGTCGTACATGCATCGGCATCAAAACATTTGACACAAATCTGCATATTTTCCATAAATAATTAACAACCTTGTACCCTATTTATTACATTTGTTGGAACATTTAAAGTTTTTTAGACAGTCCGTGATCGACATTCACTTAATGCGCGTGTTTCTGATCTGACTGGTGTCCCCCGTTACAAATGCATTGCTGTAATCATCTCCGACAAGACTCTGCTGTTAGAGGGAGCAGGTGGTTAAATGAGGGTCATTGACGCGCCTATACAAAAATCCATAGTGGTTGTAATTGAACAACGTTATTAAAAATAATATCATATCACAAAGTTAAGGTTGGCCTTAGCCCAAAGCAGCTTGCGACAATACAGAGCGCAATACGAAACGATTGCGGTGTCACATTTTTCTGGCAACTTTTACTGGAAGTATCTCCGTGTGGTTGATCCAAACACAACTTGATCAGTTTAATACAGCCAAACAAAAGAACACATCAGTGACATTAAAGTTATCCAAGTTAGAGGTGACACATTTGCAAAAATCCGGTGAATATTTCCATTCCTCGCGGCTATTCCAGCGTTGTTAGCGGCTGCGGCTCCCGCGATTGCAAAAGCGATTGCGTTAGGGGCGGTCGAAACTGCATCCAGGATGGCTCTTAAAAGGCGGTTGGAGTTCATATAGCGTCTCTTAGACGAATAAAGAAAAAGAAAAAATCTTACGCTACCCGGGACGACTCGCAGAATGCCCACAGGCAGAGGTCTTTGACTACCCACACGTGCGAGAAGCTTCGCCGATGATTGAATCTAAGCTTCTCTTGCGCCCATTGACCAATTTTAATTTATTCGCGACGACAAAGTCAGACAAGCATTTCCGAGGTGCCTTTATGTGGAATGAACTTGCAACAATGATTCCCCGCAAGTGGGGAACCGGGATTATTAACGTTGATTCATCCACAGGACCTATAATGCATTGGGTCGCATACTTGGTAACGCCTCGATATCAATTTTATTTTGACTCTTTTGGGCTTGTACCTCCCCTTGAAGTTGTTGATTATTTGCATGGTTGTAAAAGCGGGAGCTTCTGGACGACGACCACTGTCTTATTCGATGCTGCAGTTAATAACTCGGATGGAAGGTCCCATATGTGGACATCTTTTTGTTGAAGCACTGTGTGCACTCACGGGAAGCATCCAGACACCGCAAACACTTATTTAATTTACATTATTACTTAGAAAGTACACTTAGTAGCATACGAATATGCATATTAACATTTACAGACGCAACAGCGCAGGTACCCTACGCGGCGTTGATGTGGATCTGACCAGGTTTGCTATTAAAGCAAACTGGACTGAATTTACTAGCCGGTTTGTTGTTAACGATGACCCAGGAGAGCTTGTGATTTTCCAAGATCAAACAAGAAAATTTAAAAAGTCTAACTTGGACATTCAGGATGTTGTTTTGAAGCTGCGAGGTGCCGTCGCGCAATATCTAGCCGAAATCAATGAAATCAGGGGAATAAGAGATTTACCGACGAGGTATTGGATCAGATAACAGCGGATGCTCACATCGATGGCAATTTTGTTATATTTGTCAATGAATATCTGCCTCAGAGTGGTGTTACCAGGCCCTCGTACACGTTCAAATATATCTAAGCGAGGGCAAGATAGAAATCGACCGTTGGAACCACGTGCCGGATGTGCCACTACCATCTCGAGTCCCGCTTGGAGTCGTAACATTAGCACGTGAAAACTCCCGCCAAAAGAGATGCCAACGTCGAGCGTGAAATCAGCGAAAGGCTGTTTCTGCAATGATGAAGTGAAATTCACCGCCGAATCCACCCCGGATTAATTTCCCATCGATTATGTTAAACTAACATTGACTCAAATAAGAAGAGACAAATCGCGACTGTTATTCAACAAGGACGCACTTGTCTGAGTAACAGTTCTTGGACTAAAACGATTGTTGGATGCCCAAATCAAAGGCGTAATCGGTGTGTTTTCAAACATCCGGAACGCACAATCCCCGGAGACTTAAATATTCCCCCGAATATATTTTCTGTGATAGCATGACGGTTGTACCAGTGAAGAAAAATACTTGACTGGAAATGCATGTGCGTGTTGCAGCTGAACAATGACGTCCTGTCGAGTAATTAGTCTCCACGATGACATTATTAATAGAAGAACCACGATAGACCCTCAAAGTTACCGACGTGAGAAAATAATCGAAGCGGAACAACAGCTGCGAGATGAAATCGCCACCAAAAAAAATCCCCGAACGTTTTACTCGAGAAATAAAAACGTGTTTGTGTTTGCGTCTGTAGATGCCATTTGCGGAATAACCGATGCGTCTACTGTTGGCCTTGGTGCTGCTGGAATCCCGACCACAGCAACTATCATTGGTACACCAATCAGAATTGTTTTTGGAGCCATATAAATAGTAACTGGTGTGACTGTCGGCGCTGGAAAATAATTTCGTTACGGCTGCATTCGCAGATACGTGTTTATTCAGAACTTGTCAGGGTGGCACAAAGTAGTTTCAACACAATTGCTAAGCTGTACTCGATGGCCATCGAAGATGAAACAATTAACACGGGTGAGTTCGTAATGGTGCTGGTCGAAATGGAAAACCACCGACGTCTCCAAGCACAGATACGGAATCGGGGCGTTAGCGACCCAAAACAGGTAGCTGATTTGCAGGCAGTGAAAATCGAGTAAATGTTTGCAGTGTATTGATCTGACTGGGGTGCCTCATAAGGAGCTCACATGTGGGGCTCACGCGGGTTACACTCGTGTGCATACAACCTATGTTTCGGGATTTGGAACCATAATCGAGTGGTCGGAGTAGTGTGATAATAGCGATTTGTTTGGTTACTGATCCAGGTCAAAGATTCTACAGACATGACTTTCCCCTCGTTTCACGCTGTAGTAGCTGTATACTGGGGCGCCTCTTGGTAACTTCTGATGGTGAGCTCCTTGCTGATAAGATACATAGGTTTTGCCTACATGATAGTACAGTTACCAACGCTATATCGGTTGCAAACAATAGCATACATTCTGATACAGAAAGGTTCTTGTACTTATATGTGTATGCTAGTGATAACACAAATGTTATTACACTACCAATGATACCTGACACTGTTGCTACTTATTCAGCTTACGTAAACAAGTATTCACCAATATAGTTCATGTCTCGAATATGTGTGTGTGTGTATGTTTAATTTATAATTGAAGGAATCTCTGGAACTGCAGGTGTCATTGTCAGCTACGTTGTTATCTCCACCAGCATCACTACCACTTCCACCTACTTGTGTTAATCTGTTAAACTTCTTATACAACTTGTTGTTGTTTCACCAATAGTTGTTACTGTAATACCAATAGCTGCAACTTAACCTTTAACCTACTATAAACTGTTCCTAGCATTGGCATTTTTCTTATTGATATTTTCTTTAAACTTTTTTCTAAATATGTCCAATGCCGAATTTATGTCCCCTTTTACTATCAACATTTTGAAGTTGTTCTTTCAAGTTTTCTTTGTTTTATTTATTTTTTTTCTTTTGAAACATTTGCTATCTTTTTATCATGCGTTTCTAAGTTAACATTCATATGATATACATTTGGTTTTATTACTTTCACATAACCCTGCTGTTCTCATTTGACTTGCATTGTCAATATTTGTTCAGACAGATAAGGTATTCTTCTATTAAAGCTTCAACTTCTTTTACTTGCGTGTCAAATGATTCATCTGTGCTAATTACTTGCAATTCTATATCTTCAGGAATTGTTCCCTTTTGTCTATCTGCAGACTTTTATAATACTATATATGTATAATTACGCGGATCACATCTTTAACTTTTTTGCCCATCCTAACGATCACACCAACCACAAAAGAAACACAAATCCACCTTTTTTATTACGTATAGTGTTAGTTGACAACAAATGTGTTTTATCTCGGCTACCAATTTTTGAGATTTGAATATCAGCTCTACCATTTTCTTGTTAATACAATGTATTTGCAGTAATAAGTAAATGAGGCCTTATCAAATTATATTGTGTTTAATTTATTTCTAGTCCATGTTTTTTATATTATTTGTATAGTTAATCGACTACTTGTGTGTTTATTTACTGAATTGCTTGTTTATGGCAATCAAACCCCTCATTAGATGCATTTTCTCTACCAATGTGTCTTCCAATCCAATATTCTCAAACTCTTCACCAACGCCTTTTTCAACCATTTTACACTAGTTAAATGGATCACAAGCAACTAGAAAACGAATTCGGTTTTGCAGAAACTGAAGAAGATACTAACGTCAGTACAATAAATGAAGACGGCAAAGCACATGTAAGTGACAGCATAAGAAAAAAATACAAACACGAATTAAAAATTGACATAATAAATGGAACATATAAGGAAATAACTGGTTAACATGTAACTGACAAGGAGTTGGATAAAATGGATTCAAAACAAATCAAGAAAACATGAAATATTTGTAAATGCCAGATCAGCTAAAATTTAAAAGTCTCTCTCAGATTTTGTAATATTAGGAATACTATATTTACTTAGTACAATTTCTTCAAAATTGATAATTTAAATGTATTACAGAAAGAGTTGAAAGAAGATTAATTTACAACAAATGGAATCAGATAGTTTAGCGGGGTTTCTTATTGTAGGTTGGTATTATCAATTTCAGCAACAAGTGCTAGTTTGATACCTTATAAGCACATTAACGTCAAGAAAGGACTGTGATCAAATGGTGAGTGGAGGGGACGGGGTACAAGCGTGCACTTTGCTTGAACTACTATCAACCAGGACCTAGTAACTTGAGGAAGCCTTGGAAGGAATTTCATGTGGATACTAATTGACTACATTTAAGTGTGAACTATTGTAAAACATAATGAATCGTTTTCTTATCATATTTAATCATAACTTAGTATAAATATAATAACTTCAATATAACTTGACAACAACTTGAAGATCACCTGGAAATAACTCAAGTAACTGTTCACTAAAATTCAATTTAATTTGAAGAAAAACAAAAACAAATGAAAGGTAGCGAAGCTAGAACTGAAGATAATTATATAGGTTCTAAATCACAAGAGAAGCTAATTTCAGAGACTAAAAGGTTAATCGTATAGCTGAGCTTGGAAAACAACTTGAAAAACGTTCCTGATGTTCATCCATTCAGTGAACGCAACCAAAGTAGACCTAGCAAAATTCAGTCCTAATAAAAGTAGAGAACCTCCCGATGAGCTTTCCAGGAATACAGTATGTAATATTGGGAGGCAATTTAAAGAAATATTGTAGAGCAAGGAACGTCAGGACTACTTCGCTAGGACTGCTTTGCTGAGCAAACATTTTTAAAAGTTTCATTAATATATTCTAAGCGAAAATAGCAAAATAATTAACACTATTTATCGTGCAACATTAAATTCAAATCTTACAGTAAGTTACGGTTCGAATTTGGAAAGAATGCTACATTTAAAATAGATTCCCCAAATAACATCGGTATAATAACATTATTCAAAACTATTATTCCAATATCTTTGAATTAGTTTACGATTGAAAATCTAATAGCACAATGAATACTACCAGACACAATAGTTAAGTAACTAGATAGTTAACTGATTCACTGCATAGTTAATACTATTAAAATAGCAGAAATTTTAATATATCTTCCCGGCGACCATACATTTTACAGAATTTTTACATCTTTAGGTTTATATGTTATCTTGTTGTACTTAATTATATAGTTATTTGAAAGGCTTTATCTTCCTAATTTTTGTGCAATTTAATTTTACATTTTGGAGCATAACCTTTTGTTGGCAATACCTACCACATTTGTACTGAGGTGTAGTAAAGCACTACTACACACATACATACATACGATTTATTTATATACAATTTTTCATGACGACTAAATGTACTGACTAATAAAATCAGGGATGAAAAAGGCTTTTGAATTTAAAATAATTCGAGATGAAAAGGGAAAGAGCCAGTCTATATCACCAGTTGTTTTTTTTTCTCCATAAATATTTCAAGGGGACCTCAGGATTTTGGGTAATTTTGTTTCTTGAAATCAACCATAACTTCTTAAAAGATTGGTGAAAAAATATGTCGAGTGGGTCAGGACATATACTTTGACCAGTGACCTTTGAATTTTCTTCAAATGTTCACAACCGTTTATTAGTGTTTTAGTAATTTGTTTTTAAAAATCTACCGCAAAGCAAACGTGGGTCAACATAGTTAGAATTTCAGTCTAAAGAGGCATATTTTAGTATTTTTTTTTAAAACAGTGTTTTGGAGCATTTTTTTAAAAAAATATCCAGAATCCTCCCCCCCCCCACACAATTGAGTCATAACATATCAAATGGCCCAAGACATATTTTTCTATACTACTAAACCGTGACTTAGAGACGCAGTTGCTTTTGTGCAGAGGTAGGTAGTCATATAATATTTAATAATGCTGGTTTTTGCCAAGTCCTATTTTATATACGAATCAGATTACTAATTATTAATTGAATAGGGTATTGGTCTCCTATTGGGGAAAATATGAATACCTCATGAAATACTTGGAGATCGTGTTATTGGCTGTAATATCGAACTGGAAGTAATGTTTTTTTTTCCTTTTTTAAATTTCCAAAAACTTTCATAATTGCTTTCAACTCTTCCAAAGATTCTGCCGCTGCATGGACACGATTTCCATTTCGTCTGGGCAGGTCAAAATTATATTGTGCCTACCCGGTAAGAAACGGATGATTAAGGTAGCTTATACCGGTACCCGGCTTAAGGGAGATGTATCTGAAGAAAATGTCCCTAAGCATATTATTTTCATTGTTTATAAAGTTTTCCCTTACTTATAACAAGATGTAAGTGGGTACACAAAGTTTTATTTTCTCAAACGTTAACATTGATGTCTAAGGAAAATTAATCATCAAATGTCTGATCCATGCAACTGCGAAAATGCTAGCTTAGCTGAAAGGCAATGTAATCACTCATTTGTTTGTGCCTGCCTGGTACACGGACAAACTCCATCCATTAGACCTGGCTGTAAACACATCACACACACAATAATTGAAATCACACCTCCACTGACATGCAAAACAGGTCACATAGACCAAGAAGGGAAAAGAGGTCACTGCTGAAGATCAATGTACTTTATATGTGGACCTTCAAATATTAGAACGTACATTGTTTGATGCTAAAAGGATAATAGCGGATAGAGAGAAAATATCTTCGAGATCGGATCAAATTATCTGTGGCTTTCGAAAAGCTGGAGTTGTGGAATTCTAATATTAGGAGACTAGATTGACAAGTCGTTATTCTGTTGTTTTATCCAAAAATCAGTGAAATATTAAATTTTGTAGTTTACATATATAAATATGCATAATGTTTAATTAGGTCTTGTGCTTTAAGCAATAGTTCCACAGGAAGATTTACATTTTAACAGTGAAAGTATTGTACCTGTCATTAGAAGACAAATGTTTGCATGTATCTATACTTGATGGAAGTTATTCAGTCAGATGGATCATGACTGTGCTTACAGCTTAAATCACATTAAATTGCAAAGGATAAAATAAGTTAACTTATTCCGTGCAAATAATTTCGATAACAGTTTCATCTGAATAAAGGAATGATATAAATAAGCATTTAATCCAATTTGTGTAGATCATTTATTTTTCGTTCTTTCATTATCAGTGATACTAATAAATAAATACTTCACGTTGTTTCGATGTACACTCCGTGCTTACCGAACTCAAAATACGTTGATTTAGGCAGAGAGGGTAGCCGACAATTATAATTGTTTCCAAGAAGGTTGAAATAAATTAAAAAAAGCACAAGCAAAATATAATATGTTATTGCAATAATGAGTTTAAAAAAGAAATGATCCATCTTTTTTTGGATCGCTAGGAATGTGTGAGTAACACAGGAGTGACTTCTGCATTGCACGTGGTTGACTATTTGTTGACTCTTTAAATGTGTGGTTCGGCGGAACCAAGATATGTATGAAAAATGGTACCCTACGAAACATAGTCAAACCGCAGTATATACGACATTACATCACCACTGCGTCAAATGCGCACATATATAGTAAAAATACATGTAATTGTCAGCGTATTTCATTAAGAATATAGGGTTGATTACAATTAATGACTTTTAAAATCATATGAGTGTTGTACATTAGTATACAGGGATAGATATATTAAATTCATAAATATATTTTGATTTGAATTGTTGGAACTAAAATACAAAGACAGCTTTCCCATCTAGTATCCAACTTGAAGATCCTGCAACGTTTCCAGTTTCATAGATGACTGAATGACACACGCTGCGGCTAAAGACTGCAAAATACAAGCACACCATTAATTTGCTGTCTTCTCGATTTCTCGAACTGGCCAAATTTTTGGTTCATAAATTTTAAATAACCAAGAGTACAGAATAATTAGAGTCATCATCATCATCATCATCATCATCATCATCATCATCATCATCATCATCATCATCATCATCGTCATCATCATTCTTATAAAATCATAATTATAATCGAATAGACTGCACATTTTAAAGTTTCCTTGATTAATATCTGAATAATTTCAGTAAAAAATGTAATAAATAATTATTAAGGAATGTTTCTTTGTAACTGATTGGTGTTTAATCGAACATCAATATAGGAAAGGTTATATTGTGCAGAGCCAACTGGCATGAAGTGCCTTGCCCAAGGACATCACTGCCTATCCTGCCTTGTTTGAGCAGAATTCAAACCTGCATCGTTATGATCGCTAGTTTCTTCAAGCTAACAACTCACCTGTTAAAATCGTTTAATAACTTGGAAACACACCTTCCTTCAATGCACCACTGCCAAAAAAATATATGTATGTATATATGTAATGATACCAATATAATCTAACAGGTTAGAGAGTTGCATATTAAATTGGTGTGTATATATATATATATATATATATATATATATATATATATATATATATATATATATATATTTTGTGTGTGTGTGTGTGTGTGCGTGCGATTGTGTGTGCATGAGTGTGTGCCTTTTTTAAGAAAAAAAGCAAAAAAAGCAGATTTTGCACCCGTTGGCACCAACCGGTTATTAAATGGATTGACTTGGAAGGAATTTCATGTGGATACTAATTGACTACATTTAAGTGTGAACTATTGTAAAACATAATGAATCGTTTTCTTATCATATCTAATCATAACTTAGTAAAAATATAAAAACTTATACTGCTCATGTCTTATCCTGTTGTTAGAAAATACCATCCGATCATCTGGTTAATGAGCTTGTTGCAACCTTGAACGTCAGGCGTATTTCTGGAGAGAGAGAGAGAGAGAGAGAGAGACAGAGAGAGACAGAGAGACATATAGAGAGACAGAGAGAGAGAGAGAGAGAGAGAGAGAGAGAGAGAGAGAGAGAGAGAGAAAGAGTACCATATTGTGTCCACATGCGGTTCCACTAGCTGCACCGAAATATTGTTCTATGCATATGCCCGTTTTTGGATCCGTACATCTCATTAAGAGACAAATATCTGCAGAACAGTCTTAAACAAATGACGTAAAATAACATATAGCTGGAGGTGTGTGAGGTTACTGAACTAACCAGCCACGCTAAGCTGAATCTTGTAATCTAGCACTATGTTCAATAATTGCGAAACTGATGAACCAGGTTCGATTCCGGTTTCCTTTTCCTCTTACACCCGGTTCCACGAACGGCCCTTAACGGCGAAAATGAGAACTTGTTTCAGAGTTGTAGATGTGTTGTTTGCGAATCTCACGGCACCACTACGCTAATAAGGTTTCTTATATATTTAATTCCTCTTTAGAATGCATTCATTACAAGTTCAACTACATGTAGACCACCATACTTACATTAAGTACTAACTAGGACAAAACACATACAAAAACTAGCATGGCTTACTTTGCATTATCTCGAAATATTTGTACTCGAATGAAATGACTGGACTTCAAGTGACCCTTCCAGAATGGACAGAAAATTACGCCAATCAGTATACGATTGGCGGATTATGTCCTGTTGCGGGTTAGAATTCGTTCCTTCTTTTCTATTGTAATTGTCAGAGTGTTCTAAAATGGTCAATTTCATTAATTCAAGCAGGATACAAAATATGTTAGCAAATGCACAATATTCAGACACATATAAGGTAGTTTTTCAAACTATAAAAATTCAGTGTCTATTTCATACTGCTACTTTATGTCATTCTTTTTTACTAAGACAAGATGTTTGAGGCAATGCATTACACAATCATACTGATTACATGTAGTGATATGCATACTTAATACTGACACTTTCAAGTTGAAGATATGACATACAGATGGATGAAGATTTCCGAGAAAGAGGAGATATATTTCAGTGAAGTTAAGATACATTCTCTCACCAAGTTTCATAAATCTTGGTGTACCAGTGTGTATACAGGGAGCAAGCTATCTTATTATAAGCTAAACGCGTAAACTTAACCAAAGCCTGTAAAATGTGAACGGTAGGTATCCAAGACTTTCTTTTGTTGTAAGGTTATGGTCCTAATAGAGATGCATGCATCTAGTTTCATGATTCAAGCATGAACGGAATTGGAGAAAAAGACTTAAAACACAACATTTGAAACGCCAGTAAAGCGAAAACAAATGGGTTTCAGAGACGTACTTTTGCGATCAGAGTGTAGTACGTATCAAGATTCATCCCGTCACTAAGTCTCATAAATCTTGGTAAAACAGTATATAACTGACAAGAAACAGTGCAATCAACTGTTTTAAATAATGTAATTGCTTTCGTCTCTCGCTGAGTATTTTTCATAGGCAATTACAAAACAGAGACAAGACAAGCAATAAACACAAAAAGAAAGTGTTCAAATAATGTATATATATATATATATATATATATATATATATATATATATATGCTGCAAACATCTTTTGGGTTATGAACTAAACGCAAATAACTTATATGAAGTCAGTAAAATGTGAAATGTGTGTCACAGTGACATATATTGGTAATAAGGGTGTGATACGAATATAGATGCATCCAATCGTGCACTTTGATGATTCTGGCATCAACATTGCATGACAGTTAATCCAAGTCAGTGAAGCATAGAATATATGACACAGTGACCTACTTTGTGATGAGGATGTTGCTAGGATCAATACATATATATTAACCCAGTCTCATGATTTCAGGTATAACAGGTGTACAGTATGCACAAACCCTGATCTAACGTAAAAACGGAACGAAGAATGCACAACTAATGTGCATATCTGAACATATCTGTTGTAGAGGTGAATAAGAATTGTGAGACCATTTTCCCGGTATCATCTTTTTAGGGCCAGTAGGACAAAGTTAAAATTGTCGTCCCCTATACTATCTATGTAATAATTTAATATACAACTAGTTATATATATATATATATATATATATATATATATATATATATATATAATGTACCTGATGATAACTATTATTGTTTATACTGTTGATGCTGAGGTTATTAATAATATTACTACTACTACTACTACTAATAATAATATTATTATTATTATTATTATTATTTTTATTATTATTATTTGCATTATCAGCTGTAGTGATGGTGGCCTAAGAAACTTTGTAAACTGCATACATTACTCTTTCTAAGAATTCACGTATAGGACAGTAACTTAAAAGAACAAAAGAATCTTAGAACCTCGCATGTTTCCTGAGGAAACTTCAGACTTCTCGACACAATTTCCCGTTCCTCTCCTCACCCAACTTAAAACCAACAGATCCAGCATTAATGGCTACAGGTACAATGTACGTCTAAACAATTGTTTTCATTTTCTACATTATTGTAATAAATGTCCGGTCCATTTTTTATCCGTTTAAATGCACCAAGAATATCTTACTCATATTAATTTTGACAAAAACGTATCAAAAAGTTGGCTAAGTTAAACTTTGTAATAAATAGTCGCATTTGAATGACTAGTGCGATGTTTTGTGCAAGTGATCTTTCCTGAACCTGTTGAATTACACCTGCATGCTTTGTCATCCTGCAAAAAAAAGCCAGCAGGCTCAAGTCAACAATTAATTTATTTTCTGTTTAAACTTTAATGATGCTTTCTACTGACTATAAGCAACACTCCTCGGTGGTTTATACATCTCCAGGATACATCAGAGAAAAAATAATATCGATTTTATGGGGACTACAGGATGCAATAACAGTTCATCGACTCAGAGAGGTAATGCTTATAACCCTATGGTTAAGCGGTTCGTGACTTCCGGTCACAAGGGTTACACCAGAGCAAAAGTCAGAGTAACAAACTTTCATATGCAGCAACTCATTGCTACATTTCGATCGGTTCCAATTTATAGCGCTTCATGTGATACGGTCATTTCAGGTTTGCTTCTGTTATTAGGTAGCTACTCTATAATATTTAAAGCTCCAAACAACCTACCATGGTTACATCCGCTCTAGTTTTTCCCCAAAATACTGCCTATGAAGCATTGAAGTGCAGCATAACAAGTGGCGGAGAGCAACTTGTTGGTCTAGTACAAAAGCGGAGTTCGTTCGACAGTACTGGGTATCAGAAGATATCCGTCAGATGGCCTTATAAACACTCGGTTCAGAATAACCTTTAATGCTGTGTTAAGTCAAAAGCATAATAGAAACAGTTTAGTAATGTTAAACAAATGGGAGTATACAGAACGATAAGCGATGTCAACTGTTCAAATGATTTAACTCCGTTTTGCTCTATGGTTAGCATAGTATTGGGATATGTTACTAGTCTGATATTTGCCTGTTTCTCACAGAAGCTGAGCCAGCTGTTAGGCGTAATTTTACAGGTATATAAACTTTTCACCGGCCTTGTATTCATCCTGTCTGACACTCTGATACTGAATCACTGTTGTGATATTCAATAAGAATAACTCTATCCTGTAGATGGAAACGCGCCCATGCCTTTCGCCACGTACACACACACACACACACACACACACACACACACACACACACACACACACACACAAACACACACACAAAAACTGTATACTGTATATACCTCACATAGGACAGATTTGGGACCCCTAATGGCATGACACTGCACATCAGAAGTGTACACCTCTCCTGGCTGCTTCATCACATACCCTTTATATTCCTGCTTGTTGTCGTAAATACCCTTAGTGGTCACGCACTGTCTGAAAATGCAAGCATATAGTTAGTATATGGGGATACTATATGACAAATGGGAACATATACGAATATGTGTAATTAACATTAGGTCCCCGTTTTCAAATAACATCCTATACGGGCAATGGTGATTAAACATTACCCCATAGGAAAAACAAGATTGTCCGTTATACGGACAATATTAACATTACCCCATATTATTAATATTGTAGAACTGTATACGGACAAGGGAACATGTTAAATTGCTGATATATTTTTAACATGAGTGGACGGTATACAAACAATGGGAAATTTAATGTAAAAAACTCTGACATCTAATGACAAGCACATATAGCTACTGATCAATACCAACATTTACTGACCAACATCTACACATACCAACCAATACACCGTCCTACTGAAAAGCACCTATGCATACTGACCAGCACCCATACTAGCTCACACAAAGTTGGGCTGTAAAAGAAGGGGGATAAAATAGACGTGTAACCCCTATGCGCAAATTAATCGCCCTACTACCCCTATAACCTTCTTACAAACCCCTTATAAACAAAATAAAAACAAAATTCCCCTGCCACACGCATAGCTCCTTTAATCACAGAAATGATGTGAAACGAGAGAAAAGGGTATACACCAACAGTGTTAGTACAGTAGACATAGCTGATCGAAACCGTTTTATTACGGTGCGCCTGCAGTGGATACTTCTTATACCCGGAGTGACAGTACGACTACTGCTGATCTAGCTTTTATTATTCCAGAGAATAACTTGGAATAGAATTTGGCTATTTGCGATGTCTTATCCTCGCAAAAATTCGTGTCGGTTCCACCTCTACCTAACTGTCTGCATATAATGATTTCAAAGGACAAAAAAGGAAGATTAAGAGACATTTTTACAACGTCTAAAATGAGAAGAACTGATTTTTGTTCAACACTAGGAATAGAGAAACCAACATCAGATATTTATGGGATATTTTGGTGGAGCTAAAGCACCTGAGAAGAATGCATGGAGCCTCTTTGTCAAAATCCAAGAGAAATAGATCTTGACAGTCCGAGAATTCTAAACCTTACCTGACTACATCGACTCCTACCGAGGCACCAGCAGTGGCAGCAATCACTACCTTACCAGGACTAGGACTTGGGAAGGTTCAAGACACTTGAATCTGATATTGAAAAGTCCATGGTATTTTGTTTCAATCCAACGACTCCATTTCTGGGCCACCTAGTTCTCTCAGAAAGGAGATACTGCTTCATGATTAGGGAAGCAAAAAAAAAAAAAAAAATCCAGCCACATAAATAAGTGTTTGTGTCAATATCTTATTAATACTGAAACAAACTCAAAAGATGAATACATTTACGTTTTTTGGTATCTTCTCATGAATAGAATCTCAACGAAACACGAAACACGCCAGGAAAGACCATTTTATCTTCTTACTGTCTTACTTTACATTTCCTCACTGGAATTACTTTTTTCTGCTTTGGTTCTGCAATGGGTTCTTCTGTTTTAATGCCTGTAAGAGCTCCCCGTTTTACTTTTTTATTTTATTGGACACTTTGAAGACCAAAGTACCTTTTGCTTACAATGATAACAGGTATCTTTATTTTTTTTAATGAACCTACTTTCTCTCGTTTTTGATGTTCCTTTCCTTTAACGTTGTGGACATTATGTAGCCATATGCCCTTTACATTGAAAGACATAACATGTATCTTCACTTTTATCTCGATTGGAGTTGCGTGAGTCTCTCAAAAAATCGTGTTGGAAGTCTATTTTTTAATCAGTTTCTGTAAATCTCGGACTAGAAGTGTCATTTTTGTTGCTGTTTCGTCTTCAAAGACTGAAACTAAATGGGTGTATTCTCTTATGTGGAGGGAATATATATATATATATATATATATATATATATATATATATATATATGGAGAACGATCACATCCTTCCAAGAAGAAGCCAGAAACAAAGCATTGACGAGGTTTTGTGTTGCCTCATACCAAGAGAATCCTTTTGACAGGTATTCTCCCTAGAGATTTGACGAGGAAATGATGGATCCCTACCAAACACCAACCACCTCCTTCACAAGGCCGAGAGAGTCAAGATCGGCCAAGAACAAAAATCAGTTGGTGCTGTCTTAAGTGCGTTTTTGCATTCAATATCCCAACAAAGTGACATTCCAAAAATTTAGAACGACGGCTTACATTCAAATTTAGAGAGTTCAAGTCTGATGACCAGGCATAGAAAGCAGCTCCATGTATTACCGACTTATTGAGGTCTATGTTCAAGGGGTTGAACTGGCATTGCCAAACTGCATATCAAGATCGTTTGCTACTGTCGATGACTCACAACAGTTTTTTTGGGATTGAATTTACTACAGATGCGGAATTAACCTCTTCCTAATTCTTGGACAAAAGTCAACATGTGCAACAAGTCAACAATGAGTTCGACATGAACGATGGAAAAATTTACCTTTCATATGGCACAACTTTCGTCTGCTTCGGGCAGTGTAAAACGTCAAGTTGTATGTGTGGATCAATTATTGTCAACCTATAAAAGTATTGTCAAGATTAATAACCATCTAGATCAAATGTGTTTAGCCCATGCGATCGTGGTTGCCTGAGGTAATGCCGATACACCAGCATGAAAACGATTATGGGCGAACATATCCAATCGGACAGAGTCAAACAGCTGAGAGAAGCACGAATCCTTTCTCAAATGAGCAGTTCCTGAATTGCAGAACATTTAAGAAGCATTATCCTCTCGATATGCGTTGAAAGTTTATCATTGAGTCATTCGTGGAAATCTTCTGTTTCTAGGGCCTCGTTTCCCAGACGGAAAATACATTCAAGTCTATCCTCACCAAAATCATGTTGATGTCATTACCCGTATCACATAATTTCTCGGATGCGAATGTTATTGTGACAAATGCAACCAAGGAGTTAACAAACGGGCGCAACATATTTATTGTGGAGAGAGATATTGTGGCTGTTTAGGGTAGATAATTTGTGTTACTGAAGAACTAAAATTATTCAAGGTTCTACCTGCAGACGAACATACGTGCTTGTCAATTATTGACAGCGTGCTCCTCCTGCGCACAGCGTGTTCATATCAATTCCGAAGATGTACGCATTTGTTAGGAAAGAAAAATTGCCACATATGTGGTCAAGTGGTCGAGTTGGATCATAAAGGTTACATTGAGATATATTACAATGAACCGATCGATCATTTGATCACCAGAACAAGAACAAGAAACTGGAGTATCGTGTCGGCTTTATCTTTTAGGACTTTAACTATACTCAGCACACAGGGATTCGCACTCCTAATTGTGTTGCCTGGCTCATTGCGCCTGCCCCGACTGTATTCTGGAACATTTATTTCATCACTGTCGAAATTGTAACTTGATTCCAGATGGACGCAAAAGATATTTTCTGAATCACATGCTCGTTCTGATTTCGCTCACTGGGTTTTGGACCCCACGGATGACACATGGGACAAATAAGAAGTGAATTATTACATCAACTGTCATATATGCTCTACAGTCATAGCTCACAATTTCTCGGAATATGGTGACCACTTTCTTTTGAAAAATGTTTCACATTACTGCAGCAAATGTACTGTTTAATCATTTCATGAGGTATTTTGATATGCCCTTGAGAACAATGCCTTAAACGTTTGTAATGATGGAAATGTCCAAAGGGTTTTTTGCTCACTTTTCAATACCGAAGAAAATCAACACGTGGCACTTTGTCATTTTCCCGAAGCCCATTACTACGACGACGGCATGCGAACAAAGCAACGAAAAGAGTTCTGCGCCTGGTACCAAACCAACTCTTCAGACCCTATTGATTTTCAAGAAGATATGTTGACATATCGTTGTTTCATAGTGGATGTTTTACGACTTTGTTGTGGAAAATGTCAACATTTATTTCGCCAGGACGGAAGTATCGACCCCGTGAAGGAAGCTTCCACCATTGCTAAAGATTAATGTATCAAATGAACTTATGCAGACAAACAAAAACAAAGCATCGTACCTCCTGAGACGGATGAATTCGTCAGTTGTCGATATTTAGTCAAAACATTGCACTGGTTACATTAATTGTGCCAAACTCAAGTCAAGTGGATTCCAAATGCTAGAAAAGGTGAAGAAAAGAAGACTGGATCTTTTTCCGTCAATGGTTGAGATTTGGAAAACCCGCTTTTCATTGATGTTTATTTCATGAATGTCCCACCTGCTTATCTCACCGAGAACTAAAAGATCGCTTGATAGCATTTACCGTGGAAGATTTATACGACGAAACTTACCAACGACGTCAGAGTGTGGAAAGTCAAGGATACCACATGGTTGAAATGTGGGAACACGACTAAGATCGACGTTTCTAAACAGATCCAGAATGTTAACACATTATGGAAGACTACGATGTTTTGGACATCGAACCTTTGAATCAAAGCGACAATTTGTTTGGATGATGGACCAATACCACGTGCTTGTTGTACGACGAAGACCAGTCTCATGACGAAAACATCCAATATATAGATGAGTGTTCCTACTACGTTTGGGTGTATAGATATGCCACGTTTCCTAACTGTCACTCTGAAATGTTTACAAATACATTTAATTCGAACACATTCGCTAGCACGAATATCTGTTCAAACGTAAAGTTCTTCAACTGACGAACTTGCACCAGCCCGTGTTGCCTCATCATTGCCAAGGAAAGATGATGTCGTGCGTTTAATAACACGTGCAATCAACACTAGCATTATCGTTACTATGACCAAGGTTTGCTGCCTTGATAGGAACATGCCTTTCATGGATACCGATTGTTAAAAGCTTACGAAATTGTGCACTTTCCGACCACATAACAAAATGATCAGGATGATGACTCGAGACTAGATATTCGTTTTTCGGCTACGTCAACGAGTTTCTTAAATTGAAACAAGAATCCATCGGCTATTCCACCTGGTTTCACACTCCAGAAGAAAAAGACAAATTCAAACAATCGTACCGATCCTTAGAAGGCATCAACTTAGAACACGTATAGAACAAAAGAAGACGATCGTTTGTTAAATTCATGCTGAATTGTTTGTGGGGAAATATCGCTCAACGCCTGATGCTGCCAAAGACTGGATACTTGGTGGATTCAAAGCTATGATTTGGGCCTATCGACAATAATGGAAATCTCATGAAACGCATGAAATTCATACGTGAAGTTTTGATGTTGATAAATTACAAATATATGATTTTACGTGTATAAAATGAATACACTCAGAATATGTTCTTCTATTGGTCTACAACTCTTTCTCCTTAAGCGACTTAAGACACTTTTAAACATTTGTCCCCCTCACTCTTTTTCCCTCCCATATAAAGTAGCCAATACTAAATTATGTATTGGGTTTAATATTAGGATATAATACTATATGTTAGTGCTGTAAAGTAATTCCCACTTATATAGTGGGATTGTTCCCAGGCCCAGCTATGTACGGGGAATAATACAAAATCCGATGGTATTTAAAAAAAAGAAAAATAAATGTTGCTGGTTGGTTTGTAAATTTTTTAGAATAATTCTTGACAAGCTCTCTCATTTTCTTTATGTTGATATTTTCCTTGACTTCAAAAGATGATGGTTTCTTCTAGGTCGGCGTGATTCCTCCTGACCTGTATTCTAGCCTTTCTTTGTACTACACCTAGGAATGTTTTCCCTTATGTCTGCGCTTAAAGCGTAGAAAGCGGTGCGTTCACTAGTCTCTATATCTATTGTCGACTAGGCAAGAATGACTCAGATGCTAAAACGCATCCTATGTCGATTGGAGGAACTGGAGTGATATCCAAACATGCGTCACTTCAGGAGGGAGATGATCGCCTTTATAACCTCGAAGGGCCTCATCAGAGAGGTGCTGGAGAGGAGGAGGTCTCAAAGATCAAAAGCGCATGGGCGCAAAAGAAACTGGAGAGCGAGCGCCAGAACGGGGATAGGAAGCAACAACGCGTCAATGAAAGCTTGATCCCACAAACTGAGGATTGGGAGATGGAAGCAGATCTACCTCAGTTTATACCTGGCAGTCTCCATCTTCATCATTCAATGGGGTAGTGACCTATGGACCAGATGATGTGGAGCCTGTGGAGCTCGGCTAAGCAATTATTGTCACACAAAAAAAAAACAAAAAAACAAAAAAACAAAAAACACGAAAAGACCAAACAGAACAAACAGAACAACGGCCCATATTTCTCGGAAACAGAGATACTACTCTAAACTTGCTAAAATATGTGTCTGTATATGTGATGTTTGTGTGTTTTACCTATTCTGTGACTTGCCTTTAGCAACTCAAACTTAAATCCCTCTGCATTTTCATGCGTGTAAGAGCATATCTGTGTATGTGTGAGCAGCCCTACTCTTTTCATGCGCGATTAGTATGTTTGTGCATATGTGTGAATATTGTAACATTTTCTCTCCTTTCACCTCACTTATATGAATGTAATGGTTATTAGGGTGGTAGAGGACATTTTATAGTTTTTTATAAGGGGATTGCAGGGAAGTTATATGGGTTTTAGGGGAATTTTATCTGCTTTTTTTAACATCGTACCCATTGTGTGAGTCATTGTGGGTGTTGGTAAGTGGGTATAGGTGCTGGTCACTTAGAAGGTGTATTTGGTTGTAGGTGTTAGTCTGTATGTATTTGAGTTGGTCAGTAATACCTATTGTGTGTTGGTCAGATCTTTTTACATTACCTTTCCTCATACCCATATACGGTCCCATAATGTTAAATCTATGAGCAATTTTTACAGAACATTTTTCTTTTTCAGTATACAGTTTCATGTTGTTAATCCTATGGCATAATGTTAATATTGTCATTATAACGGGCTATCATATTATATCCATGGGCTAATGTTAAATTTCAATCGTACGTATAGGGTCATATTTCAAAATGGATACATTACTTGATAAACTTATGTGCCTTCCTTCCTATATAGCTATCTATATAACTACGAATATACATATCTACACATGTTTGCATGTTTTCGCACAGACAGAATGACGGACGCGTATGTTTGATACAACGGTTGCATATACTCAAATACATATGTCCTTTAAATACATCGTTCTCATTAGGCTAATTTGTCTTTATATTCATTATTTAAAAAACATACTTCTTAATCTGTAGCGGTTTCACAGCGATCGGTTCTCCCAAAGTGGGTGCGTAAAATTGTGTTCCTCCTAAACGACTACTGCCCAAGTCAGTCATCCATATCAAAGTAAGCCTGACACGAATGGAAGTTTATAATTGTATATATCTGTATATACATTGTACATACCTGTCCTTTAGCGTCTCCTTGAACGCTTCCACTGAACATTTAGAGAAAAGAACGAAGTTTCTGGAGTATGTCCAGAATGAGTAGATGTATGGCATAGAGGGGGTCATTATAAATAAATCCTCAGCCTTACAAGCTGCGGTTTTATTGTCGCCGTCGTGATATGCTCCAAGACTGAAAGTAACAAGCAGGCAAGGCGCATGACTATAAACCAGATACAGTGCAGCGTAACTATTACTAAGTAATATGGGCATTATGCAAGAAAACACATTATGGTACTTCTTTCCGATAGTATTATTATCACAATGCAAAGATTCTTTATTATCAAGGAACATACAAGTATCGTTCACTTTCAATAGGTAAGTGGCTATTAGAACACCTGAATTTATACATCGTTATGTGATCATTAGTGGGTACTATATATAAGTAATTTAGGATGGTAAAATCATTCCTTGTTATTCTGTAGGTTCTAAATTTACAAAAAATTTAGAGTGTATGGAGTTTTATTGTTCAACTGTATAAGTAGCAAAACTATCATACTGCCATATGCCATATAGTCCTTTTTCGGAAAACAAAACAAAGACCAGTCTAATCATCCTGCAAGATGGAAATGTTCATATAATCGCATTTTTGTTCCTACATGTGTAGGGTCGGTCACGCGGTCTCTCGGGAGCCTCAATAGGTCCCTTCTGTAACTTATACTATACTGCATATACAATTTAAAATCTATGTGACTTAAACATCTCACAGCCAATTGTAATCAACATTTCACAAACTATTTCACAGTTCTCAGATAAGTAAGTTTCTTTTTCCTCATGAAAATAGCTACTAGAACAAGTGGGTTGAAAATTTTCCTCAAATCCGAGAGGTCAATTTATTTTCTAACTTTATGTATTTTTACATATATCGAATATTAGGTATGTTCGACTGCCCGATTGATACAATAATTTGGTGGCTGAGATATGGGAAACCAAAACCCCGGCAGAAACCACCGCCCTTGGATTGGCGGTTACTGACAGTTGCTTGTGTGGAAATCAGTCATCCAACACGGGAGTCCAGAGGTGCTAAGCGAGTGCACGTTAATGCGGGAGACAAATAGGGAGCCAGGAGTTGACTTACCTGTGTCCAAGCTCGTGTGCTGCTGCCCACACCGTCCAAATATAATCAACTGACTCGATCACCAAAGTTCTGTAAGCAAGCTCACATACTCCCTCTGTATAACTAACACCTAAAAAGAAAAAAGAAGAAGAGTACATATCATAATTACATCCTTACAGGCTAACGTTCAACACTTACCAGATACTCTGATCTGGACTGGTAAAATGTATTGATTACAAAGACACGCTAATCAGTGCTCAGTTTATAAGACTTTATGTTACTGATCTCAACAAAATGGCATTCAACATAAAATTCACTCAATACATTGCAAAGGTAAAAGATATAAACGCTTCAAATAGAAAACCAATGTCAGAGTGATTGACAGTATACATATAGTGAATACACCCAATGCCAATAGCAACATTTGTTGGACCGAGTGTGTGTGGCTATGGACCATTGATTAAATGACAAGATAACTGTACATGATTCGTTACGTAAGCTTAAAAGTTTATCAAGATACCCATAAATAGTGCTAAAATATGGCTTTTGCATATGACAACAAATTATATCCAAATTATATCCATACTTCCTGACAACTATCAAAAACTTCGAGTCACTTTCAATCGACTGTCATCTTTCCGCATACCCGGAATAGATTTAACGTTTCAAGAACTGGCATGTACTGCTATCGCAGCTGAAAAGCTTACGGATATCGTTACATACTGGGCGTCATGAAAGTTGTCGACTGAGGAAAAGAAATGAGAAATTATCCCTTACAAAGGTTCTATAAGGCAAAACTTCAGTACATACTGATTTTTCTACACAGCATATTTTTCATAAAATAAATCAACCAATCAGCAGCCATCAGAATTAACGCCTGAAATATTCGGTGAGGACAGATATACTTACTGTAAAACATCTCTAAGCCGGCCCCTTTATTACCCGACCTCATCTACAGACTGGCCAAATAGCTTGGTCTCAATATGGTTCTTCTAATACTAATTGAACCTTCAAATACTGGCCACCACTATCAAACGGTGGAAATAATGTGTCTCTCTCTATCTATATATATATTTATCCTCAAACCTGCTCTACCAAAAACCTGCATATAAGGATCACCATTATGTGCAATCTAGATTCAGTGGTTTAATTCATACATAAACCAAAGCAGTTTTGCCTCTATATAAAGGCTACCTACCTAGAAATGCCACTTTCAGGTGGTCTTCTGAGTGTTTATTGATTTATAAATCCTAAGTTTAATTTCTTTTAGCAAAGTAAAACGTCCTTTTAGTTGTATCAAGCCATCATTATGACGTTATTTGGTGTCATATATCTACCAATGACGCCATGCCTACACGATATGTGTAGGTACTGCATTTCGCGCGAGTTGTTGTCATTCAAATACAAGTCAGCCCTCAGAGAAATCATAACGCACAGTAAAACCCCAACCACCATGCCGATTATAAGACCACACCACTGAAAAAACCACGCCGTTTATAAGACCACCCCGCTGATTCGACCAAGCGTTTAAATATTAGAAGTTAATACTTAGAGGATCCCATTATTAAGACCACCCTGCTAATAAGACCACTTTTCTTAAGTCTGGTATATCATCCAGTTAGCAAGGTTCTACAACATAGTGACACACACACACACACACACACACAAACACACATATATATATATATATATATATATATATACATATACATATTACGTGGAGTTCAGTTAGTATTAACGAATAAAAGCATAAGTAAACGTGAAACCTGTCTGACCCCTTTGTTAATTCTAAAATGTGGTCTCTCAAATAAGGTGATATTTTAAGGCAGGTGTTTAAAATATTAAGTGTCAAATACAGAATCAAATTTCCCGGTGAATTGAATGGGTTGTATATTGGAGTACTACTGTATGTCTTTAGCAAGAATGTAGAGATACAATCCGTTACAAATATTGATAATTATGACTTCTAAATGGCACTTCGTGGAGAAGGACAATTGTAGTTGTAAAGGAGCATATACTTCGAAACCATAACAGATACAATCAGTAGAAGACTGTTTGGTTTGAGTGAAAGGAAAATTACCCTTTCAACCTTTTTTAAATTTGAAAAGGTTTGCTACGAAATAATTTGGAGACGACTTGAGTGGTCCATCGCTTTAAATGAATACTGACTCCTAAATACGAAATTATTATTAGGCATATTAAGAATCAGCATGACAAATGATTTGCTATCACAGAGAGAGAGAGAGAGAGAGAGAGAGAGAGAGAGAGAGAGAGAGAGAGAGAGAGAGAGAGAGAGAGAGAGAGAGAGTGAGAGAGAGAGAGTGAGAGAGTGCACTTACCTTGAACTTCAGTATCATCAAGGGAATCGATATACAATTTGTAGCTAAAATATAAATAGTCGTTAAATGTACTTGTACAATATGCATATTTGACAGACTAGCAAAATATTTAATCCTTGTTTACAGACAAAATATGGCATTCATAACGAGATATTAGAGAAACTTATTAAAGAAACGCGAAGAAAGATTGAATAGTTTCCATTATAAAAGGAAGTGTAGACAAAGGCAAGTATAAATTGAAAAGGAAATAATAATAAAAATATTAAAAGGAGGAGGTAGAAAATACGTGCATATTATTCCTACTCATTTGTGACATAGTAACAAAGAAGTATGTAATACGAAATCCATATTTTATTTACGTTTATGTGTTTCTTATTGTTCTTCACTTCCCAGTGTGTTAAAAAATTAAATGTTTTCTTAGATCTCAATTGCACTTTTCCATTTTATTTGACTTGTTGCACCGTCCGTGATTGTTTCCTGTTTAATTTGTCCTTCCATGAAAAATACGTTTGCCGGAAGATCTGATATATATATATATATATATATATATATATATATATATATATATATATATATATATATATATATATATATATATATATATATATATACATACATACATACAGACGCACACACACTTGGGGTGAGTGTATAGCAGAGATAACAATAAAAGTTCAATTAGGTAGCAGTTGTATAAGTATAAATCTTTGCTTCTCCTCTTCCCCCGAACCCAACCCGCTTCATTCAAATCTAAATAGGGTTCTCAGCCAATTATTAGTTTTATCAAATCTAAATCTTTCGTGCAATGGAGCTCATCTAGTTATTGTTGCCGTATGTGGTCTCAGAGATAAATTCTTAATTATGTGTCAGTACCCACGAATGTAATTCCTGTCTATTTGTAAGGTATTTGTTTTATCTTTTTTTTCATTGCTTTGAAGGAAATGAATTATTCTTTAGAACATAAAGATTACAATGTGATTGACAGCCTGCATTGTAGCCACAGTACACAGTGAGTAATCAAGCATTAATGCTTTCCCGGAAGTGAAATATGTGACCCCCGGCACGTTGCTTGTTTACAGTTCAGCTTCTGCCAAAAATTTAGGAGTACATATAACAAGAATTTGACAGTAAGTTTATCTAGGGAGATACTTTTGATTAAATTATGATTTTTTAGATTTGCACACATGTAAAATTTCAGTGCTGAAAAGCAAACGTTGAGAATGTATAGGAAAATAAATGTGTATGGAGTACTTGCGAACATTTGTTTTGTTCCATGTTTAAGAAATGTTGTAAATGAGTCAAGCTTAATCACACATATATCCAGTCTAGAACTCACTCTCACACCATCTTGCGACAAACAAGAGTGATGAGCACACCCTTGTTATAGTTACAACACTGAAGATAGCACTAACGTTGCGAATACATTGGGTACACGTGGACTGCGCTCACATTACGCGCAGAATACGTTCTGAACACATTATGAAATGTCTCTTAAAGGTACCTTTTGCCACTTTTATCTGTTACGCTTAATAACATGGTGAAAATGTTTAGCCCACGGAACACAACAATACCACTGTTCTTCAAAATAAATGATTATATATATATATATATATATATATATATATATATATATATATATATATATATATATATATATACAGAGAGAGAGAGACAGACAGACAGACAGACAGACAGACAGAGATAGACAGAGAGAACCAGAATATTATCATACATGTTAGATAATGTTTAATTCATAGTCTACTGAGATTCGAACTAGGGTTCAAGGGTTACGGCACCCATCGCCTGGACTGCACGTATCAAACCCCATACCCCCTCGACAGGCAGACGTCCCTTACAAAAAGATGCTACAAAGTTGCTGATATCGGCATTCGTGCGTAGCAGACGCACCCGCTTGTCGACCCAGTAATTAATTGTCATCTAAGTACACAGTCAATCCGGATTCCTACGACAGAAATCAAGGGATAAAGAGGTTATTATAATGAGGTACAAATATACACCATATGGAGCGGAAAATGACATCCCTTTGAGATATATATATATATATATATATATATATATATATATATATATATATATATATATATACAGAGAGAGAGAGAGAGAGAGAGAGAGAGAGTAATTGGGGAAAGAGCAAAAAGTGGTATACTGCAACTGGCAAAAATATATGTGCTGCTATATCAGTCTATGTGCTAACTTGGTTCATAGGGAGTATTAATTTGGGAAGAAATCTGAAACCTCGTTTATTGGTTCTAGTTTGGATTTGTCTCCAAATAATAAATTTACATAGTTTGCTGATGGATAGAACATTGACAAAATAGGTAAGGTTGTTGATATGTTTCTTCATGATGATGGATACACACTGAAGGAATGGAAGGCGTATGCACATATCTTGCATAAAATATTTTCATAAAGACAATACATATCGATGCAATTAACTTCAATACTACTACTACTACTAATAATAATAATACTAATTACATTCGGGCATGGATGGCATAGTAGTTATGCGCTTACATTACATCTTTGTGGTCTTGAATTTAAATGATGAATACTCAACTCCACATGTCTCCCAGAGCAGTTAAACAATTGCTGTTTCTTGAAATTAACATTGGTAACTAGGCGAACTTATCTCTGTCAACGTCTGAATCGTTACGTGCTGACACATTTTGTTCTAAGCTTTTTTGACGAAAAGCACATATACTGCACACATGCTTATATATCTAGACAGTTACATAACTTAATTAGTAGAAATTTAATGTTGAATAATTCCATCATTTTTCATCCAATTCCCACTATCAACAGAAAATATATCTATAATAAAGTGTCAACATTTACAAAAGAAAACTTCCATTTTATAGCAGATGCTATTATAATGCGTAGGGGAGGTTATCTCCGTTTTGGCGATTCGTTAGTTCCAGGTTTCAGGATTGGAAGCATGTGTGCAGATGCAAAACGAATCTTTCCTGATTGCCTCCACCTCATGGACAACTAAAACTAAGCCAACATTTAAGGCCGTCAAGGAATCATCTGTAACAGCTTGTTGACAATGTTTGTTAGCAAAACAAAAAACAACAATAATACTAATAATACCACTAATAACAATAATACTAATAATACCACTAATAACAATAATACTAATAATACCACTAATAACAATAATACTAATAATACCACTAATAAAAATAATACTAATAATACCACTAATAACAATAATACTAATAATACCACTAATAACAATAATACTAATAATACCACTAATAACAATAATAGTAATTCATAAGCTGTTATATTATAATCGTTAGAGATTTTTAAAAAAATATTATTAGGAAGACTCTGAAAAATACTCAAAGCAGCAGTTGGTTCGCTCAATGGTTAGTTATGAAATGGCAATTTTAGCACTTTTTTATGTATATCATGCCGAGGAAATGGGCGTTAAGTGCCTTTCCCAAGGACACATTTGAGGCAGCCGTGCTGGCTTGGCGTGAACAACACTAGTATTTTACCCCAAGTATTTTCGGATAATTTTTATTTTGTTTTGTTTTGCTTTTGTTTATATAAATTTCGAATAATATAGCAAAACGATGAGTAGGCTGAATACAAATTTTAATTACTCCAATCAACATATATAAACATATCCTAACTGCATTACAATTTGTACAACATTTTGTTTCCGTACAAAAGACACTGCCTAAAATTTGTATGGTGCCACCCAAAATCATAATGTACCGTAAAGATTCTAAAATTGTCTGCTTTGTGTTGATTTAACCATATATATAAGAGTTTTGGCGCTGGATTCTAATTGAGATAAACTAAAATAAAATTCAGCAGTATTTGGTCCATGTCAGTGAAAGTCTAATGAATGAAGTTTAATTTATAATTTGGAAAAATTAAAGAGCCTCTGAGATGCAATAAAAACTATAAATCCCTTTTTGACCGTGTTCCTGGTGTAACCAATGGAACGCACTACCCAGCGTAATTTAGACAAATATCACAATATTGTTAGTCAAGAAAACTATAAAAAGATATGGTTTGCAGGCTGCTCTACATTAAAAAATGTTGTGACAGTTTGTTACTTACTTTATTTTAGGAAAACATTGAATATTGTGTATTAGTACCTGGAAAGATCAAACCGTATTAAAAGAAGTAATTACATTTTCAGAGACAAGAGTAATTGTAATATTCCGTGAGCTATAACTTTTCGACAAAGTATGAAGCTTTAATGATGAAATTTGGAAAATGTATATTTCCTGATCATGTATCCACGTGTTTGAAACGCATTCCGTGCGTAATTGGGGGCATATATCCTCAACGTTAGGGTTTAACCTCGTGTACATACACTTACCCGGTAAAGAGAATTGCGACGTCGGAGACTAGTGCATTGTTCCCGTTGCTTTCCAAGTCCCATACTGCGAGATCCTCATGATAGTTATTTGCATCAATATATTTTGTGTCGTTATATATCATCACATTAGAAGACTTGTGCGGAAAATCAGTTTCCCTCTATACGCACAAAAATGGGAAAAAATTGAAAAAGATGTTGTATTGGTTTCGATCCATCTCCTAATTTAGTATTAAAATGCACACGAGGTTAGCAAGAGAGGTGAAGAGGAAAAAAGCTACATATTTGTTTCATGTATTTTCCCAGTACATGGATAGCTCTGTGTCACGGTGCACCATACAATCTACCTTATAAAAGATGATCGGAGGTATGATGATTAGTGCAAATATAAAAGCAACAAAAACATATAATGTACGGATGGAAACAAAGAGAGAAAGAAATTAAGATGAAAAGGAGAAAGGGAGGGGGACTGTTGGACAAGTACGCTATACCTCATTACGGTTACATACCAATAATTTGTCAGAAAGAAATCTATTAATATATAATATATATTTTGAACATATACATCTGTTACATATGCATTCATCTCATTTTCTCTCTCTCTCTCTCTCTCTCTCTCTCTCTCTCTATATATATATATATATATATATATATATATATATATAGATGCAAAATAATGGTAATTTGATATAGACGTGCGCATTAGCTTCTGATGGGGCTGATAATCAATGCATTTAAAATATATTAAAAAGTCTATGATTCAATGAAACCAAGAAAATCTCCTAATCTGCAATGTTTCAAAGCAATGGTTTTTGCAATCCCATATTGCAGTTTAGGATATATGATTCTAAACATGGTGTCTTTTTCGCATCCTTCTTTTTGGTGTAAACTTGTTGTTGTTAATAATATGGTTTCCAACACAGATACTGTTTTTCTGACTCTGACTCAGTAAAACCAAACATTACATTTTGCAACTTAACTCGGTAATGTGCAACAAATACTTTATATCTATAGACTTTCTTAAAATATATGAGATAGTATTTCCGGATTGATTTTGCACAAAGGATTCCTATAGTCATTGAATATACCAGCTTTTAGTGAAGTAAGTATTAGTAAGTAATATCCTATGTACGTTTAGTCAAGTTGGTACTAGTGAGTAATTTCCTGTGTAATAATGTATACTGGAACCACAAGATACTATTATCTGTAATAATTTCATGGCTGTGAGGAAAAAACCCTTTTCCAAGGAAAATATACTAGAATAATGTAATACCGCCATTAATCAATAGCGTGGGTGCCTCTGACATATTTTACTATAAGTGCAAGGTGCACTGAGATCGAACGACTATGATATGTGGTTTAAATCTAACAATACAAGAGTTCTTTGTTCCACTATTCTCTTATAAGGGGTCAGACTTATTTGGGAATATTCATTCAACATATTTTTGATTTTGCTTGTAAATTTTGTCTCATAGTTCATGTTCGGTATCTGGTTTAGCTACGTACACAAATGTATACCAAAACTGTAAAGGGTCTCTGTTCCCAGTTGAGGTTAGAAGCTACACATACATTTGCTTGATGTGTTTTGTGCTCCCTCACTAAACGTGTGTTTGATCTAGATTAACATAAATATATAAGAGATTTGATCATATAACTTGTATACATGCACTGTACTACTATTTTTCTGAGTCGTTTATAAATATGGGAGTGTCACCAGCATATTGCGAAATAAGAACGTATATGTCATTTACTGGTTACCCCTACTACTGCTATTACGTGTGATCATTATTGTTAATATCTCAGCACACAGTAGAAGGAAGTAAGGGGTCAGCAAATTCCTTGTCAACGTCCAGGATGAATATTAAACCATGTGGATACGTGTACATTAAATATAAAACAAGATTTAATATCCTTATATCAATATCTGTTGCAGTACATAATCTTTTTACTGAACTACCAACATTTTACAATTGCTCAAAACTTTAGAAACAAATGTTTAGTTTCCCGAATTGAAAGCTTTTGCAAAATTAAATCATAATATCAAAACCTAATATTTTACATTTCTCTGCATAAGACATTAAGACATACACCAGCCTGTTGTTTTATCTATAAATATACCAGATATGAAGCCAGTTTAGTTTTAAAAATGTTGCATAATTGGTGTTATCAGAAATCTAAACTGTATTGTGACAGAAACTATATCTAACCTAGTACTAGTATTCCATTAAACTGGCGTTCTTGTCCCCACCTCTCTTTTAAATAATTGTTAATTTTCTAGGCGGCTGAAAATGTGGGCAGAAGAACTTAGATTTTATTTAATTAAACTTTTATGATACATTCATATATATAATAAAGAACAAGTTATTGCATTGTTAAACTTTGCCATTTAAACTTCAACGCCATATTGATTTCCGTTGTAGAGATGGAAATATTCTGTTTCATATTCTGACATTGACGCAGAAATAGGTTGGGATTATTTGAGAAATATCAATTGTAATGAGCTATGTGCATGTATTTATAGTTCGAGCAAATCATCAGATTTTCCATTGCAGAAGAGAAGAATTATTGTATGATATAGATTTGTTTATGTTTTATTTGTACGATCAATTATATTAAAACTAGAACGTTACAGTCTGTTCACCTACTTAAAGTCGCTAGAATCATCATCACCTCTACCAATTTTGACTGTAAATCAGAATGTTACATCTGTTGTAATAGAGGGTTTAGATTAAATCGTGTGTTCACGGAAACAACATGCACTCCATCGAAAGCACTCAAGGACCTGCAGGAATCCTCAGTTCATAAAATGTCTTACCTCGATAAATACAAACTCAGAAATGAAGATACGGATTGATATACTAGGATCTTTTATTTTTTTGTAGCTCCAGTTTACCTGTGACAAAAGAAAAATACAAGTATTTCACAGTGTTTATAATTTACGACATCAAAATGAAAACGTACAAAATATTGCTTTTTAAAATTCTTTTCAGATGATTTACAAGTAGAACACGCATAATTGTCTACGTTTGGCATACAAAGAATGTTACAATTTGTAAAGAGAGATGAAAAGACTCTAAACTGGACACTATTAATATCAAAAGTTTGGCAGTTTCATAGAGGTCCCCAATATATGAACGTCTGCTTAGTAATATAACTATCCTTTTGGGACAATTTGTTTTTCCAAGTCATACATCGCGACCCGTTTACTGAGCTGGCCGGAAGAAAAAGGGACATGTTTACAGAGGGTCCGGCGTAGGGAAATTTCATTGTAATTACAGATAGAACGAAATAATAACGCCAATTGGTCAACTATTTTTTTTAGAAATTCAATCAAGTGAGATTCATGCAAGTATCTCGAAAATATTCCCGGTTTAAACAATCAAAAAGAGATTTAGTATGTCATGCAGTATCACGCATAGTTCCAAACCAAATCATCATTTTTTTAAAAATATGCAGTATGTAAAGTAAAGGAATGTTAATGTGTTCAGTAGTTAAGAATACATTACTTACACCGTTCATAATGTGTGTGCAAGCTTCTGTTATCTTTCCTTTCACTAGACCCCTTCTTGCTAGGGGATTTAAGGGGTGTACCATCGATGAATATCTGCAAGTAGAGATGAAATATATATTTTATATATGTGTGCGTTCGTTCGTGCATGTGTATAGTTTTGTGTATGACAAAAGATAAGTACAATATGCACGATACTTTGATAAATACTCTCAGTCTCAGGAAAGAAGTAGCAGTTTACTTGCAGAATAAATCATTTTGTCTTCGTCTTATTTGCGACACTCATGACTTTTGCTATGCGATTCGGACTCGCGGGAATAAAAAGCGCGAAAATATAGCAGTTTCATTATCGCAATCGGTTCATCATTAATTATATCTTCCAATCGCATTGCGAATTCAGAAATAAAATCGCACTTGAAATTCGCAGAAAATGTATAGGGCAGAAATTATGTATGCGCGTATAAACAGAGAGGCGAACATGGAACCCTCGTAAATACTTGTGCGTTCAACTAATTTGTGACTATTTATCAATGCAATTTTGCCCTTTTTCAGTTTAGTTCATAACTGGATAAACATGTAAAAAAATTGGTTTTTGCAGCACTGGCAGGGATAGATAAATGTATAGAGAGATAATTAACTTTGAGCTGGGGTGGTAAATAGGCAGGTAGGTTGGTAGAAAGATAGACGTATGATGTAGATGTGTAGGTTGATAGATATATGTACGTATGTATTTGTTTACGGTAAGAATTTAGTTATATATATATATATATATATATATATATATATATATATATATATAATAGATTTATATATAAATGGACAGATAGTTATGTTTTCATGCAAATATATCACTTACAAGTCCCATATTCCTGAGTCTATCAGTACGTTGACCTTGACATAGTAGAGTTGTTTTTCCTGGCAATATTTATCTGTAAATATAATTTGCAATGAGAAAGTATATTCATGTTATATAGCCTCAGGCTCTATTAATACATAGAAATCTAGTCTATATAGTCTCGGCCTTTAATAATATATATAAATCTGTATCGTTTTTGAATTTTTAATACATAATACATTGATGTAATTGAGTTCACATTAGCTTCCAGGTAACATTGTATGTTCTTCCATACTAAGGTATGTTCTCAGAAGACATGTAATTTCCTAAGAACATTAAAGGCACATACTATAATAAAACTGACTGTATCATTGTCATCCTGAGTTATCTAACCATCTTCATATGCGATATTATCTTAGCATTTTTATACGTGATAATATTGCACCATATCCGTTGTTTCTTTCATTATAACTGTTCTCACCTGTTGCCCCTCTGTTATGTAAAGCTGCTACATTTCGGGATGATAACGTAGCGTATGAGGGATGAGATTGTTTTTGTTTGAGTTGTCCTTGGAAACGTCGGTGAAGAGCTCTAAGTTCTTGTTCTCCTTTTTTCGCATCGACGTATGGTGCATCTGCAAAATGAGATATTCTTTATCAAATCAAAGGACCGTGAGGTACGTTTAATTTCATTTTGCTGCATTTTACTCTACCTACAAACAAACATGGATTTAAGCTAAGGGCACTGGAGAGAGAGAGAGAGAGAGAGAGAGAGAGAGAGAGAGAGAGAGAGAGAGAGAGAGAGAGAGAGAGAGAGAGAGAGGGGTTTAATCACAGTGATATTTCCGTAATTTCTCCCGATCTTGTTTTCCTTTTAAATCAAAAGAGAAAATAAATGTCCTTAAACTGTAATTGATACAACAATCTATAGCTGTCGTGCTTAGTCTACCGTAATACTGTAATTGTGTTCAGGAAAGGAATTATACATTCGTGTCTTTTTGCAGTAGAACAAAAATGTGCAAAGAATGCTTCTGCAGATTATATGTTCTAAATATAATAAGATATTGCAAACCTTTCTTTTCGCCTGAATTTCCTCTTTGGATATGGCTTGGTCCTGTAGAACATATCGTTTGCCAAGACGACTTGGAACTTTCAACAAGTTTTTTGATGTGACTGCATTCTCCGCTGGTCGAAGATCGTAACTACTGTCTCCTATTCGTATGTGTCCGTTCTAGAACATACATGTATTTGTATATAATCAATGAGGTCAGTCAGCTTGGGTTTATCCTGTCTCTAGTTATCTATTGAATCATGTAGAGGAGACAACACTACCAATGAGATAAATCCGGTATAGGTAGATTCATACAATGTAGTTACAAGAGTAGTTGCTACCGCACGGAAAGCGTAATAAACTAAAATTACTATGAAAGACACTAGAGATAACGTGTGGATCAATTAGTATCCTTTTAGTCTATATTAATATGTTATACAAAGTTATAAGACACTGTACTCTATGTACTATCTCTATGCTACCCAAAATAACTCACGGGATATGGAAGTATAACAAGGTATTAAGTGGTATTACAAATAACATGCTGTATATACATGTATAGACTAGAGGGAAAATACTTAAGAGAGCGAATGCAATAGTACCTGCGAAGGTGGCTGAAATGCTGACTGAAATGGACTAGTAGCTAATATATCAGCTGAATAGGTGACAAATATATTCGCTAAAAATATACCTGAGAAATCACTGCTTAAACAAGCATCCACAACTGAACCAATACCTAATGTTTTGTCTATAACTGAATCAGTACCTAAGGCTGTACCTATAACTGGCCCACACTTGAACCAATATCTAAGGTTGTATCAATGCCCATACCTGAACCAAAGTTTGTGCCTAATGCATCTCCTAAGTTATCAAAATACAGAAAGAGCTAACATATAAATTGTGAGAATGAAGTAATGGTAAAATATATAAGGAAACACAAGAAGATATGCCGTAAAAGTGGTAATACTTGTAATAAGTGAGGCAATCATAGTAGTAACTATAAACCCTCTAGCTCGGTTAACAATCCTAAATATAAGCCTAATAACTATCACTGTCTCTATGACCTACTATTTAATGGCAATTCAGCATTATCCGTAACTGGTAACGAAGAATATCCTGAGGCTTATTATGAAGAGCAAATAAATACTTATGCCTCGATCTTGTGCTAACTTGGTATTATAGCTGCTTAGCCATTCCTCTTTAACAGCTGACGTTTCAGGTCCTAATGGTGACAATTATTGGCATCATGCAGACTTCCAATGGTACTCTAAATCATCTTCCAATATATAACCTGTTTTGAGTCATGTGGAATATAATCTGGTAATTTATCTGGTGAAATCCATTTAAATCCAGAAGCAGGCATCGGTCACGGCATAGCTCAATCATAAAGGTTATTGCAAATTACGATCCAAGAATTAGGTTTATTTTTGTCATACGCGCTAACTAATGGATTATTAGCGTTATATCTTTTTTGAGACCATTGAGAACCCAACTCTTAATCCTTTTTCTATAAATAGATGCATATTAATGTCTGCTACTAATTCTAATTCATCTTTTGTTATTTATAATAATGCAATCTAAGACATACCTGGGATAAAATAATGGGTTGATCTGAAGGTAATGTTTGATGACCATATTTCTAAAATGTTCAGCTAGTAACAATAAATCTGTTTTTAAATATCTATCATGATAATCGCCTAAGTTCTTTATTTCACATGTTGCCAATACTTTTTTTGCATGGACCAAATCTTCTTCTGATATTCCAGGTTTACTTAATAATGAATAGTTTATTCTTATTCACTTTTTCAAAACTATCGATATAAGGAGATGGTTAAACACCCATATTAATATTATAGCAGTGAACTGTGAAAAAAAAACTACATCTGAAAGTACTAACAATACAAATAAAATTAGATATCACAGACATGATACACGTTTGTAATAGTGAAACATTATATTACATGGATATAATCAAATGTAATATATCTTATAAGATAATAGTCTTAAATAATTGGCAGAGCTGGATGTGTCATACAATATTACAGAAATAATGCATCCATAAATAAAAATAATAACTAAGTTTGTTTAAAGTATGGTTGCATAATAATCGCTTTTAAAGATACGACCTTAAATGTTTAAACTATTATATTTAAGAAAATTATAATTACTCGATAATAAGTTTAAAAAAAAAATCATCACAAATGTGGCCGCTGATTAGCCTTCAGACTTTAGATTAAATTATTAATCAAGATTTAGAAATGCTGCCTGCTGAAATTGGTAAATTACATAATTTAGAAAACTGTTATATATTCTTTACTAATATGCATGCATTACCAGTCGCTATGAACAAACTAATTGGCCTTCAGAAACAAAAATTATAATGCAAACAATAAATGTATATTTTACTTACACGACAGAAGAGTTGTATGATTTTTTTTTTTTTAATAATAACTCATCATTAATTTATATAATTTGAGTTATTGATTTGCAACTGTAAACATTCCTGGTGCTTTCAAAATAGATCGAAAAAATATTAAATATGTAGTAATAATGGAAACATTGTAAAAGTTGTTATTGAATATGGTCATTTGTCAATGAAGCAATATTTTGATTTTGAGTCTTATTTCAAATGTGGAAATATATCAAAACAAGATAAACGGTGAAGATAACAACGCAGATGGTTCTTGTTGCGATACAAATGGATATTTTTGTTTCAGTTGTTGTAGCACATACATAATACCATACAGTTTATTCAAGGAGTTCATGTTAAAATACTTCTGTTTCACAGGGTGGGAGTCAACACTCAACAAGAATGTGTTCCACTGGCATTGGACACTTGCAGGATATGCACTCTGGTTTAACTTTTAAATGGTATGCATGAGTCAGGTATGTGTGTACGATACGCGATAGGCATAATAATACATCGTCACTGCGATTTGTCCTATATGAGGGAGGCCAATCTCCAATACTTGATTTGATGTTCAAATGTGTGTCGATGAAGTTTTCATTCCACATAGTTTGCCAAGTATTACAAATATGTTGATGTATAAGATATGTATAGTCAGTGTATGTAAACTTCCATTCGCAAACGGGTGACTCTAGGGCAGCTTTGGCTGCTTTATCTGACCTTTCATTGCTCTTTATACTATGTCCATTGGCAGCCAACAATACCAAATTCTTTTCTTAGATTGAACGCGCACATCAGATCGTCATATTTCAAATATTGCATGGCTTTCAACGTGGAAAGGGAATCGGAAAAGGTGATACAATTTGTTTTACTTTTATAGTAAGAAAGAGAGTTTTTTAAAGTAGTTCAGAGATTTAGTATGGTTGTAATTACGGCAGTAAAATATGAGGCTTTATCCGGTAACCAGTTTTTGAGATGGTGCCATGGGGTGTTACAATGGCAGCTCAAACTTTGTGTCCATCTTTCGAATCGTTTTTATACAGGGACTCATGCCTACGAAAGGAGGCTCTGATTTGATTGAACTTGCACTGTACAAGGTTCTGATAACCAAGATTATGATTTGGGAATACAGAATTTTGCAATATTTTCAGCACTGTTTCTTGTTTCTTCTAGGTAAGAACAACTTTGTATGCCAAAAAGGGGAATTCAATGTGGTTTCTGAGTTTACAAGGCTTCGTATTCAGGCCTTAAGACTATATCATACACGGGATTAGACGGATTAGAATATAGTTTGGTGTTTGGTAGTATATTCAAGAGCCAATTTCGTTCGTCTGAGATAAAGTGAAGGTTCGTTTGTTTCAACATAGAGGTTTTCTGAAGGGAAAGTTGTAAATGCACACAGACACAGTCTCTGTCCCTGGTTGCTTAGCGGGTCAAGCATCTACAGATCAGATTTACAGGCTGATACATACCCAATCGAATATAGTCAAGTTTAGATCTTACCAATGGCTGTATAACAGGAGCAAGACTTTCCCATCTGTTCCCCAATCAATATTTGCCATGCCACTTATTCAATCCTGTTTTTTTACATTTGAGCCAACGATATATAATATGCGAAAGAAAAGTTAGTTTACTGAGACATGGTGTCAATGATGTTCATAGTTGCTTACTGGCCTTTATAAATGCAGTCGCAATCACTGGCGTGTTTATTCCCATCTTAATTCATATATGAACCATGTCTTATGTAGAAGGTGATCTTGCTCTAATCATAATAGGACTACATATTTGTCTAACTCTACCTATTCATATGGAACTATTTCACGTGGCATGTGGATTTCTCACAAGCAGTGTCGATTCATGCATGATAGTGGATACATATCCTCTATCACGACGGTAAATGTGCGATACGTGAATGAACTAATATTATGCCTTGGCTTGCCTAATTCATACTGTTTGCAGACTTATTGCGTACAGACCACATTTGTTTTAGCATACCACGTCTCTAATGAAACATTAATGCAAAACTGGACTTCAACTGATGCGAGAGACACAATATTCCACTAGATTATTAATAGTGAACCCTAAACATTAAGATATCATACATGCAGAGCAAACATAAACTTTAATAAGTAACGCATCGATGTGTGACTGACATATTGGCTACGTATTGCATCATACATGTTCTTAACCCAAGTATATTGTTGATAAACGGTTTATAGTGCAATCAACCAGCATTGATTTATTACGACTACATATTGTTTTGCATTTCATTTGCACTTGCACGATAAATGAAAACAAAGATCACACTAAAATATTAATTCCATGACTGACTTTATACACTAATATATCATAATCCTTGCTGTTATTATCTTAAAGAATTGTACGAGGAATAAGTTGAGTTCTGAAGGGTCAGATTACTACAACAGACACAGGCAGACAGACAGACAATCAGTTGCTAAATCTACAGCGGTGCAACCTGTCGAATGACATGCCTCGCCAAAGGTGACGCAAACACAAAATGTTTTCTGTTAGTATATTAGTCTATAAGGAATTATTATCGTATTAAGCTTGTTCAGTAACGCAGACGGTATAAGGTTTGTATTTCAAATCAATTAGTTTGCAGTACGAATCTTCCTGTCATAATGTTATTCTTTGTTGAGAACGTTTTTAGTGTCTAAACTCGGTCACTCGTAAAGCAGAGCGTGAAAAATTAACTTCGTTATCGAGCTAATATCTCATATGTGGTATAAAACAGGACATAACAAATGAATATATATATATATATATATATATATATATATATATATATATATATATATATATAACTATATTGTATAGTTAAAGTAAAATACGCGTGGCTGACTCTATAGTGTACGCAAGACATGTACAAATAAAAAGGCATGGAAACAATTTTGCAAAGTGCATCGATATGTTTAAATATGAAAATATTCATAGGAGTTAAATCCTAACAAAACATTAACTGTTTCTCTCAAGTACACTGTACATTTTACTGTAAAATCAATTAAATAATTCTCAGATGTTTTAACAAATGTTTTAGTGAACTTTCAGATACGCCTTGTTTGGAAAATGGAAATGTAATCCTTAAAATCTGAAGGAGCATTTGAATGTCATGATATATGTCGGAACATATTTACTCGTATCAGATAGCAATATATACGAAACATCATTAGCGCAATTCCACAAAACTGCAGATGTAAATGGTATCATATCATCACCAGTTATTACCAAGTCTGTATCACATAATTAACCTAAGTATTAACACAAATTAATACCTAGACCGTTTAAAATGTGCTAATATAACACCCGTCGTTAAGAGCGAAGTAAAGGATGATCAAATTAAATAAAGGCAGAGTTCTATCTTGCTCTTAGCATGAACAGATATTTGCTTTTAGCAAATGCTCGATCGTTAGCTATTACTCCTCAAATTATAGCCGAAGCTGCATTCAAAGCTATGGTGTTACAATTATGATTGACACATTTTTATCAGCTTCATTTTACATTCTGAACTATAATTATTAGGTCCCCTTATCAATTTCATTCAGCGATTAAGCATTATGTTCGTCTGAATAGAATGCATGCGAATATTTTACACTATAAAGTCTTTTTTCAGATTGTTCTCTTATTTAGCTCTAATGTGTAATCTCATGATGCTATTTATCTCTAATCTAATTAAAATATAGTTTCGTAAGAGGATCGTGGATAAATAAATATTTATGTTGATAGAATTTGTGTACAGGGCTGATGTTCTTATTTAAAGGATATTTGCTGCAAAATGTTTATTCATCGTAACTTATATTCAGCAAAATGTGATGGAACGTCGTTAAATCCATAACTGATAATTAATTTAGGGTGTAGTGTTAGCTCCAATTTTACCGATAATATCACCTACTTCAATACCATCAGGATACTCCTGAGTCGGAACAATGCAAAAATCGCAAAGTAATACAAGTTCTCGCAAAATGTTACTTTTCTCTTCAATCTTCTTTTTGTTATTATCAAGTTACCTTTTTAATGTGTGAACCAAACGAAAGTAAGTTAAACCAATATCCGCGTTCAATTCAGTTTTGATTGTATCTAATTTTACTTTCTTATTTCGGTTTTAACTGTAAATATAAAAAAAGCTTTTCCCTGCCTTTTTAATTTTCTTGATAAGAAGTACTATTAGCTATTCCACTGAACAAATGGTATACAAGAAAGCACGCTGTTATTGATAAACTCGTGTCAGAGATATAACTTACTGCTTAATAAACGATCAGCAAATAAGTCTCACCTTGTTAAAGTCAGTTTCATAAACGTCCGTCCGAGGTGACACTTTGTTATATGTTGATGAAATCCACTTTGTGTGACTGTGTCTTGCCGATCATTCAACTGAGCAATACTTTGGTCTGGTTTGGTTTTAATTGCCATTTTTCAGTACATGATAGGGTGCTATACATTGCGGTCAGTATGTTTGGTGGAGGAAGAACCCGGGAAAACCCTGGGAAGAATCGACCCACGGGAACCAACTGACAAACTTTCGCACATACCCACGTTGGCCGACCCCGAAACTCGAACCCACGGAGACTGAGGTGAGATATGCGTGATATGTAAAGGCAAGCGCTTTATACCACTCGGGCACTCGGGATCATAGCAATAATCTGGGGCGAGATATATAAGTCAAAGGCTTGCACGCGTCTGGCACAAACAGTGGTATGACGCCGTTTTCCCTTTGCGTTATTACTTTGATTGAAGAAAATACATCATTTTGTTTGGCTTTAAAAAACCTGCGAACTGAAACAGATTCAGTACTTGCTTGTAAATGCCTCCGGTTTATGTATAGTATTATACTAAGTTGCAGGAAAAGGATACATTGCTGTACTTATTAGCTTTTTATTTTAATCTGAAGTCCATCCCAGGATTTTTACAACCATGGTGTACGTCTCCGTGGGAGACGATGTATTCCTAATCTGTAACAATTAGAAGTAAAGTGTATTCCGTTTGAGTTAGAGTTTCTTTCGGGTCTAGAAACGCAGTGCAATGTCGACGTATTAAAGCCAAACTAACTTTGTCCATTTATTTACACTATAGGGTTATTTTGTGCTAACTAACAATTAGCACAAAACTGAGGGTTTTTTTTAATAAATAAACGAGGCTTTATTTCCTGTTTTTGCTCATTCATATGTAATATTTTGTTGATTTGTCTATTATCTGTTCATATGCTCTACTATACTACAAGTTCAATCTCATGTTTCTTACGCAATTGTTAAGTTTCTGCTGTTATGTAATTCGTTTGTTCTATCAGTTTTTCTCTGCTGTTATTACAAAATATTACAAATGATTGTTTTGCACCGCACGCATGCATGCTGCATAATTGTACCATTTTATGTAAATAGTTTACTTTTTAATTGCTACTAGATGTTAAATGAAAGTCCTGTAATAACTGAATATTACATAATCTGTATATCTAGCCGCTATAAAAGGTGTACTAGTTTTTAGTTCAACCCGATGGTTTTCACATTATATCAATGTCAACTAAGGTTCTCTCATTTTTTAATAATTTGTTGCGTCTAAACGATTTAAAGATGTATTAAAATATGTATTGTAAACAACGTGTCCAGAAAAACTTGCATAGGTGATCTAGTATATTTGTGTGAATCTCTGAATGAAGGTTGAACAAACAATAAATCTTACAATGATTGAATCGACATTAATTGGTTTTCATTACCTATTATTGTTTAACAATCTCGTATGCCAGCACCTTGAAGTCTTTACATTATATTTGTTTTTAGCTATTTTAAATATAGATACAATTTGTTCCTTGCGTGCTTGTGTAACGATTATTGAGATTTCTATATTAACCAGTCTTTCAATTCAGGGTGTTTTAATTTCTTCTTTTGTTCAATTTAATGTGTTCCCACAATTGATTTATATGTGTAATCAACTGACATTTGATGATCGTAGTGAAGATGTCTTAAATACCGTTGCTTTGAAGCAATACAGACGATGTGAAACATCCAGAGAGTACCTAACGTTTAAAACACATATAGTTTGGTGTAATCAACAAGCCAACAGGACATTCATCCACAACAGGAACTTCTGTTTTTAAAATATTGAAATATTTCTTCGATCCATTCTAACGTATGATCGATTTAAAATTGCTTTAGATTTTGCATTAATATGGATTAATCTAAAAAGCAACTATATATGCTGGGTCTCCATGCGCTGGTTTGAATCATCGAGTATAGATATCCATAAATGATAACTTTAGATCAAAACGTTGTAGGTTGACCTCTAATGCATAGATGGTCCACTAAAATGATACCTGCTCACTTATGATGACCACAGACCCTATTCTGATGATAAACTTTCTCTGAGTGCATATAAGGTAAAACAATGCTACGGATCACCCTATCGCTCTCTGTCTGTCTGTCGGTCTCTCTTTCGCTCTCCCCATCCCTCTCTCTCTGTCTACACACATACATGTAAAACACATGAGTTGGCTTCTTGTCACGCAGCGTATCTACATAGCATTCGCTGTCGACAAAGTGTTTTATTCTATATAAATACAGGTTGAAACTATGTACTTTGTGTTAGGAAGACAATGATCTTTCTCTAAGCAAAAGAGGACCATATGATTCTCGAAACTCTAGCTTCATATTTGCATACGGAACCCATCTCCCTAAAAACCAGAATGTAACTATTTCATGCGACTCGTGTACTCAAATCGCACACGAATCCCCAATCTCGATCGTAAAGACTTGATACGTAAATGAACCAATATTATGTTTTTGTCATGATGTCGACCTGCCATATAGCACACAGTCTATATCCCGATAATAAGCTTCCTCTGACCGCTTACAGGGCAAGTCCGTATTACCGATCTGCCTAACGTTTTACACAACGATACTTCGTAGACAGCTTATTTGGCTTCTGAACATAGCGAAGGTCTTCCGTTGCGCAAAGTAGCGTAATGCGGAAGAAAAATTCATATAAACTCCAGAGTAGCCTATAATTTGCCGTGGAGGACGACCAAAACCATTGCACTAGGAATTATCATTTTACCCTTTACTGTAGCAATTGTAAGTCGAAGAATCATCGTGCTGAGGCTCAAGAAGGAATGGTGTATCTATCTGTAAGTCTACAACGCTTGCCTAGTTCTAAGTCCACCGCCCACAAACCCGATGATATAAATACTGTCTGCATCAACGACGCACATCATTTTGTTTGATTAAGCTAAGCATTATCAAGAATGACTCAGTATGACTTCTGATGCCTATTGATTGGCTGATTATTCTGAGTGAGAAATGTTTTATCAACACCAACATTGCATAATCAAATAAATAATCACCACTATCTTTCGAATCTAAAAATGAAGACAGGAATAGCAATAACTCAGACATCTGCGTTGTTACAATACTTTAATAATATTTAAGCGCTCCAGAAACTTTAAATTAAGTGCCAAGAATGAATCTTTCGTAGAAGCGTTACTTTTATTTATATAAAATATGTTGATACGTTTCGCATTGGGAATCTTGGATGGCATCCCTGATGTCCTAAACTGAAGGCTTCAATTCGAAATCCTGTCCATCATAAATGAAGCATAACAACATGAACGCGTTGGTTAATTGATAAATCTCGGTTATCTTTCTTTGTTGACATAACCATGTTTCTTTGTGTGCAAAAATCATCTTGCAGAGATTAGACACAAAAATTTACGTTTCGAGCTTAATTAACTAGAAAGTCGAGGAATGTTATCAAAAAGAACGTATATCATCCTATGTTTCACTGATCCGTTGTCTTAGATAATTTTCGTAACTCTGCTGTGAGTAGTTTGTTTTTCTAGTTTTTTTACCTGCCACTACGTGTGTCTACAAAAACCAAGGTTTGTTGTACCTACTGTGGATTTTAGACCGTTATTGTGCCTTCAGCCATGATATAGCGGTTGCTTTTCTTGTCTTTGTTTTGGCGATAGTAACGAATGCCGCTTCTTCTAGATTTAGAGCTAACTGCCACAGGGCAGCTCCATAACAACGAACACGGATAAACACCACCACAACAAGAAAAAGTTTTGCACTCTTATTATTTGACCCGTGACCTTCACACAGAGCGTGAACAAATGTATGTGTGTATATGTGTGTAAAGAATTAGGACTCATGCAATGAATACATTATGCACAAGGTTGAAGTCATAGGTTCTAAGCTGAATTTCTGGACTTTATTCTGTGCAAATTAGAACTCTGACAACCTATGAACAGTAGAGGTCGTCTGTGGGCAAGTCTATGAAACTTGAGTGTGTAAGTGTGCGAGTATCTGAGTAAGTTGCCGTCTTAGATTTTGCATCTGTAAGGTTCGGAAAAAAAGCTACACCTTTGTGTGGAATATAACATGCAACTGCTCGAAATCACTAGGCAGCAGAATATTATACTGTACATGGAAGGGATTATGTGTTGTAATTGTGGCCGCAGGTAATGCCCATCGTTATTTTAGTATCATAATATACTCACAATGACTCTGTCACACTGTTCATTTGATGTTCTGACACATCTAACGGTCATGAATGCTCCATTCTCCTTGTCCTGGTAGTAAGCCACATCCTATTCAAATACATACGCGTACATATAGATTGGAAAGTAGGATGGCGGATAAGTAGGAAGTTAAACCTGTATATGTTTAGGTAAGTATTTAGGTAGTGAAGTATGTAGTAAAATAAAAAGCAAATATTTACTTCACATAATCTAAATAACGTTACACTGTATATATTTACAAATACAAAATTAAACAATTAAAGAATTAATTACATGAGTAAGCCTGTACAGTGCTACTTGTTACGATCGATCTTGAAATATCACTCGTGAGGCGGAAAGTGGGTAGTACAAAGGAATGTAATTGATGACGGAAGCAAGTAAGCCAGCAATGAAAATGTACGAAATCTACAGAGTTGTTTACAGCTATCAAATGATATCATTGTATCCCAATCAAGTATTGTGTTGAACTGACAATTACTGAAAACAAGTAGTAGATTTGTTCTAAGGTAGTAATATAAAATTGAGATGGTGTGCTAACAATAACTTAGATAAATAAATAAGTGAGATACATGTTTTTCCATTTTATTTATTTATGAAGTTAGTTTTACCAAGGACTGGAAACTTAGATCGTGGATTTGAGAAAGATAATTAATGGCAGAAAAATGTAATTTTGATAACATGGAAAATTCTTGTTATCTTTCAACGCAAAATTGCTTGCTTAGATTCTTCTTGCTACTTGAGTGTGAGTGTTAGCAGCCGGTGAGACATATAGATTCCTATGGATTTCATATTTTATTTTCCGTATTTGATATATGGAAGATTATAATCAGGATTATACACTGAAAAGTGTGACCTGGGCAACATAAATGTTCTACTGGTCTTATTGCCTTCTTTTAGTCTCCAAATCTGATCTCTGGAGATTAATTTTAATATTTAATTTGTTTGTTTCTCCACCATATTGGATGCTGCATATCTTACGTGTAATAGGGCTGATCATATTTTCTGTGTTGCATGTTATTGTCTGGCTGTGAATGCCTAACTTTTCAACTGAAACTGTGCTGCAAAATGTGTGTGCTATTTAATGTCCTGGCTAGTCTTGCACCCGTTGTTTCCACAAGGCTATGATATCCAAGCTAAGCTTTTGCCTGATTTTATTTTAATTTAATTTTTCCCTGACTAGCATGTCTCATTTTTTTGGTCTAAGGACTGCTTCACCTGGTTTGTCAGGAAATATTATTTTTGAGCAGTTCACATGATTGAATGGCTGGCCAGTGATGTTGAATGGTCCGATCTATCTGAGAGTTGTTTAGGTGAGGACGAAGGGCATTCGTTCCACTTTTTCATTCAATTGTATTTTAGGAGATCAGCATGGTTCATTTTCGTGCCTTTCTGTATCGCTTCCGCTATTAAATCTTTGTTATAGTTCCGCTTTGTCATATATTTGGTTACTTCTCTAAATATCGTTACGAAGTTTATCTTACAACATCATATTCACCGGATTATAAGTGCTTGACTGCATGGGTGTAGTGGATTGGGTGACAGCTATAAGGAATAAGCTATTGATGTTTCTTTTTTCACTAGGTTTGGACCACATATATGTCTGAATGCGACAATGTTAGGTTTTGTGTCCAAATTATAAGATTGGTGTTAGCAATTTTGTCATTGAATTTATTTGAATGATTGAAGTTTTGCATTTGCAGTATGAATCCATCTAGTTTTTCCCTACCATGTTGCCATTTCGTTTTGACATCATCAACGAAACGTACCAATTGTATAGGGGTTATGGTTTACAAAACCCAGAAGTTGCTTTCTAATAGGTACAAAACTATATATGCATATAAGAGAACCATCTTAGCCACGGGGCTTTTCCGCTTACCTGGAGATAGTTTGTGCAAACTAAAATACTCAAAATTATTGAGTTTAAGGAGTAACTCCAGTAGTCTGACCAGACATTATGTGGACGGCGTCTTCAGAATTGGTGTTTTCCAGGCTTCATTAGCTGACTGTTTTTCCTCATCATATCCAGTATTGGTGTAGAGGGATATTACTTCCAGTGACACAAGCATTGGTAACGGTTCATTGAATTAACTTTTGTTGTAGCCCCTCTTTGTGTACATACACAAACACACACATACACATACACAAATATATATATATATATATATATATATATATATATATATATATATATATATATATATATATATATATATATATATATATATATATATATGGGGCTTCTGAAACTTATTTAAACACTCCGCTGGTAAAGATGTTGAAGAAAGTGGGCTGCTCATATATACAGTGTTGGATTTCTTAAATACTTGTAAACTTTCTTGAACATACAGGATGTTAATTTATGACACATTTGCAGCAACGTTTCGACCTAAACAAGTTCTTCCTACGGGTAATGAACAGCTTACATACGCAAGCAACGAACACTAAACACAAAATCTAAGAACAATTATGGACTCCTACATGCTAGAACCACTAGTGGGAATTTACAACTAGAGATATAAAAACAAACATGCGAGTTATTGTGTCTATCACCTAGAGAACCAACATGTTTTGACCTAATTACAGGTTGTGAACAAAGCACGGAAACACAGCGTGACAAAAAATCAACGCTTTCTTTAAGATTTGATAAAGAAATTATATCCCGGTAGAGTCTTGCATGAAGGTTGTAAATGAAAGATATCAAGATAATTGTGTAGCCGGATAATGGACAAGAACTATAATAATAATAATAATGTTAATACTACTACTACTACTACTAATAATAATGAGAATACAATAATACAAATAATGCATGTACTTACTTGGGAAAATATTATCAAAAACAATTGCGTACTGGTGAAAAACAGATGACTGGCTGTAATTGTGATATGACTACAACGGAAAGTTTAGATTTATTTCACTTAGGTCGAACCCCTCATGGGTTTTCAATTCTAGTATCCAGTATCGGTCCTTACGTGTGCGTTCTAAGTCGGTCCTCTCCAGGTTTGACTTAATCGGGTTCATCTCGAGGGACTCGACTGAATGTAGTGGTTGGCAAATTTCGCGTTGATTTTGTTGCGAATGCTGCTTTTGTGCTTATTCATTCGCTTTCTGAAATCAACGGTTTGGCCAATATATTGAGTGGAACACATCTTGCATGTCGGAATATAGATTGCTTTATTGGCCAGACATCTTAATTTCTGATTGATCACGTAACTCATTCATGTTGTCGAACTTCTGAAAGATTCGGTCTCGGGCATATTTTTGCAAATTAGACAACAATTGTATTTGCAGCGATATGTGCCCGAACCTGCGGTCTTGTTTGAAGTTACCTTGGTATGTACCAGATGGTCCTTAAGGTTGTTAGATCTACGGTACGCAACCATATGAACTTCTTGAAATATACCTTCAGACGTTCGGACGATTCAATATGGTGCCAATGCTATAGCATGAGCTGTTGTAGGTTTGGGGCATCGGGTAGAATGTTACCACGAAGGGGTTAAGCTTGTTGGTTTTCTTGGTTTTACACTTTAGGAAGGCTCCTCTATCGATGTGCTGTGTTTTGTTAATAGCTTCTTTAATGTAGCTCCTTCTGTATCCTCTCCTTGTAAGGCGTCCCGTGAGCTCTCAGTTTCTTTTCAAAGGTAGCAGGTTTAGAGCATATGCGTTTGGTACGAACGCATATACCGTAGGGGAGATTTTGTTTTACGTGTTTGGGTGGTAGCTGGTCGGGATTAGATACTGGTGAGAGTCAGTAGGTTTAGAATATAGATGAGATTCTATGTAGATTGAGTATCCAAAAATATACTGGACTTGTTTGATGACTCTGACGTAAATTTAATCGTAGGATGGAAGTTATTGGCAAATTCAAACAACGATTTCCAGATCTTTTTTTCAGATCTCTTTGCACAGTTTGTTATCTTTCCGCAGATTTATTGTTAACATGTCTAATTGTAATGTGCCCGTTTTGTTTACGACATCCCTTACATTATTTTTTTATGTCTTTGCGACATTAACTGCTGTTTTCCAACGTCATAAACATACTTATTTGCACAATCGCCACTTATTTATAAAAAATGTTTATTTATGACCGCCCATATGATTAATTTTATTTTATTTCTGTATTTATTGGATAACTAGTATCTTGTTTTGGCCTTCTTTAGATAATGAGTTGCACTTAACAATTAAGCGTCTTAATTTCCCTTAAATACAGTATTGTGTCCGTTATCTTAGAGATATATTGTTTATTTGAATACATACCTTTCGTGTCAAATATTTTTAAGAGTATACAAACCTTGTCGGTGATTATTTTAAGCAATGTTGACAGATATATAGTTTATTTTACCTTATTTACTTTTGCAATTTTATCATTAGTTTAGTTTTATTTCTTTTCTAAAAGGTAAAAATGAAGATGAACTTACTTGTACTATCAATGTATCCCCTTTTGGTCATTATATATTATATATTTGTATCAACAAAATTCAATAGCATGACTGTTCATTTTACAAGCGTTTCAGAAAACATAACGACGTGTGTTTAGGAAATGGTAACATGTTTCATAAATCCTAACCCCGTGTATCTTAGAAACTCAATTTCTTAAGCAGATTACCATATACAGTTTTACTAAATTGTACATGTGAAATATATGCTACTATCAGTGTATCTATCTTTATGAAGGTAGCGGATAATACAACAATACGTTTTTGTTGTAATACATTGAAAGCTTACCTTCTTTTCCAAATTTCGTGTTTTCACTAGAACGGATTGACCGTCTTTCAATTTTCGTAAAAAATAGACGTCAGGATTTGGATTAATGTCGTAGTTTCTCTTCAAATTTAACGTCAGCTCATCTGTCCCGCGCCTGAGATGAAAGGTCAACCCATTTGGGAGGTCAAGGTTACTGAGTGTCCGTTTTTCAGTCCGGAATCTTGTAGTCACATCTTTCAGCCACACTGTTTCCAAGCTAGTATGTGCTGGTAAAACGGAAATAAGAAAACAATGTCACCAACGACCAAATGAAGCAAATTGATTAATAATACTAATATTACTACTACTACTACTAATAATAATCATAATAATGATTAAAATAATAATCATTTATTTCCATAATCAAGTGTACTACAGTGTTTTACAAGTATTTTAATTAAAATAGCAATGACAGTTAGGCACATTGGAGTCACACAATTTCATTAAGTTTCGACAAAAATACTTCATTTAGAACTTACTTTTAGTTCGCATCACGTGGCCATTATTGTGCTGATTTGCCGTTATAAGCTGATAGATACATATACGAACAACATATTTCCCAAATAACACTCATATTAAAATATATGTTTTCTCATTGGAAAAAGAAAGTAGTTTCTAACCCTAAACACAAGTCACCCATAAAATGTATTTGACATTGATACGGACTGAATTGATGGCGGACAGCATCGATAAGCCATGATATATATCGCCTGGACAGCAATACACTTTAGTAATTTTCTGATTCGTCATTATTCCAATAAAGCATATGAACCATTCGCTGTCGGTCAATTTCATTAAAGCATAAAAAGCTCATTTCAGCATGTAGATATGGGTACACTGTATATGACAGTCGAAACATTATTTTCAATTATAAAATGACGGCAAAAGAAATTCCTGAAACGACAAAACGTACAGTGACAAAAATGCGAACATCCACAGACCGCAATAGTATTAAATTTAGTTGTATGAATACATGTTTCTATGTCAGAAGCAAACTATGACAGTTAATGGAATGTAAAGGTCTCTCCAGCTTCCATTTCAAAAGTAACAAAATAGCGGACCTTCACTGACGAATCATCAGAAATTTTGGTATTATCGGCTTGCATAGTGTGGTGGTGAATATTTGCACTTTCCCCAAATCTGTTCAATGTCAACAGAAATTATGTTAATTCTGAAATGGAACAAAAAAGCAGGCATAACATATATATGCAAACACACAACCGTGAGTGAGACGGAAATAATGATAGACGTACCTGACCGAATATGTATCAAGAGACCAACGACAGATATAAATACAGTTTTTTCCATTGTCATGGCTGGCTGTCGTGTACGGAAATACTGACCGGCTTATCCACTAGCACCTGGCTAATATATACGATTCGTCGGGGATTAATCTGAAGGTCAGGACTACTTTGTTCATGTCACGTTTCGACTTTCTTATTGAAACTCTTGGTCAAAACTTATGTCATAAAGATAATAATAACTAAGCTGCAAGCAATGCAGTGTTCTCCGGCCTACGTTTGTTAACTATAGCAAAGTTTGTGAAACGGCGAGCACGGAATATCACGTGTGCTTTTTTCGTAATTATTTTATAGATAGCACAGTTCAAGGCCTCTTGACTCTTTCTCTAGTTAATTATGTTTATGAACTTGTATTCATTGTTTTCCGGTCTATATATTCTTTTTTGTTTTAAAAATTCCAAGTAAATAAGCGTGTTATTTAAGAGAAATAACAGAATAGCTCTTGTTGCGGACAATTTTGCAACTGCCAAAGTTGAATCAATAATACATATATTTGTATAAACCTATTGAGATGTTGGATTTCTATTGCAATACATTTTTCTGTATGAACATTAGGGCCGGCGCTCTCTCCCCCCCCCTCCCCAGCTCTCTCTCTCTCTCGCTCTCTCTCTCTCTCTCTCTCTCTCTCTCTCTCTCTCTCGCTGTGTGTGTATAAAATGGAACTTGTATTCAGATATGACGCAATTTTGTCCTAGCGTCCTCTGTATTTTTGTATTTAAATCTTAGGCCGCACGTAGGTGGCATATGAGAAAAACAAATATTATATAAGTGGAGACAAACTTTGTTTTATTATATTGAGTACGGTACGCGTGGGTACAAACTGAAAACGTCCATATACAGTGTTTAGGAATAATTATTGAGAGCAGCTTATCACTCGTCATTCACTTCGCTATTCTTATTTTTTTTATTTTTTTTTTATCTCACCATCGGTGTGCACATTACTATGAAAATAGGTAGATACTTTATACTGAAGACAATTAGTGAGGTAAATATACACATATACACAATCAAACATACAAAGAAATTGTGTCTTATATAAAGCATATCTAATAGACTTATAAAATGGTCGTCTCAAATAACTGAACTGTATAGATAAACGGAGTATGTCTAAACGCATGTTAAGTCGCTGTTACTGTAATGCAAGTTATGCAATTTTCTTAGTCTAAATTTCACGAGTTTGGATAGTTTTACTGCTGTGAAAATATTTCCTGTTGATAGCGGTTGTTAAATTTCAAAACATTTGGTGTAATATAAAAACGGTTTCAAAAATTGGGATCGTTCACTTTAAGATAATGAACATATAAATAAATCGTGATATTCATCACCAATATTGTTTTTCTTACAGAGATAACACCTTCTCTCGTTATGTGGTCTATTTTTCCAACGCCGTGCCGCTACATTTATAATTGAAGCTCAAAAGCCAATCATGCGAAATTTCATAACATTGATTGGTTATCTGCCCAGTTCTGCACGCAGCATACATATAGGTGCACTTCTATTGAGTTTTGGTACCTGAGGATTTTATTTTGAATGTTTTTTTTATTTTAAAAAGACACCAAGGTATTGTAATTCATCAGTACTAGAAATAATGTTTTCTCTAAATTTAATTTTAAAATAATCAGTTTCTCGTGTACCAAGGATCATGACCTTTTTCCATCTAAGGTTAATATGAAGTTTCCAGTTTGATGGATAAATATAAGTATAATAATAATAACAATAATAATAATAATAATAATAATAATAATAATAATAATAATAATAATAATAACATATTTGATGAAATATACCATTCAAGGACTTTAGAAGCATTTCAAAAACACGTGTGACATAATTTACAACACCTAATGCAATACACATAATGAGGCAATTATTTTCCACCAGATAATTCTCAGACAATAAACTATTGATCAAATATGTAATTTATTTACGTGACTGCACTCGATATAAAATACTTTACTTATTACATGGGACGATTATGTTACAAAGAAATGCAGATAATTCACATGTCTTCATTTCTTTTAGAAAATTATACTAATGACATTTTACATTCCTCTTAAAATGTAAGAACTTTCGGAACTTGTTATATCAAGTTTATTTTTTAGCACTTTCAAGGCCAGGAGTTTGCCATTTAAAACTTCAAGCACCAATAATGTTATGGATGTGCATGAACGTTGTAATTATAATAATAACAGTATTATTATTATTATTATTATTATTATTATTATTATTATTATTATTATTATTATTATTGTTAGTAGTAGTAGTAGTAGTTTTACCAAGAACAAGAACAATTAGCAATCTACAGCAACATTGACAAAAAGCTGAGATTATCGCTCACTAATGAATATATTAATGCCATCAGAGTAACGTAATTTATATTTAATGCACTTCTCTCGTCTTATGACCATTGCCATGAACACGCGCAGCAGCCCGTCACTCGACAGCATTAGTATCGACCGGATGATTGCATTCATTATCTCTTCGCTGCTTTCGTAAAGTTTTTCCGCTTTTGGAAAGCGGCAGAAGTTTGAATGAGCTAAATCTTTGATGAATGTTGGCTGAGTTAGAATAAAGCGCCACGGGCGTTGTCCTGGAGCATCATTAAGCAACCCTTTTTAAGTGTCAACACTTATTTCGAATAGCCTCACGTACATTATATATTACTATTGTAATATTGTATCGTTGATAAACTGTGGTGTTCGCTGTTACCATATGGTTCAAATTATGCCTGGTGTGTTGAAGACCGTAATGCATGTAGGCTTTCCAACGGATTTAGAAAGACGTGCTTTTGTTCTAGAACTTTCAGATCAACCCTTGCATATATACTTGTTTCTTACACCGAAAATAAGGCGTTGTTCTAAAGAGCTTTCAAAGAACACATTAGTACAACGCAATAGTTAATGACCAGGGGATCACATACTCTATAGGATACTTCTATCACTTATTGAAATTCAGTATTAAAGAAGGTATGCCACTTTATATTTTTTTAGGCCGTACGATCCAAAGGATTTAAGAAATAGCAGTTTTGGTGTCTTGGTGACATATTGCATTATTATATGTTGTATTCCTTACAGTTAAGAAAAAAAGGTGAATCACGGGAAACGATGTTATAGTAATTTGAGGACCCATTCGCATATTCTTGCCTTCAGATCAATTCCGACCCTTTATAAGATCTCTAAAATTTTCAATACGTCTTCTGAGGCAGGGGAAGCAACCTAAAACAGTAAACCTTATTTACATTTGCAATTGTTCGGTCTAATTTGGTTTAGGTTGCAACTAGTATCAACTTTTGTATTATCTTGTATATTTCACATATGGCTATTACGCACTACACCAAAGCTTCGAAATTAACTGATGTGCACCTGTAACATTGTTGAACTTCCAAAACCCAGGGATATAATTATCAAATCTGTCACTTTTTTATGCCCGTCAAAAACTGTATACACCCGGTACACTTATCGAGGACAAGGGTCACGGTGAAATCGTTATTAATGATGATCTAATCAGAGCAACAAGTAAAGTGTTTTTTCGAAGCCAGAAGTCAAGCGAAAATCGAGCACCTAGCTTGAGCATGGACATGTCATGTGACGATCTTCGTAAAAATAGAAGAAAAAAAATCGTTAAATATCCACTGCATCAATTCGGACAAAGATCAATTTAAACTTATACCTGTTGTACATTTGAATTTTCGTTTCAAAGAACCTTCAGAGCCTCGTCCATTTATCTGTGAGGGACATACACAAATCCAGCTTGTGACCCATGCAATCGACAGTTAGGTTACCTTATTACTTTTGTGGTATATCACTACTTGCCATTTTTACAGGATCAAAACACTTTGCCTTACTTTACCTTGCTATTTTTGCTGACTTTGTGTTTTGTAATTGCAACATGTTCCCTTTAATCCTTGCACCTAAATGACATTTTATTTTCAATTTCCACTCAGTATTGTATTGCTGTACATTTTCGTAGCCTCTTCTGTACTTTTCTTGTCAATTTCGCAGATTATGTCATTTTGCACACTACTAGAGAAATATCTTTATACATGAGTGCTAAAATATTTTACATCTGCTACAAGTTTAACATCCGTGTAGAAAGATGTGGTTGCTAAATATTACCTTAATGCAACTGCTAACGTTACATAACAAGAGGTAGTCAATATCATTACTGCCTTGCTAATTTACAGAAAAAAATCGATAGTTTATGCTTGGACGAATTGTACATATTTTCTACATTTTACAGTTTGGAAATATGTTTAATCAATAAAAAAAAATTCTCAGTAATTGTCTATATTACTAAATTCTTATTTCAGATATCCATATATCACTTAATCTTAGCAGAAACAGGTGTTTAATATTTTCTATTCGCTAGAAATGTCTGCAACAATTTATCACATAATTGTTTATATGTTAACTAAGATTATGCGGTAATTAAATTTACGTGATAAAACATTTTATATAGCAAATTTCCAGCTATCACTTACTCTTAGTATAGACATGTATTTACTAGTATGTATTTGCTAAAAATGTCTGCAACAATTGATGGCATAAGTGTTGATATGTTTACTAAGATTATGTGGTAACTACATTTACGTGCAAGAAAATATATGTAGCAAAGAAGTTGTACATTGTATCTTTCTTTATGGCTACCCCTTCTTTCCATTTGATAATAGCATACTTGTATTTGCCGCAGACATATTTCTATGCATTTTTGCATTACTTTCTTACCACACCCCTTTAAAACTCAACACATTTCTGCAAACACTTAAGATTCTCACACTTTAATCACAACATAGCCACTAAAGACCTTTTTATAGACATAGTTTCACTTTTATCATTATCTTTTTTTTGCATATTTTGTTTAAATTTTGCTCATGATACATGAGAGTCACACCTCATTCTAATACGAGTATGTCGTTTTTTCATTGCTACTTGTCGTTTAACATGTTTTGTTACACCTTTCTTTTCTTTAATTAAGTGACCTTGCTGATTTGGTATTTTGCAAAATTGGAACATGCACTCTTTCGCGCTTACAACTGTCTGAATTTTTTCCTATGCAAAAATACTTAGACAAGCATGTTTTGAATTGCTGTTCATTTTCTTGGCTTCTTTCTGCACATTAATTGTTGATTGCTAATTTTGAAGATTATGTCATTTGCACATCGCAAGTGCAACACCCGTATAGAAAGACGTGGTTGACAGATACTATCTTTACAAAAATGTAACTTTTCTTTTGACTACATTTTCATTCCTAATATCCATACATCACTTGGTTTCAGCGTAGATAGGTAACGAACAATAGGTATTCGCTTGAAGTGTATGTGAAAACAGTTTGTATAAAAATTGCACACTGCATATTTGTTTATGACTATTCCCTTGTTCCTGACTGATACTATCAGACTTCATACAAAAACATTGTCATGTATCTTTCCGTTACTTTCTTACAATATCCTTTTGAAACTGAAAACTGCAATTATCAAAGACATATAGTGTAGACTACAGCGCTATCAAGCACATACATGTCAACATTTGAGATCCGCACGCATTGATCACAACTTAAGGATTAAAACCCTTTTTCTTGATATGTTTTCTCATTAATCGTTATTTTTGTTTTGCATCTTGTGTTTATTTACTACTGTTTACTTTTATTACTTACTGTGCTCCTCTTCACTCAACAAAGTATATTTATGTAATGTATGTTTGCTAGGACGCCTGTTCGCAGTGGCAACTGATTTGTTTCTCCGTCTACTAATGACAATGACATACAGTCTCTTAGAAGCATCCCAGTTACCATCATGAGGTTGTTTCGTCCTAATTTAACATTGTGTCTGCTGCTTCATGTATTGATTATGTTCATGAATCAAAGTAATATTGTTTCGAGTGTGCAAGTCCTCAATGATTTCATGTAAGAGCAACTCAATATGTAACTATAGACGTACTCTAGCAAGCAAGTCTTGTTTAAGAAATATCATTTTCACGTTTTGTACTTTCTGCGTTCCATTTACATTAGCTTTGACCACATGGTTGCTGGAGTTACTCATATCTGCCAGTGGTATTGAAAATAATCCGGGACCAAATTCTACTGAATTATGTAGTAGTTCCTTATACGACACTTCTAGTTCGTCAGTTTCTTCTAGCAGTCTAATTGACTTTTCACACGATTTTTCCATTACGCAGTACAATGTTCAAAATAGTTTGGCTAAATTTGATTCATTATATGCAGAATGGCGGGAATTTATATTATGGCTTTCACTGGACTTTGTCTCTATCAATATATATATATATATATATATATATATATATATATATATATATATATATATATATATTCTGGTGACGTTTCCATCAAATTCGACCACAACTCATTTACGAAAATCATGCAGGCCATACTAACGATAGTTTCACCATGTATGTGAAACAATCGCTTAATTTCCAACGGCGATATGATCTTGAGATGAATGCTTTAGATTGCTTGTGGACTGAACCTTCTCTTAGACAGAGACGTATTATTCTAGGTTTATTATATAAACATCCAGATGCAAACAACGCCTATATTTCAATGATATAAGAATCCATACACCTTGCTGTTGGTACCGGGATTAGATATATAAATGTAAAAGGCAATTTCACTTCAATATGCTAAATCCACTTTGCGGTAAAAAACACTGTATGATGAACTTTCCTTTTGCACACCCGCATGTCTATCCAGCAATTAATTCTCATCCAAGTATACAGTAACTCCGGATTCCGACGACATAAATCTAGGTATATATATATATATATATATATATATATATATATATATATATATATATATATATACACACATATATATATATATATATCTATATATATATATATATATACACACATATATATATATATATCTATATATATATATATATAGATATATATAGATAGATTAAGAGATAGATAGATAGATAGATAGATAGATAGATAGATAGATAGATAGATTAAGAGATAGATAGATAGATAGATAGATAGATAGATAGATAGATAGATAGATAGATAGATAGACAGATCTATAGATAGACAGATAGATAGATATAATATTTCCTGCCTTAATTGTTGCTGTTCTTAAAAGATACAACCTGAACAAAAGTGTGCAATAATTGAGCAAAGCAGCATAACTCCACAATTTAGCAAAAAAAAACATCTTAAAGTGTGTGTCGGGTGAAGTGGAGGATGCAGTACTTGAGTTATTTGTGTTGGGTCTATGTTTGTTAAAGCGTATGATCAATCCTTGATTTGACATTGATGGATCTGAAGATCCATCTTTTTCCTCAAACGCCGCACATCTAAATGACGGCTTCCATAAGTTACATGACATTTCATTTATGCCAGTTAACATTATGAATTCTGAAATGAGACGTCTGTTAGATGTAACATATTGGATTCACCGTTTATATACCGTGTCCCAGCAAAGTTTTAATTCTAAGTTTATGCTATAGCTTCATTAATTGATAAATTCATAATATTTAGTCGATTCTGCATATTTAAATGAAAATGAAATAGACTCTTTTTCTGTATGTATATTCCACAATTTGTAATACGACACATAATCATATTAATCATAATATGAGGTTCTTTAACGTAGTTTGTTTCCCCGATTATAAACCTGCTAATGTGTTTTTTCATTGTGAAAATCGATTCAGAATATATACAAAATTTTGTTTTCGAGAGTTTTCAATGCATTTAAAATAGTTTAGCACTGATATAATTTCTTCCGTAAAAATGGAGGCAACTGCAACTTTGTTTCCATCCTTTGAACTTAAATGACGGTGTTTGCTACATATATTTCATAAGTTAAATATTTATTTCACTGAAAACTGCGATAACGTTTGTTGCCTTCAGTGCATACTATTTTAATATAAGACAGCAGACTCTCCCTTCCTCACACTATCCCGTTCTTTACGTCACTTTAGGGCAAATAGTACAAGGTACCGGCAATAAGATAAATCAACCGACTCTCCCTTCCTCTCTTCCAGTATTTACGTTAGTAAGTGATATAAACGGCCTAGTAGAACTAAATTAAAAATGAGTCAGCCGACTTTCTTTTGTTTGTCTTTATTTCAAACATATACATATGATATCTGATATGTAGCGTAATAGAGGTCTTGGGCTCTATATCTGATCGTGTGCCTTGCCCTACCTGCACACTTATGAACGTGGGCCATAGGTTTTGTTACCAAAAGGTCATGTCAGCTGTCTTTAGTTATATAATTCTGGGTCAGGTCTGGCACATTTCTAGCAGAGGAATCTGTGTAAATGGCTCTTGAGAAGTAGATGCAACTACAATCGTATATATATATATATATATATATATATATATATATATATATATATATATATATATATATATATTCCTGAGAGTTATTCGTCTCTTCGTTACATGTATGCAATCGTCTCATTCTATGTGAATTCTACATTTTATCACTTTCCCCTTTGTGTATATTTTGTATATGCTATGTCAGCATAAGGATGATAGCAAACAGTGTAAAAACATTAGTGATTGTTTAAACACTTTGGTCTGGAGAGGTTTTCTCGTAAAAAAAAATATATAAAAAAGGGTTGACATTGAATGCCAATGGTTCATCGAAAGTTTGTTTTTAGGCGTACAATGATTTAAATTTTAGTTATACATGACAACTTAGAGAATAGAGTGATATTATAATGAGTTTCCTTCGTCCTAGATAAAACGAGGGTTAATATGCCTCAATATAGAAGCTTTCTGATAGGAACGTTCTAAATATTCCCAGCCAGGGTATAATCCCTGGCAGCTGCTCTTTAAACATTATATGGTGAAGTTTCGATTCTACTTTAATCCTACATAAATGGAGTAATATATATTTTTGGTGTGTTCCCAATCTGTGTTTGTTATGGCTCATATTAAGTCCAGTGCTAGTCTACAATTATCCCTTAGGTATTAAAAAGCTAACTAATAAACTGTTCAGGTGTACAAGTATTAGCATATAGATGAAAAGAGAGTTAGGCAAAGCCCCAATTGAATAGGAAAGGCAACGAACGTTTTGAATAATAACACTCAATTATTGTATAACATCGAGAGGTGTACTTGATATTAACCAGGTCATGGCGTATTCTAGTTCATCTCGCTACTAAGTTACACAAAACACAATCAGCAGTGATATATATATATATATATATATATATATATATATATATATATATATATATATATATATATATATATATATACAAATTTTGCTTAGTTATGTGACCACAGTCCAGTGCCAACTTTATGACAATGATAATAATCAAGTATTATTTGTTATATATCTTGATTGATACTTAGGAAATATTTGGGTTTGTGAACCACCCATTATTCGCCGCCCATCTTCTGTATTATAGCTGTCAATAACCATGCTCATGTTCGACCAAAATATTTAGTACAGACACAATCTATATTTATATGGTCGACTCTTTTGTAATTCATCACAACTTTTATGTAATATATTTCTCCCATGACAAGCCTAACATGCTTTGCAAAATTTAGTACATGGTAGGGTGGGTTTATCATCGGATAAATAGTGTAATATCTGGTCGAAATTGACAAAAACTCTAACTCTGAACAAATGCATGAAGAGCTCAACACAATAAAACCGTAGTGAGAAACAAATACTTTTGTGCGAATAACAGTTTGTTTTTCTCTTTGCTATAAGTTACATAGTTGTTTTTATCTTATCATTAGTCTGCCTCATGCAACGCACAATAGTTTCAAACTGCCTTGCATGTTAGGAAATTAATTTATATGATGTATCCAGGAATACTGTATATTATATAAGGAACATGCAATAGTCCCAAACTGCATTGCATACTAGGAAATTAGTTTGCATGATGTATCCAGGAATACTTTATATTATATAAAAAGAAGATAAATTAAAATATGATAAATGTTTTACAAGTAATTGTAGGGATGGTGCGGTGTGGGGTATAGGTCCTGTATGAGTAACTGAAATTGTGGATTGGCCAAGTATCGAGCGAAAGAGGAATTTAACATCAAAATCATATGGGGTTAACATTCCGGGTTGGTATCGATGTCTATGGGAATTTAATATTGTTGTTCGGTATTAGAGACGTATGACAATTAATCATTAGGGTGCTACTTTCGGGTTCCTTTGGGAATTTAACACTGAATCCAAGACGTCCTTATTGTAATGATGAGATAGTGTTGATTGGGCATCAAATGTAGAATATCACGTGACTTTTAATCCCATGATCACCGCCAGAGTCGAGAGATTTAGGTCAAAGGTCATGACATTTCTGAAGACAGGAGTTATATAATATGACGTCGTAGATTGTAAGGTGCGGAAGATTTGCAAAACGAAACCTGTCATGCGCATTCTCAGCGGAATAATGCGCATGAGCAATAAATATAATAAACAAAGGTAAAAACTGAAATAATTAATTATAAATGCAAAACTGGACATAATTTAAAAAAAGGTGAATAACAATCTTCAGACACATTATATAAGGACTAAAACAAACTATCTATAGAAGGGTTTATGTTATACACGAAAATGATCGGTTCCAGGAAGTTATAGTTTGTATATACTCGAATGAAAATGCAAAGAAATGCTACAGATACATTTTGAGAGTGATAGAAGGCTTCTTAAACTACTAATGGGTTAAGAAAGTGAAGATAAAAACGGAGAGGACTGTTAGAAGAATACTTAATGAAAGAAAACCAGAAACTACACAGTTCAATGAAGGAAAATAAATGTGCATCTGAAAGGTTAAGGAATTGTTGCAGAAGGAAAATATTGATTCCGTTTCCACGTACTCAGATAAAAAATCGCATATAGAGAAAAGGTTTAAAGGAACTCTTAAGACTATACTATGGAAGTATTTAACTAAAAATGAAAACAAAAAATTTTAAAAAATAAATGGCTAGATATATTACCTATCTTTATTGATGCATATAACACTTCATATGACGTATCAAAAGGTGTGTGACCAATTAAAGTGAGTGACAATAAACACAGGTTCTAAGTATGGAATAACTTATTTGGTTATTTAATAAATGAAACGAATGGAACGCCTAAATACAAAGTAAGTGAGAAAGATAGGATCTGAAGATATACTCTAGCTTTCCTGAAGGTTATCTTCCCAGTATCACAAAGACATTTCACAATCGGACTGGCCATTTTAGGAAATCCTTTAATGTATACATTGGAAGACTTAAATAGAAAGACTAGTGAAGGAATAGTTTACTTAGAGGAGTTATCTCTGCACAAGAAACAAGATTACTTCTTCAAGATGAGAACATTTTGGAAGCTAAAAATGTGAATGGTAAAAATTATATGGTGATAAAATGGAATGATATAATGAATCTTTTCATAGCTGACAGCTAGGAGAAAGAAATACTGCGGTAATGATTAAGAGTCGTTAAGTCATAAAATAGCATCTTACGATTGCATGCAAACAATATTTAAAATACATATAAATTCATGTTTTATATCTAGTGAGGGTAAGACTATTTCTCCAGTGATTCGTACATGTTACCTCAATCTTAAACGTATCAGAAAATGCCGGAAGGGCGGATGTCTTTCTTCCAGCTGGACAAAATATTAAAAATATGTTGCGTTTCAGTTAATGTTATGAGGTCTAGTAAACGACATTTTGTATGAGCAGGTTGTTGAGGTCAATTTTGCTTACATAATTATGATGTCAAAGATTCTGGTTACTTGCAATACATTCTTCATTCATCACTCATCGACATGTACATACTTGTACACCTTTCTATCATATTTATAAACTGTACAGCATGCGTTCGTCCTAGACGTGACCGAGTCACGCACGAGACTTTCATAGCATAGTGTTCAACGGAATGTTAGGTATCGGGTAATATTGTGTCCAGTTAGGCGTAATTAGCTTGATTGAAATCTCGTCGTCTACCTAAGAGCAGCCAACTAACAAGAAAAACTAACATAATATAGTTAAATATAGACCTGACACAATACAAGTAGTGAATCTTAGCGATTAACACTGTCAGAATTCGATGGAATCTCAAACATGAATGACTCAAAAACGATGGGTCCAACGTCGTCTCAGAGTGTAATAACACTAGAACACAAACAAACTTCTGATAATATCAAAGCCGATGCTTGAAACATTCCGTTCACAGCTTAAGAATATGATTGAATCGGTAGTATATGGTGTCACCACGGCATTGAGCGCAATAGTTACACAGCTGGAACCAGAGAAAGCTAAACTCAGACATAGCATTTGGAGAAAATAACTCAATCCGGACAGGGTGGAACAGTATAGCCGACGAAACTATTTCTGGATCACAGGAGTTCCAGAAAGTCCTGATGAGGATACTGACAAATACGTCCTGAAAATGTTTAAATCCTTCGGCTTAGACTTAGATCCAGTCACATAAACCCAGAAATATAAGTATCAAATCTGCCATTTGTTGTGTCGATCCGAAAAGGTTTACACCCCGTTCGCGTATAAAGGACAACAGCTACGTTTAATCTTTATTAATGATTATCTAACCAGACCAAGTAATAAGCTGTTTTTGAAGCAATGAAACTTGTGAAAACTAAGCTAATTGCATCGATGATCTACCTGCCCTTCTTCTAGGATCAGTACACGTTTCCTCACTTTAGCTTGTTTTTTTGCTGACTTTGTATTTTTTAACTGCAACATATCCCCTTTTACTCTTAGACCCAACTGACATTTTAGTATAAGTTTCCACTCAGTACTGTAATCCTGTACATTATATTATCTTCTTTTGCACTATAATTGTCACTTTCGCGCATTATATTATTGTGCACACTACTAGAGATGCATGTTGATAAACTATATCTGCTACAAGTATGTATATAAACTATATCCGCTACAAGTATGTATATAAACTATATCTGGTACAAGTATGTATATAAACTATATCTGGTACAAGTATGTATATAAACTATATCTGCTACAAGTATGTATATAAACTATATCTGGTACAAGTATGTATATAAACTATATCTGCTACAAGTATGTATATAAACTATATCTGCTACAAGTATGTATATAAACTATATCTGGTACAAGTATGTATATAAACTATATCTGCTACAAGTATGTATATAAACTATATCTGCTACAAGTATGTATATAAACTATATCTGCTACAAGTATGTATATAAACTATATCTGGTACAAGTATGTATATAAACTATATCTGCTACAAGTATGTATATAAACTATATCCGCTACAAGTATGTATATAAACTATATCTGGTACAAGTATGTATATAAACTATATCTGCTACAAGTATGTATATAAACTATATCTGCTACAAGTATGTATATAAACTATATCTGGTACAAGTATGTATATAAACTATATCTGGTACAAGTATGTATATAAACTATATCTGCTACAAGTATGTATATAAACTATATCTGGTACAAGTATGTATATAAACTATATCTGGTACAAGTATGTATATAAACTATATCTGCTACAAGTATGTATATAAACTATATCTGGTACAAGTATGTATATAAACTATATCTGCTACAAGTATGTATATAAACTATATCTGGTACAAGTATGTATATAAACTATATCTGCTACAAGTATGTATATAAACTATATCTGTTACAAGTATGTATATAAACTATATCTGCTACAAGTATGTATATAAACTATATCTGGTACAAGTATGTCTATAAACTATATCTGGTACAAGTATGTATATAAACTATATCTGCTACAAGTATGTCTATAAACTATATCTGCTACAAGTATGTATATAAACTATATCTGCTACAAGTATGTATATAAACTATATCCGCTACAAGTATGTATATAAACTATATCTGCTACAAGTATGTATATAAACTATATCTGCTACAAGTATGTATATAAACTATATCTGCTACAAGTATGTATATAAACTATATCTGCTACAAGTATGTATATAAACTATATCTGCTACAAGTATGTATATAAACTATATCTGGTACAAGTATGTATATAAACCATATCTGGTACAAGTATGTATATAAACTATATCTGGTACAAGTATGTATATAAACTATATCTGCTACAAGTATGTATATAAACTATATCTGCTACAAGTACGTATATAAACTATATCTGCTACAAGTATGTATATAAACTATATCTGCTACAAGTATGTATATAAACTATATCTGCTACAAGTATGTATATAAACTATATCTGCCACAAGTATGTATATAAACTATATCTGCTACAAGTATGTATATAAACTATATCTGCTACAAGTATGTATATAAACTATATCTGGTACAAGTATGTATATAAACTATATCTGGTACAAGTATGTATATAAACTATATCTGCTACAAGTATGTATATAAACTATATCTGCTACAAGTATGTATATAAACTATATCTGCTACAAGTATGTATATAAACTATATCTGCTACAAGTATGTATATAAACTATATCTGGTACAAGTATGTATATAAACTATATCCGGTACAAGTATGTATATAAACTATATCTGGTACAAGTATGTATATAAACTATATCTGCTACAAGTATGTATATAAACTATATCTGCTGCAAGTATGTATATAAACTATATCTGGTACAAGTATGTATATAAACTATATCTGCTGCAAGTATGTATATAAACTATATCTGGTACAAGTATGTATATAAACTATATCTGCTACAAGTATGTATATAAACTATATCTGGTACAAGTATGTATATAAACTATATCTGGTACAAGAATGTATATAAACTATATTCGCTACAAGTATGTATATAAACTATATCTGGTACAAGTATGTATATAAACTATATCTGGTACAAGTATGTATATAAACTATATCTGGTACAAGTATGTATATAAACTATATCTGGTACAAGTATGTATATAAACTATATCTGGTACAAGTATGTATATAAACTATATCTGGTACAAGTATGTATATAAACTATATCTGGTACAAGTATGTTTATAAACTATATCTGGTACAAGTATGTATATAAACTATATCTGGTACAAGTATGTATATAAACTATATCTGGTACAAGTATGTATATAAACTATATCTGCTAAAAGTATGTATATAAACTATATATGGTACAAGTATGTATATAAACTATATCTGGTACAAGTATGTATATAAACTATATCTGGTACAAGTATGTATATAAACTATATCTGCTACAAGTATGTATATAAACTATATCTGGTACAAGTATGTATATAAACTATATCTGCTACAAGTATGTATATAAACTATATCCGCTACAAGTATGTATATAAACTATATCTGGTACAAGTATGTATATAAACTATATCTGCTACAAGTATGTATATAAACTATATCTGCTACAAGTATGTATATAAACTATATCTGGTACAAGTATGTATATAAACTATATCTGCTACAAGTATGTATATAAACTATATCTGCTACAAGTATGTATATAAACTATATCTGGTACAAGTATGTATATAAACTATATCTGGTACAAGTATGTATATAAACTATATCTGCTACAAGTATGTATATAAACTATATCTGCTACAAGTATGTATATAAACTATATCCGCTACAAGTATGTATATAAACTATATCTGCTACAAGTATGTATATAAACTATATCTGGTACAAGTATGTATATAAACTATATCTGCTACAAGTATGTATATAAACTATATCTGGTACAAGTATGTATATAAACTATATCCGCTACAAGTATGTATATAAACTATATCTGCTACAAGTATGTATATAAACTATATCTGGTACAAGTATGTATATAAACTATATCTGGTACAAGTATGTATATAAACTATATCTGCTACAAGTATGTATATAAACTATATCTGCTACAAGTTTGATATCCGTGTGGAAACAAAGTGGTTACTAAATGTTGTCACTGTAAACCTTGACCACAAGATACAAGAATTAGTAACTAGCATTACTGCCATGTTAATGCACATATAAATTCATAGTTTATGGACAAATTATACCTATTTTCTACAGTTTACAATTTGGAAATATGTTTAATCAATTCTTTTTCGGTTTCCAAAAGTATCTATATTACGAAATGCTTATTTCAAATTTCCAGATATTACTTAATCTTAGTATGGACATGTATTTAATAGTATGCATTCTCTAGAAATTTTGGCAACGATTGATGGGATAAGTATGTATTTATTGACCAAGATTGTGGAGTAACTCAATTTACGTGCTAACACAAATTTTTGCAGCAGCTACGTTGTACATTATGTCCTTGGTTAGGGCTACCCTTTGATTCCAATCGACAATATCATACTTGTATTTGCCACATACACCTTTGTATGTTACTTTGTATTACATTCTTACAATCATACGCGGTTTTTTTTGCAATGCTGTTAGGCACATTTCTGTAAACATTTAAGATCCTCAAAGTTTGATCACAAGATAACCATGAAAGACGTTTTTCTAGACATAATTTCTCTTTTATCGCTGTATTTATTTCCATCTTTTGTTCTTTTTTTACTAATGTAACCGATGACAGCAGCAGATCGTCCTAACATAAGTATTTTATTATTCTATTACTACTAGTCTTTTTATATTTCTCATTAAACCTTTTTTTTCTTTAATTTGGTGAGCTTGCCAATTCATTTTTGTAACATTCAAAACATGTTCATTGACCTTACCGCTGACTGACAGGTTTTTGTTTTCTCTCAACGAAAATACTTAGACATTCATGTTTTTTGCTACTATTATTCTCGTACCTTCTTTCTTCACGTTGATTGTTGCTTGATTATTGTGCAGGCTGTGTCCTTTATCCTTGTATTTCACAGGCTCCTTCGTTGCTTATCTTTTTAATGTATATACCGGGGATAAATTAGTTTGTTCAACTAATAGATTTCTTCACTTTCACTATTCAACAATTTAAACTTTTTGTCATTCAAACTCAATGTGATTAAAAATGTTTTGATCGTGAAAGGAGAAGTACATTATAAGACATTGGTTTTCGTTCTAATCCTTTACCTTCAATATTCTACATCGTGTGTGCTCCAACTACAAATTTATGAAATAAAATATGCTTCCAAAAATTGGAACATCGAAATACACACTACAAAAATATAAAACCGCTGCAAATATAATGTAATCAAACTAAAGCACTAGTAGAGGAACTGACAAAATCAGTGAATACAACCAAAATGTAATTGCGTGTGAATGTGGCAGACTTTACATTAATTGTTGAACTGAATAATAGAAAGGCGATACATGTTAAACTGAAATGTTAATTTCAGACAACAATAATTCATTTAATGGTTGATGAAAAGTGTGCTTGATACAAGCATGCCAAAATCTTAAAGAAGAAACTACAAGCTAATATAATCCATATTCTAACTGAAATAGAAATAAAGCACTACTAATCAAACTAAAAACAATTGCTGAGACTCTTTTAAAACCTAGATAAGAAACTAATCACTACATGTGTTAAAAGAAGTTTAATCGCACTTTTGGAAACTAATAAGTAGGAACAGTAGGGACTTGATATCAGTTAAAGTCCAGCTATATTTATCGGTTAGACTCTGATTGACAGAATATAACATACAACTTTATGTATATCTGTATCATAGAACATCCCATACAAATATAGTCAATAAAAATGACAAAGAAATAAATTTCATGAACTAGCTGTTTCGTGGAAGATGTACTTTTCTCTAAGTATTGATAGTATTTGAAATCTTTTCACAATTTTAACATTGACAGTTTTAATGTTTCAACAAGTCCCAAAGACTTAATGATACCTTTAATACACACACATTTTTAAAACGGGTGGGAATTATGTCTTCCTGCCTATCTGTCTCTCCTTTATTAATTTAGCGTATCTCCTACATCACTGAAGAAACAGACTTGAAACTTTGGGATATGATTTGGGGTGGTCTTTATATATTCACAATTGTTTTAAAATTTTAATATGACCCTTGGGGTGGAACCAGGGGCTGAAGATTTGGTGTTTTTCTTTTAAATATTAATATATTAAATACTGTAGGTGGAGATCTGAAAGTTGTTTTATGCATTGTCAAGGCCTGGGCTATAAAATATATAAAGCCTTTTGGGGTTACACTTCTGACCTTGCCCAATGGGTGAGCGCAGTGTAGAAACTGCCAGTGCCATGGTGGCAGGTGTAAAGCAGATAGGGCCACATGCAATGTTGGTGCCACTACAAACGTGTGCACATTTTGACAATTTAGATTTTTTTTGCCCTGCAGCAACATAGGCACTGCTGGGGCCATGGCCCCACCTGCCACCATGCCACTGTCCCTTGGTCGCAACTTGGAAACTGTTGAGATACCCACTCAATAACCATATATATATATATAGGTTTGAAGGACACAAAACAAAATCAGACATACCGATATATTCAATACAGACCATGGGTCATGTCCGTTATGTTGTGGACTTGCCCCTGGGTCATGCTTGGAGACAGTTAAGATCCCACATTCAAGCAATATATTGCTTGAAGGACACAAGATGAAATCAGATATATTTGCAGGACACAATATTCATCGCTTTACACATAGCATTAGTGTTCCTTCATATATTTAATTACACAGGATCATTATACATAAACAAGATATTGACACCAAAGCTGGAGCTAGACACTCCCTTAAATGTAAAAAAAAAATTCACCTGATGATATTATATGTTAAATGATACTGACGTTATCATATACAAAGATTGTAGTATTGCATTCACCATAATGTGAAAATGCTTTTAATAAAAATGTGTGTGTTGTTCATATAATCAAAATTTCAAAATTCACAGTTCAAAGTTCAACATTTGCAGTTCAAAAGTCACATTCTTTGAACAAATTTATCCTGGGGCTGTTCCACTCTCCTTCTGAACTAAACGGTTTCTTGGAATTCCAGCAGCTTCTATATGGAATGCCAATATCTTTTTAATATCAAGGTACGGTACGCCACATACATGTAGATTCCTATGGTAATGACTCGCCAATCTGACGACTGATTCTCCTTGTCCTTGCCATACTACCCAACATACACTGCTGTTGCCAGCTATGTTACTCTGTGTCCACATATGTTGCCCTGTTGCCAGCTATGATGCCTTGTTGCCATTTTGTCAACTATGAGGCCCTGTTGCCACTTATGTTGCCCTTTTTCCTGCTCTGAGGCTGTTGTAAACTGTCTGTAAAGTAGATACTGCCTGAAAAGATCTCTGAATCGTTGTAAGAGCATATAGAATATACATCTATAAATATTACAAAAACATGTGCAAGACCCAAAGTTACAGTACCCACGCATATCATGAAATATGGGTATCTCGCTGCAAACGATCTACAACGAGATGCAACTATTACTTGATATTTTGCTTAGTCAGGGTAAAAATAAAACTACACTAGGTTATGCTGTATGCATCCACAAAATCCACTGCATATAATCATTCTAATGCAAGCTGTTTTCCTGCCCTATTCAGTGATATATCCAACTTTCAAGAATTTATTAACAATTGCAGAAATTCTTTATCCATGCTATGCTATAATGCTAACACTTGCCTACTGTAACCAAACTTCTACTGAGAGTGCAACTTCGGATGCAAATGTTAAAAACAATATTGGGTCACATACGGATATTTATCAGGATTTGTTTCAAACTTGCTCGAAAAAAATGTGCCCATCCGCCCTATTTTTAGCTGTATTTTTAAGACAATGGCCATAGCATACAACATGGCATGCATCAAAGTGAGAGTAATCCACCTCTTGCTTCACACAGCCTCAGCTTATAGTAGACCCCTATATATCATGCATCATGAGGCCCAAGTAGGTCTGAATCACTTACCTGTGTATTAAACTGGCTTATAATAGAAGACATACACCCTGTCCAGACTTCATGGGTCCTGCATCTCAAAAAATGTCAGCTGCTGTCAAATGATGTATAATATGTCATGCGATCATATATTTCCTATTGTTAGAATGACAAGCATTACCAATTAAATTCCTGTTTAAGTTTTTGACAAGGACAACACTATAAATAGAGGAAGGTATTCTTACTGATCCGACGTTTTGCATTTCATGGCCGAAAGAAGCACGATCCTCCTGTTCCCTTACTGAAAAATGTGTTAAATGTAACTCGTTTAAGGGAAAATTCAATCGAAATCGAGCTTTGGACACCCACTTTGAAGGTAACCCTCCCACTTTTGAAAGTGCTTCCAATGGCCATAAATGTTCATGTTACTTTTAATTTTGTTTTCTTTTTTATCTGTCCTATTCGAGATGTCGAAAAATTGTGAAACTAAGATAGTGTTCAATGTAAAAAGGAGGTCAAGTTTAGACACATGTAGTGATTTCCATATTTTAAAATAGAGCATGACTACAAGTAATATGGTCACATGACACCTCAATGTGCGAGATGCTTTCACGTTCATTTCTGTGGTACCGGTAATAGAAAACTATTTACTGCTGTTGTTGATGTGATGAAATCATGACGAATTACCAAGCTGGACCGAATCGAAGCCTAATTGTGTAAAAGTTTATAGGTAGAAAAGTATGTATGTATGCAAAATTGCAATGGAGTCTGAATCACCGAAATATAGTTGGAAATTGCTAACACTGAATCCAAATCACCAAAACAATGTTATTAAACACTGAAACTGAGTCTGAATCACCAAAACAAACTTTAGCATTATAGAAATGGAGTTAAAACTGCCAAAACGTAATCCAAATGGATTTATAGAAACGCATAAATAGTGTCTGATTCACTGAAAACCAACAATGGAGTCAGAAATAACCAAAGCGGATTTTTGAATTCGGCAAAATTGAATTTAAATCAACAAAAACGTGTTTGGATCACCAAAACAGGCTACAGAAAAACCTAACCGCATTTGCATATTACCGAATCCGAGTCTTAAATTATGAAAACAGACTATGACAAAGTGTGGGGCCAGTTAGTCAATACTGGACAATCATTGAGAAATGACGGTCCAGTAAAGTCCAGCTCTTGCTAACGAGGAGGCCGCCCCACGTGAAGAGCCACACGTGATGAAGATTTACAAGCATCAATCTAAATATTAACAAATTAAATAATGAACAAGGTCAATATAATAAAACAAGCAGTGTACAATACACTAAGATTGATGACTGTCAAAAATACAGTGCACATAATGTGTTATGATGCAGAAAAGAAATATACATGCATACATATAAAACTTACATGCAGTCAAATAAATATGGCATCCTCTGATTCTAGTTTGTGTACACATTTCTATTTAAAGGCCATCTACCTAATAACTATACATATTTATCAAATACACACAACATACTATCATCATGGTTAATAAATACAAAATTAGAGTGTTCAGACGTACATGGTATGATGGGAAAAGAACATACATACATTTACTCTTATACACATACATATAAAACTACAGATCCTTCATGCTGTAGTTTGATCTTTCCTTTCATATGCAATCAAATATAGCATCCTCTGGTTTTAGTTTATCTACACACTTCTATTTCAAGTTCATCTACCTAATGAATATATACTTTTATCAAATATACACAATATACAATCATCATGGTTAATACATACAGCAGGAAACGTGTTAATAACATTTATACATGTAAAACTACAGACCTCTCATGCTGTAGTTTGATCTTTCCTTTCATATGCAATCAAATAAATATAGCATCCTCTGATTTAAGTTTATAATAATAATAATAATAATGATGATGATGAATTTGTATAGCGCCTAATCTTTAGAAGCTCTAAGTGCTTTACAATATTAGATAACACCTAAAAACATATATAATGATATGATTATGTAAACAAACACCATGAAATTAGAAAATATGCTGAAAACAATTAAGGTAAATAAACATTATTAAGTCTTTATGTCTGTACTTGCAGTCGAACTAGATGAGTTTTAAGAGCTCTCTTGAATGAGATCACAGTGTCCTTGTGTTTAAATTCAGAGGGCAATTCGTTCAACGATGCTGGGCTCTGGTATGCAAAAGAACATTGTCCGTATGACTTCATTTTGATAGTGGGAATAATGAGAATACGGGTGTTGGAAGATGAGCATAAGTATCTTGCTGGTGTGTACACATGGGTGAGGTGAGATAGGTATGGTGGACTGGAGCCAGTCAATGAAACAATGCACAGAGAACACATTTTGTGTTTGATTATGGATCGAATGGTTAGCCAGTGTAGGGAAGGGGAGAGGAGGGGGGGGGGGGAATTATTTCTTTAACATCGACGGCGTGCATAGAGTATATCAATTTTGTGTTAAGCAAATCCTGATTAGTTAGTCTGATGATAGTCATTTAATGTAGGATAATTAGACATATCATGTAGTATAATTAATATGACGATAGTCATATTAGGAAGTATGATTATGACGTTTTAGCATATTAATATATTAGTAACCATCTATCCAGAGTTTCAAGTGTATTAAAATGTATCCCCGTTATGTAGAGCTCGATGCACGTGAGTGGTTGTAACTAAATTATTTTCATAATGCATAACTTGCATTTCAGCAAGTAAGTTTGTTTATTTCAATGAATAAAGTAGCTAAGAGAGTTATAATTCTTGTATCATATTCTTTTGTACAGATATTTAAAATCTATTATATCCGTTCAGATCAAGATTTTTTAATTTCAAAGCTACCTGAACAACTATCAAATCCATCTTCCCTAAGTTTTGTCCGACGATCTATATATTTAATCCTTGTTTTTTTCATGTGTTTGTTTGGTATACAAACATTCTATAAAAATGAACAACATTAATTGGAAAGTTCGCCTTTCTTTCTCCTGTGCTTGCAAGCAGGACTTACTTTCTTTGTTAAGGGTTAATTAAGCTACTACTCAACGACAGCGGTCAATGCCTAATCGACTGATGAAAAATCCTAGGCAACCATTCGCCTTTCATTTGTGTTATTTGTTTTTCAAAAATTAATACTTCTTAAAACAGAAGAGAAAAATAATTTTAAACAAAAACACTCGACCACCCATTCCCGATTACACCAATTGTTTTAAAAAACACTAATTCGTTAAACATCATAGTTTTATGAAAAATGTAATCTTCTCGCCCTCAAAATTTTATGAAAAAAATACATAATCTATAATATAAATTTTTACCATTTCCTTAAACAATCACTTACCTAATACTTGTCTTACCCGGAACTCAACTCAGCGTTGCGTCAATTTAGACAAGATGAAACCAACACATAAAAGACTGAAATATTCAAATACTCAATAATCTAACCATCAACAATATTAAATGAAACTTTGTCTTTGCACAGTTCAAGAGTCCGCGTTGCTTGTGCAACTTAGCTAATGCTTGCTTTTCTGTCAGTCATCCCTATCTTCCGGGAATTTGAATAAGATGCAGTCAGTAATTACATAACTCAAGTATTCAAATATCAAGTATTTAAAGTAGTAAATTCCAGTAACCAATCACCAATAATCAATAATCGAACTAGTGCATTCCAATAACTAATAGGAGAGCTGGTGCATAATAATAACAAAAGATGATACAGTGCAAATAATTTTCAAGCAATGTTTATTTTCAAGAGTATGCAAGAGACTGCAGTGCTAGCGTTACTTATATATTGCTTGCTTTTCCGCCAATTATCAAAATTCTAAGCTAATTCAGACTAAAAAAAGCCAGTAATTAAAATACCCAAGGTATAAAACAACAATACTTAGACAACGACCAACACGACTCATATAATCAAAAATAAGGTATAAATAATTAAATTTAGTAATTATAACTCATTCTGTATAAATCCATTACATTCCACTACAAGAAAAATATCTCATTGCTTGCGAATATCCCATGCAAATATATTTTCCAGTAATTCAAACCAGATGAAGTTTAAACGCCAGAACTGTAAATATGCAATTTCAAACACATACAACCTCGCATACGCAAGGGATAATATATATGTAAATTTCCCGGTATTAATGTTGGTCAGAATGAGTGCTGAAATGATATATACATCAATACAGGTTACACAGGTAGAAACGGTAATGTTTTTACAACCAAGCAGCTAAGATCTAATCCACATATATTAAGTGTATGCACTTAAACGTTATCGTTCGAAGTACTAAGAACCAAGGACAGAGTAATTATATTAATTTGTAATAAGGAGTGATAGTCACTTCAGTCAGGATATCAACTATTTAGTAGTTTAGGAACCTTTAGTAAATATTTTTACTGTCAATACTTACCTGTTGTATCTACAATACCTCACCTTACGCAGTCTACTGCATATTTACTTTTCTAGACCTTGAGCACAACGCCAGCCAGGCATAATATATATGTACCTTACTGCAAAATAAACAACTTCTAGTTACGATGATATTATAAAGAACAAATACTAATTAGCACCAATTAATTTACTACAGAACAATGACAAACTTAACATAAGCAAAGTTACCACAAAAGACTATTTAAAAGTTCATATTATGCAAAACATCTGTGTCGTTAGGTACATTCACGGTCTTTGTATGACACATTATCAGTAGGTCAATGCACCTGGTTAGGAAGGTCGGAATCTTAATCAGGGTTTCATCATCAAGCTGACAAATTACATTTGATGGTGATATCATAATTCTGAGCACACATTTGAATCAACGAAAGCGACATACCAGGCAAATTGACGTAAACAAAAAAAACGAACTATATCCCAAATTATGGCCAGGTATATTATAATATTTAGGTTGCTTATCCTCAGACGAGATAGAGCACAAGGGTTTTTACCCCAAAAAATAAAAATTAAGTAAAGGTCACACGTCAATGGACAAAGATACAATCGGATATAGTTAATTTTAAGTACATAACTGGACAAAATTCAAAAAAAGAAGAGGCACAATTTACATACTCATTACATTAGCACGAACACAATTATCTATAGAGGGGTTTATGTTAGGCAGGAAAATGGCCAGTTCCAGGCAGGGCAGGCATAGTTTATTTATATATAACTGAATGATAAATGCAGGAATTGCTACATACACATTTAAGAGTGATACATGTATCTTCTGAGACTACTAATGGGCTAAGAAATGAAAAAAGGCTGACAACATATATAGGTTTTTAGAGGATTATTTAATGAAATAAACACAGAAAGACATAGTTAGAGGAAGATAAATAATGTTACATCCGAAAGGTTAAGGAATTACTACATAAGAAAAATATTGAATGCATGTCCAGGCACTCAGATAAAAAGTGTCTTCAGTGAAAGGTTCAATCTTATTCTTAAGACTATAATATTCGCTGAAAATTAAATCAGAAAATGAGTAGATATATTATCTAGCTGTATTGATGGATATAATACTTCACATAACATATCACAAGGTATGTCACCAGTTAAAGCGAGTGATCTTAAAGACAGGTCTTAAGTATGGAATAACTTATTGGCTATCTAACAACCGATGCCCATGGAACATCTAAATTCAAAATAAGTGAGTAAGATATGATCTCAAGATATAAACTAGTACTCATGAAGGAATTATTCTGAGTTTTACAGATTTTCACAATCAGACAAGTTATTTTAGGAAACCATTTGGTATATAAATTGTACGACTTAAAGGGAGAGAATATTGTATGAGAAACAAGATGCTCTCTTCAAAGTGATGGTAAAAAGTATGTGGTCAAAATACGGAAACGATATAATAAACATGTTAATAGGTGGAGGCCAGAAGTAAATATTTCGTTAATGATGAAGCATATTGAAGTCCTAAAATAACATCATATGATGTTATCCAACAAAAAGATTTACAATACATGGAAATATCTTGTAAAGATGAGCCTATTTATCAAATGATACATACATATGACCTCAATCAGAAATATATGTAAAATAGCGGAAAATCGAATGTTTTCTTCTCGAGCTATATTGTTTATACAATTCTTGAGTCAAAGATGCTGATTCGTGCAACCCATTCTTCATTCATTAGTCATCGGAATGTGCATATTATTTGACCTATCTACCATGTACACGTTCTAGAACCAGTAAATGATTCATGGACGAGACTTTCCTATTGTAGTGCTCCGCATAAGATAAGGCGTACTCAATACAAGTGAAATCTCTTCATCTACCCCAGAGCAGCAAACTAACAGGAAAAGGGAAGTAGTATCTGCCTTAGATTGATACAAATACATAATTTGTTAACAGATTGAGTGCGGGGCTTAGTAGTATATTTGTGAAATGTTAAAGCTATTTGAGCTATTAAATAATCCCCTATGAGCTTGAACAAATAAGGCTCATTGCGCTTCCAATATAGATCCTAGAGTGGTTTAAGCAATGCCAATATATGACGAAAACACACACACACACACACACACACACACACACACACACACACACACACACAACATGCACACATATACACACCGAAGAATTTAGGTTCATATTACCAGACTTCAAATCAAATAATTAGCGCAGACTGTAAAAAACCGATATATGTTAAAACACATAAAACAAGTGGATCCACTTGAATCATTCTTTATAGCCCAGCAATGATTTTGGAACTTATAATGGTAGGACATTTATTTTGGTCCAAACATATATATATATATATATATATATATATATATATATATATATATATATATATATATATATATATATATATATATATATAGAAACACATACAGACATAGTTAGAGGAAGATAAATAATGTTACATCCGAAAGGTTAAGGAATTACTACATAAGAAAAATATTGAATGCATGTCCAGGCACTCAGATAAAAAGTGTCTTCAGTGAAAGGTTCAATCTTATTCTTAAGACTATAATATTCGCTGAAAATTAAATCAGAAAATGAGTAGATATATTATCTAGCTGTATTGATGGATATAATACTTCACATAACATATCACAAGGTATGTCACCAGTTAAAGCGAGTGATCTTAAAGACAGGTCTTAAGTATGGAATAACTTATTGGCTATCTAACAACCGATGCCCATGGAACATCTAAATTCAAAATAATTGAGTAAGATATGATCTCAAGATATAAACTAGTACTCATGAAGGAATTATTCTGAGTTTTACAGATTTTCACAATCAGACAAGTTATTTTAGGAAACCATTTGGTATATAAATTGTACGACTTAAAGGGAGAGAATATTGTATGAGAAACAAGATGCTCTCTTCAAAGTGATGGTAAAAAGTATGTGGTCAAAATACGGAAACGATATAATAAACATGTTAATAGGTGGAGGCCAGAAGTAAATATTGCGTTAATGATTAAGCATATTGAACTCCTAAAATAACATCATATGATGTTATCCAACAAAAAGATTTACAATACACGGAAATATCTTGTAAAGATGAGCCTATTTATCAAATGATACATACATACGACCTCATTCAGAAATATATGTAAAATAGCGGAAAATCGAATGTTTTCTTCTCGAGCTATATTGTTTATACAATTCTTGCGTGAAAGATGTTGATTCTTCATTCATTAGTCATCGGAATGTGCATATTATTTGACCTAGCTACCATGTACACGTCGTAGAACCAGTAAATGATTCATGGACGAGACTTTCCTATTGTAGTGTTCCGCATAAGCTAAGGCGTAGTCATTATAAGTGAAATCTCTTCATCTACCCCAGATCAGCAAACTAACAGGAAAAGAGAATTAGTATCTCCTGAATTTTGACTTGACACAAAACAGAATAGAGCAAATAGTGATCTGAACAAGTGAATATGTCAGCATTCACTGGAATCTAAGAAAATGTTGTCTCACAAGCGACGGGGCTAACTTCATCTTAGAGTATTATGACACTAGGGCACACAGAGCTTCTGAAAACCTCTGAGCCGCTGCAGGAAACATGCCGTACACATATCCATAGCATGGTTAAATCTATAGCAGGTGGTGTCACTACCGCCCTGGTCGCCAGAATTACACAACTTGAACCGGAGAACGCTTAACTCAGAGCCAGCATTAGGACACTGCAACTAATGATGACAAGGCGGAACGGTATAGACGTCGAAATTGTCTCAGGGGCACAGGATTCCCAGAAAGCAATGATGAAAGACACTGACAAATACGTCCTGAAAATTTATAAATCCCTCGGTTTAGCCTTTGACTTAATTGACTTTGACAGATTACACCGAATGAAACGTAAATGGGTATTCACAGAAACTGCCCGTTAGAAAGATTATAAGGGATAATGAGGATCAAGCCAGACCAACAAGTGATCTGTTTTAAAAAGCCAGGAAGCTTGTGAAAACCAAATGACATCTCATGGGGCGATCTTGGCAAAAGACCAATCGTTTAGATTCCACCTATTAAATTCTGATAAGGACCTGGCGGAATTCTACCTGGTGCAGATTTCGAGTCTCTTTTCAAAGAACCTTCAGAGACTTGTACATGTACCTCTGAGGGAAATATAGAACTCCAGTTCATAACCCACGTAAGCCCCAGTTCGTCTTAACCTAATTACATTTTTGGTATATTACTGCCTGCCCTTCTTACAACTTCAATACACTTTTCCTCACTTCAGCTTGCTATTTTTGCTGATTTTGTATTTGTTAATTGCAACATGTTCCCATTCCTCCGTACACCCAAATGAAATTTTATTTTCAATTTCCACTCAACATTGTAATACTGTACATTTTCGTACCCTCTTCTGCACCTTCCGTGTCAATTTCTCTGATTATGTCATTTTGCACACTACTAGTGAAGTATGTTTATAAATTAGTGCTACAGTATTTTACATCTGCTACAAGTTTAACATCGGTGTAGAAAGTAGTTATTGCTAAATATTATCTAGGTATAAACTAACTTTACCGCTACATAACAAGAATTGGTAAATATCATTACTGCCTTGCTAATTTACATACAATTTCATAGTTTATGCTTCGACAAATTTTACATATTTTCTACATTGTACAATTTGTAAATATGTTTAATCAATTCTGTGTCGCTCCCTCTCAGTTATTGTTTATTTGACTTATTTCTTATTTCAAGTTTCCAGATATCACTTAATCTTAGTAGAGACCGGTATTTAGTAGCAAGTATACACCAGAAATTACTGCAACAATATACGGTTTATATGTTAACTAAGGGTATATGGTTGCTAAATATACGAGATAACAAACATTATGTAGCAGCTAAGTTGTACATTGCATCTTTGTTTACTGGTGCACCTTGTTCTCCGTTGATAATATCATACATATATTTGCCACAGATACCTTTGTATGTATTTGTGCATTTTTTTTATAAGACCCCTTCGAAACTAAAAATGTAGTCACCTTTTATACGTATTTTATATTAAAACGATATTAGGTACATTTCTGTAAACATTTAAAATGTTCACCCTTTGATCATACATAGCTATGAAAGACCTTTTCTTAGTTTTACTTTTTTGATTATATAATTATGTTTGTTTTAATGTCCTTTTGATCCATGAGAGCCATAGTTCGTCCTAAAATAAACATGTCGTTATTTCATTACTACCAGTCTATTATCATGTTACATTACACATTTCTTTACTTTAGTTTGGTACTTTTGCTGCTTTTGTATTTAGGAATATAGCAACATCCAATCTTTCGCCCTTACGTCTGACTGACATTTTTGTTTTGTTTTCTCTCTACGAAAATACTTAGACAATCATGTTTTGTATTACTTTTCATGTTCGTTGCTTCTGTCTACACATTAACTGTTGATTGCTAGTTTTGCAGATTATGCATTTTGAACACTGGAAACAAAAATAAAAACATGTTTATAAACGTGTTATATTGATTTGTTTATCTGTCACAAGTCAAACACTAGTATAGTAAGACGTTGTACACAATTAATATCTTTACCTAATTGTAACTTTTCCTTTTCCTAAATTTGAATTCCAAATATCCATATATTACTTGGATTAGGCGTAGAAAATTATCAACAATAGGTAATGGTTTTAAGTGTCTACTAAAACCTATGATAACGATATTGCACACTGCATCTTGGAATATGACAACTCCCTTGTTTCTAGCTGATAATATCATACTTCATAAAACCTTTGTATGTATCATTGCGTACTTTATCACAATATCCATTTGTTACTCAAAAATGCAGTCACCATAGACTGACAGTTTATATTAACACGCTATCTAGCACATTGATGTAAAAATTTGAAAATATCACACATCGATCACAACTTAAGGATGAAACAAGTTTCCCTAAACATGGTTTTATCATTCATCGTTATGCTTGTTTTCCATCTTTGTTTTTCACTTCTGTTTACTTTTATGTCTCTGTTCCTCTTCCTTATGGAACGAAATCATAGGGTTATGTGATGACCCATGTACCACTCAAGAAAGTATGTTTATGTAATGTAGGTTTGGTAGGATGCGTATTCGAGGTGCAACTCATTTGTTTCTTCATCTATAATTACATAACATCTCGGAAAAGCATGACTGTCGCCATCATGAGGTTATATCGTCCTAATTGAAAATGTTCTCTACTGCTTCATATGGATTGAACTGCCACTGACACAGAGACAAATTAAGCTAGGCTTATTCTATAGACATCCAAATGCAAACAACATGTACATTTCAATGATAGAAGATTCCATACACTTTGCTGTTGGCACGGGGATTATATATATAATTGTTATAACAGGCGACTTTAACTTCGATATGCTAAATCTACTCTCAGGTTAAAAAAAGGAAATCACAATAAGATGAGCTTTCCTTTCACCAATGCATTAATCAGTCAACTAATTTCAATGAAAACTCTTCAATGTTGTTAGATATGTTACCTGTTAGGAATAATGATCCTTTCTTACATCAAGATATTATATATCATTACCCTATTTATGGGATATTCAGCTACAGGAAACACAAATGTAAATTTTAGGCATATATGGATATACGACCAACCGGCTATAATCTTCTGAGACATAAATCATCCCCTACTGACTGGCATTGCTTGAAATGTGACGATATTGACAAATATGCAAACAATATCACTGACTAAAAGACATGTTAAAGTTATACCATCAGAACCTCTATGGATCACAACGGCAATCGAAAGGTCAATACGCAAAGACAGGAGAGCGTTTCGGTAAGCCAAGCAATCTAACATACCCTCTCTTTGGGCTACATTTTGTTCCATGCTGAACAAAATAATCTAGTTAATTCAAGAATCCAAACAGTTACATACTGACAAATTAGCACATAAGGTGAAATGATGCACTCTATATAATACAAAGATTGGTGGTCAGCCCTTACAGTATTCATCAGCCCTATCTGTACTTATTATACTCCATACCTCTACACAACGGTTCGCTAATCACCGAAGAAGTAGACAAAGCTGAAGTATTTAACGATTATTTTACCGACCAAAAACGTACTAGATGAAACAAATGTGAACCTTCTAGAGATGCCTTTATATACGGATAAAAGCTTCAGTAATATAGAACTAACGCCTTATGAAGTACAAAATGTTCCCAAAAGCCTCCTCTTTGGTAAGGTTTCTGGTCACTATTGTCTAAATAACTATTCTGAATTGTCTAATGCAATTTCACGTCCACCTTGTTCACGTTTTAACCAATATCTTAGAGAAGACACCTTTCCAGACTCTTTTAAGACAGCAAGCGTGTGTCTAATTTTAAAGAAGGGTGACCCTTCCAGTGCATCTATTTACAGACCAATTTCTCTTCCCAATATTGTTGGCAAAGTTGACTGGTTTTTAAACACGTATTTAATTATTTCATTGAAAATAGCATTCTTACACCTTTCTAGTATTGCTTTATTGCAGGTGATTATATAGTTAATCAAATAATATAACTCTATGATATATTTTCCAAATCAGTAGATTCAGGTATGGAGATAAGAGTTTTGTTTTGCAACATAGATGAAACATTTAATCGCGTAGGCATAAAAGACATGCTCATACATTGAAAGCTTCTGGCATCACATAAGACCTTTGAAAATTGTTTTCTAGCTATCTTAGAAGCATAAGACATCAGCGATACTTTCAGTTGTGTTTTCAAAGTGGAGGTGTATTAGAGCTGGTGTGACCCATGGATCCGGTTAGGTCCCTTTTTTGATATATATATATATATATATATATATATATATATATATATATATATATATATATAATATTGAACATGATAATGATATACACTCCAATATACCTTTATTTCCAAATGATATAAGTCTCTTTGTAACCGTAAATAATCCCGTCGTAACCGCTTATAATCTTGGGTCAGACTTGGAGAAACAAATGACAGTGGGGGGAAACAATTGGCTTGTATCATTTAGCACTTCTAAAACTTAATCCCTGTAAATTTCTAAGAAAATTAATAAACTATTTTATCCATAACCTCAGCCATAGAATTTGAAAAAGTTGACGCGCTCAAACATCTTGGAGTATTTCACTTGAATGACTGCACAAAACAAATAGACTATATTAAAGACAAAGCATGATCAAGAATTAATGTAATGCGCAACTGTACATTACTTGAGAAAAGTGGAATAGTAAAAATAACAAATGAGCCTGCCAGAATTGTGACTGGTGCAACACAATTAGTGTCGATTGAAAATGAAGCGTTAACTTGAGGCATATGATGGGAAAATCTTGAATCCAGACAACAAAAACACAAACTTACACTTTGCATAAAATGACAACTGACTCAATCGCACCCTATTTCACATGTCTGATTTCGTCAGCTGATTTTACACGCCATAATGTCCTTCGGCCCATCGAAAGTGAAAACATTATCTAGCTAGACTCGCCAATGCGCCTACATTGACACATTCAAAAGTGCATTATATAAATGCGACACTCATGTTCCCAGACACGTTTATTGGAGTAGAAGAAAATTTCAAATTATTCATGTTCGAATGAGATCATGTTGCAGTTCCCTTGATCAGTATATATTTGCAAGGAATACAATCGGATCAACTCTTTTTAGATGTTGACTTGTAGAAAGAACGCAACTAATCAAAATGTTTCAGTCACTCACACCATATGTAACTTAACGCTTCCATAAGCAGTAAACATATTTAGTTTTAATGCCGTTTAAAACATGACTAGATTCATTTTTACTAAATTCGGACCTACGTCAGATTGTAATGATATTTTCAAATGTATCTATTATATGAGTGCTTCATAGCACAGTCTTTTTTCGACATGGGTATTCGTCTGTCCCATGTTTTAATGCGAAATGACGATGGCGTCATGTATAGCAGAAACATCAAATGACGTGCATCAACATTATGAGCGACCTGGTCGGTTTGTGTACTACAGTCTATATGCAAATATGCAGTTGGAAGAAGCTCATATTCTCTTTTAAGTTTATATTTATTAAAACTGATATGTTTCTTATTAGTTTTATTATTCTAAAAGTTTCCTCAATATGACGGATATTTTAGCATTCATTATAAGGCTTCTTGCACCAGGCGCCGACGGTTCTGGTTTGAATCATTGGGAATTGCTTTCTTGGAATTTATTCAATTTATACCAAAGATTTGTTTTACTAACGAAGTGTAGTTAGTTTTCATATTTGTACATTAATTAAATATCAAAGTTACTATTATAGAAAAGAAAAACAGTAATGTTACCTTACCTTCATATAAGATCTGGTTACATAAAATGTCCTAATTCATCTTTATTTTTACTGTTATTCTAATTGTCTGTAATACTGGAAAATATTGGTAAATACTAATGTGTATTTATAATTACATAGTAGTGGGTGGGGGCGGGGGCAGCAGCAACAGGGGCGGAAGGATTAGAAAGTTTCTTTAGCTTAATTAGTTTTAAATGAATTCCCTTGATTTTTTTAAAGTCACTGAACTTTACTGCAGCTCTAAGTGTAGGTAGAGTGATTAGAATGTATATATATATATATATATATATATATATATATATATATATATATATATATATATGTATATATTTCATTGAAGTAAATTATAGGAAGGAAACCTGATTTCACTACACGTCGATGCAATGACATTTGTTTAATTCGGAGCAATAAAACATCGTCCTTAACATACACACGCACGCACACACACACTTTCCCTCTCTCTTTCGCTCCATGGGATACTTCTACACAAACGCACGCACACACACACACACAAACACACATTTTCAGTTGCATAAAGGTAATATTAATGCACCAAAATCATTGTTTGCTTCTTCTCACCTGCGCTAGTACATTACTAGCTGTATGTCCTATTTGTGCTGAACTTGAATGTTCGTCCAGATGTGAAGCAATCAATACACAATTAAGAGAGATTGTTTGAAGTTTTATTTTTTAAATGCCATCCATTCGAAAAGTTTACATAGTAATTATCAAAATATGTAATTGTTATAGATATATACCGTGTATGAATGCAGGTAGTAATGTAAGTAAGCAGATATATACATTATGAAGAATACCAAATCTCCTTTTCAACTCTATAGCTTCTCCTTTAATTTCCTTCATCTGAATGCAAGTGTAAGAATTCTCCTTTAAAGTGCAAACACGGGTGGGGGTGGGGGTAGGGTGCAAATTTGAAAATAAAGCCAATATTCTTGATCTATTACATTTTTAATAGCTCTTCTGTTTGTACTATACTATTTGAAGACGGCATAAACAGTCAACTTTTTGACGAGACAAGCATACGGTTGTTGAGACTGGCAGACAAACACAACAACAGATCGATACAAATAGGACAAACATGCAGACGGCAGAGAAATGGATCGACAGGAAAGGACAGAGAATGGACGGAAAGATGAAGAGATGAACACAAACGGACGAATTGGCAAAGTGATAACGTACGGGCGAACGAATGGATGAAGGAACTGATAGATCGACAAACGTATAGAGAAATAAAACGATGGAAGGACGTAAATACAGGAGTGGACATATTAATGAACAGGCTCATACACGAAGAAACAGGGGTCGGAATGAGAGGGTATATGGACAGAAAAGCCCACAATTTTGGACAGATATTAAAGTTGTCCAATGAATAATTGGACGAAAACACGCTTGGACTTTCCAATAATTATATATTATTCCTTCAAACAAGATATAAACTGATCAACAAACCTTCGAATTGGATGGAATAGGGTGCGACTAATTCTGATCCAATTCGTTCGTTGTGGAATAAATAAGGGAAATCTGATGATGCCCAACAACTTAATTTTTAATAAGGTCAATTGTTGGACACATTATATCATAAACAAAGTACCAAGGTCTAATTGGTGTAATATTGCAACTTGTGGTCGCCTCTTACATATCAATTCCCCCTTCCCCCAAAGTCATCTTGCGTTAACACTTGACTAGTTTTGCAGTATTGTCGTAGTAACTTCCGATGCCTTCTTTTTTAAAGCTATCAACACTAGCATAAAATACTCCAAGTGTTCCAATGTATATATGTATAGACTGTCGTACCGATACCATATATTATGTTAACCGATATTTGCAAATGGCGGAGTGAAGGAAGGCGGGTGGTCGGGGAAGGGGAAGGTTGTATCATATATTGTAGTTGTATATGGAGTATTCCCTTTTCGTATTTTATACATATTGCTTTCACCAAGCTCTCTATGGATATACTGGTACATGTGTAAGTATGTTTTGATTTTTTTTCTCCATTAAAACAATGCTATAGATTGGCGTTTCGAACACGGTACCCAAGCATGAAAAAGGATATATATATATATATATATATATATATATATATATATATATATATATATATATTTACATACATACATACATACATACATACATACATACATACATACATACATACATACATACATACATACATACATACATACATACATACATACATACATACATACATACATACATTGTTGTTGAACTGAGGTCTAAAAACAAAAAGTCATGTTTTATTTGGGGTTTTTATTGTTTTTTTAAATCAAACTTTTTCTAGAATCTCAACTCATATCATACTCAATTTGAGACGTTTGCTACACATTTTATTCCACTGTGTCTAATAGTAATGTATTTATTGAACTTCAGTAAAATATGTATCATTCATCTCTTTTTCGATAGATTGCTTCTTACTGTAGGTCTACTCAATAAGCCTATATCTCAACTTTACTGTCTTTAAATTCTCTACAGGAACGTTGCAATGTATTTCCAGCAAGTTGACAACTCAACAAATTCACAACATTTTGATAAAAGCGAGAAGTTTACAAGGAGAACGTACATCGAAATATCACATCTTCGCACCAATATACTATGACGACAGGAGCAGAATACAAAGCTTCTCTGACCGATTTATATGCTGAAATCAGCAATTCATGTATGGAACGAACAACCGAATATGTATATATGAATTTATTTATTTATTTATTTACTTATTTATTTATTTATTTATTTAACAAAATCAAACTTTTTACATATATTAATCAAACATATTCTCCAAAGTTTGCTTTAAACTTCGTAATTCTCCGCTGAAATAGCATTTGAATGAAATATAGTAAAAAACGCGTTGAGCTCAAGCCATAATGTAATAATATTTCTTAACCTAATTATGATTAAATACTCATGTTTGTTTTAAGTTTGCTTTCCAAATTTAGAACTTTATATTGCTTGTGTGATCATTGAATGATCTTCTGAAGAGCAACGAAGAAAAAATATCTTTATTTTTAATATAGAGCGCACGTACGGCCCAACTTAGTTCTTGCACATAATGTCATGAATAGCCTTTACTACAACTTGACAAAAAATCGCGGTGGGTGAGGCATGCGCACTATGTTAAATATCGTTCAACATGGTATATTTCTGGCTAAAATTGCGCTTTTCAGCGTTCCACTAACATTTGGTCATGTGACTTGATGATGTTGGCATGTGGTTATGACGTCATATAGTGACTAGTTTGAACTCTTATCTATATTGTAACATTTTATGATATAGATAAGTCTATACATGAAAATGTATTTTTACCATATTTTAGGGCCGTTAAGAGGGTAAAGCTAACCTAGTTCTATTGAAAGGTCAAAAAGATTTACTTAAGCACAACCATTACTAACGCGCATGTACTTCCAAAGGTCGTAAACAGCTGCAAACGTCGATTCCTTGTTCCCATATGATCCGCCATCGCTTCTTTAACGACCCGCTCTAGAACGAAGCACTGGTTAGTTTTACCCTTGCTTTCTTTCTTCCTTTCTTTCGTTCTTTCCCTTTGTTTTCTCATTTTCTCAACTTTATGCACAGTGTTATATACATTCATATTAACAGTTTCTCCTCTGAACTTCTTTCTTTTCTTTATCTTCGTCTTTCATCCACTCCTTCCTTGTTCATCTTTGCGCTTTATACACCTTGGCTAAATTATATTGCTTAAATAAGACATTCTTCGCTTTGACAAATCAATAATTTTAACATTTTTGCATTAAATCTCAATATATCCAGCTATATATTGCATATATTTACAAGTTCTGTATCATCAAAGAAGAAGAACAGTATAAGCCATTGGCTTTCATTCTAAGCCATTACCTACACTATTATATGGATCTTGTAAACTGCAACTACAAGTTTATGAAATAAAATACGTATAAACTGAAGGAACATCGAAGTACACACTACAAGCGATGTAAGACTTCTGCAAATATAATGAAATCCATCTGCTCTGGTAGTGGAGGAAATTACAAAATTGGAGAAAACAACCAATCACTAATTACCTGCAAATGTTAAAAACAAAAATTAGCAAGAGGCTTAATGTTCACGTATAATAAATACACTTCTTTCTTATTGTTCAACTGGAAAATATAAAAGGCGAAACATATTGCACTGACATTTCAATCGCATATAATAATAATACATTACGTTGTGAAAACTCTGCCTGATACAAGCATGCCAAATCAGCAAGAAGAAACTATAATATTCTATAATCCGTTCTCAAGTTGGAAAAGAAATTCAGCGAGTGATTAAGCAAACTAAACAAAAAAATGTGGAGACTTATTTAATCACAGGAGAAAAAAGTAATCACTTTTTTATTTGTTAGCGAAATTGAACCGCACCTATGAAAAACATAAAAAGCAGGAAAGTTAGTGACTTGGTTTAAGTAAAACCCCCGCTACTTTTATCGATTAGACTAAGATTTATAGAAGATAATATATTAAGTTTTTTTTAGATTTGTATCATAGAACATCGCTTATAAATATAATGGAACATATGCTATGAAAGAAGAATTGAAATTATGTGCTGGTATATAAGGAAATTTATTCATGGATTTGGCAGACAGGATACAAAACAAAGATGAATGCCTTAATGCATAAAATAGTGCCAATATATGTTTTTTTGTGCAATAAAATATAAAATTAACCCACAAAGAGATAGTCATTTTAGGCCACACAATTATGACTTTGAAACATATAATATTGTTTAAATAAATGTCAAATACATAACCAATATATAAAAGATTCGAAATTCAATATAATATATCTGCACTTGTTTACGGAGCAGTCGACAATTTATCAGACCAATTGGAATACAATAAATATAAATAGACAGTTGTCAACATATGTTGACAAATGATTAAAGAAAAGGAAAGAATTACAACTATTCTGGAATAAAGGATTAATCAAAATTAGTATTACCTCAATTTAACAAAGATGAATGAAAAATAATTTTGTAAAAAGTGTCTGAATTATTATAATTCTGATGTAAACAATCTGAACGTCAAATACTATGCAACCAAAAAATGGTTATGTTGTCAAAGTTAAATCCTAACCACAAAGACTACAGTTTCATTATACTCTATATTGTGATTTAGAAAACATTATTGAGCCTATACGAAATTGTCAACAAAACTGAAATATATCATACGCAAAGCAACAGCAAAACACACACCAGCAGGATTTTGCCTTTGTCTTCAATCAATCAGCAAATATGATGAGACTCCGGATTACATAGGAGCAGATTGCATAAATACATTGAATGAAAATGTATTATTGTGTGCAGAACTGTCATGAAGAACTAAGAACAAGAAACGCTGCAGAAATGATCTTCACTAACACAAATGAAAGAATTATCATTATACATATATATTGTATATTTATGTAAAGGAGATTAGTGAAGAAGTTGCGACAAAAGACAGCAAACTCTACTCGTGTACCGGAAACGAAGAAGACTTTACCACTACCATCATTTATAAATTAAGATATGAGTATCACTTATATGAATAATGGAGATGTCCGTCGCATATAAAAATCATGTTCAACACCTTATTTATAATTTATATAGATTGATTATCATTTGATTATCATGGCTAACAGAAACAAATGATCAATCTCAAAAGGTTTCAATAATATCAAATACTGATTAAAATATATCTCACTTAGTAGGAATTTACAGTTGATACATTTGAATATGATGGTAAAGAAGATTTTGTTCAAAGAACCATAGGAATTTTAGATATATATATCGGTTTGCATGGATTCTGGTAGAACGCGTGATGACACTAAATTGCAAACATTCAAGAAAATGCATTTCATCCTCACTGAATCAGAAATTAGGGAAGCTGATTACAACTGTTTTAAAGATATCATGAAACATTTGAAATTATTTTGTCTTGGTGATTTTCATGGATGTTACGTAAAGTAAGAAACTGTAATGCTATATGATATTTTTTTTTGTATTTTGATCTTTTTGTTTAAGTAATCACTCATTTGATACAGATCATTATTTTAGTACACCTGCACTAGCTCCTGATGCTAGTTTCAAAATAAATAAAATAGTGATATAATTCCTCACTGAGTACGATGTTTCAAATGATTAAGTCTGGAATCAGGGGAGAAATCATGATAATAACAAATAAACCTGCTACAGCAAATCATAATATTATAATGAGGTAAATGTTAATTCTTGCGAAGGTCAAACAAGTGAGAGAAGCGGAGATGAAAATCGACAACAAGTTCTGAATAAGAATCCTGACATCCTAAGTGATGATAAATACGACGAATCAAAGTTAATGGCATTCATGATGTACACAAATTTCAGCACGTTGGACAGATAATGATGATAGAGTCGAAATAGTTTGTATATTCCGCTTCGTCAAATCGAGTTCAAAGTATGTCTTCCCACAAGTTGTAACTATTTGAAATAAACAAGACCAAGACGTAAAAGATGAGTCATGATAATAACTGGGCAATTTCTTTTTTTTTTGTTGTTTTATAACTTATAAAAAGTGTGCATACATTATGTTTGACAAACTGGACGGCAAATATATAAATGCATGAACAAAAATAGATATGAGACAAAGAATTGGAATGACAACTTTCATAGCTTACCAGATTGTTATTTATAACTTAAAAGATTGTTATTTTGTGCTAAAAATAGTGTTAATACTAAAATGAAATTTCTATTAAAAGAAACATTTTGGCTTTACCGTTTGGATACTCTGTGTACAAACGTTGTAAATTCTAAGAATACATGAAAACTTCATTATTTGATACATTCATAATATTTAATAAATTTTTCATATTTAAAGGAAATAAAACTGTTTATCTCTGTTTCTCCACATTTAATAAAATTATGTAATTTTCAAACCATGGAATTTTTTACTTTGACAGTGGTATTTATTGGTTGCAGAAAGTCATAATAATAACAATGCGAAAATATTATGCTTTATCCTTTTTCATGGTCTTTCATTTATACTGTTTTTCAAACCGATATTATATATACATATCATAAAATGTTACAAGCCGAATAAAAAATAGCATTAGAACAAAGGAGAATAACTCCACAATTTCGGAACAAAAACATCTTTAAGTTTATGGCGGCGTGGAAACGGGGGTGGGTTACTGAAGTAATGTGTATCAAGACTATGTTTGTTAATGAGCAAAGAATCCTTGATTTGACATGGATGGCTCCTGAGATCCGGCTTTTTCCTCTCATACTGCCACATTAAGTTATAAAACATTGCCAATTTGCTTTAATAATTATCATATCGGACATCTGTTCAAGGTGACATATTGGAGTCACCGTTTGGATATTGTGTCTCAGCAAGTGTTCATTCTATGTGTATGTATAGTTTCATTATTTGATAAAATTTGCAGCATTCATAAGATTGACATGCTTATAGATGAGGATGAAATGAATGCCAAATACTTTTATTTTATTTTTAAGCGAATAATGATTGAAATATGAAAAGATATTCGGGATTATATGGAGTAGATACTAGTTTAGTACTGACGTGCCAGTTTTGTTCGTCCTATATAAAGCGGTGTTTCATTAGTTACCTCGGTGTAGAGGCTTCTGATGCGAAAGTTATAAGTCCTCCCAGACAAAGTATAATTCCCTAGAACTGATCTTTTAACAATTGATCTACTGCTAAGTTTAGATCCTATTAGAGTCATGCATAACCGGAGTAGTATATTTTGGTCTGCTTCCCAATCTATGATTGCCACGACCCAGTGATATTCAACATTTGGCCCTTAGGTATATAGGTAAATTAATAAAACGTTTCAGGTGTATAACTATTAGCATAGAGATATAACGAGAGTTATGCAATTCCCACATTGAATACGGAAGGTGAGGATCATCTCTGTTGAACACTGTCACTTAAATGTTGCATAACATCGAGACGTGTACTTCACAATAACAGGTAATGACGTATTCTAGTTCATTTCCCTAAGAAATTACAAAACTAAGACCATCAGTGCTAAATAAAAACGTAAAACGTGTGCTTAATTATGTGGCAAAAGTCCAGTAACAATTTTATAATAATGATATGAATCCAGTATTATTTTCGATTTTTTTATCTTTTGGTGGATAACTAGGAAACATTTGTTTTTGGGAACTACCAACCTATATGTCATTCTCCTTCTGTATTACAGCTGTCAACAACCTTGATTTTGGCAACATCAAAAATACCTAGTACATACAGAATGTATGTTAGAAGGGGGTAGCTTTTTCATCGTCGAATCTTTAGTAACTATCACAATCTTTATATAATATTTTGTTTCCATGACAAGCATAGGGTGCTTTGCAGAATTTTTAAGAAATGATAGGGTGGATTTATCATAGGATACATACGGTACTAACTGGCCCTACTTGATAAAAACTCTAACTCTGAAAGAATGCATGAAGAGTACTTTTTGTAGTTGGTCACATACAATAATTATTGTATCTTCCATTAGTCTGCCTCATGCAAAGCGCAGTAGTCCCAAACTGCAATTCATGTTATGAAATTAATTGTATTGATATATATGAATTATTCAGGAATATTTTATATGATATCAAAAGAAGCGAAATTAAAATATTGTCAAAGTTTAACAAGTAACTGTGAGAAGAGTGCGGTATGCGGAAGTGGGACCTGTATGGGGATGCGTAAATTTCACTACAAGGCCACCCAGGATTTGTCAAGTATGGGTCGAAAGAAGAAATTAACGTCAAAATCAGCTACAGAGTTAACATTGGGGGTCGGGATAAATGTATATGAGATTTAAATAGTGTGGTTCGGTATGAGATACATAGGATAATTTAACATTAAGGTGCTACTGTGGGGGTTATGGGAATTTAACAATAAGGTGCCACTGTGGGGGTCCTGTGGGAATTTAACATTGAATTTAATAAATATCATTACTACAAGGATGGTATAATGTCGATTTTGGGCGTCGGACGCATTTATAATATAATATAACATGTGACTTTTTAAAATCCAAGATCACAACCAGAGTAAAGAAATTTAGGTCAAAGGTCACCATATTTCTGAAGACAGGAAGTATATTTTATGACGTAATGACTGGCAGTAGATTTATTTAGTATGAGCATGCTCAATGGAGAAAAAAGCTAATGAGCAACCTTTGTATGTGCATTTCTTTTTCCTTATGTAATGTATTATAACTTATTTGAATTTTGTACAGTTATTTGTTTATAATTAATTGCATCAGTCCAAAGGTAAAAACTTATACAGGAAATAATAAATACATAACTGGACAAAATTCAGATACAGTAGAATAACAATCTACAGACACATTAAATCAGGAAGAAAATAAATTCATATAGATGGATTTATGTTAGTCATGGAAATGGTCAGTTCCAGGCAGTTGTCATTTATATAAAATTGAATGAAAAGTACAACAATTGATACATATATATTATGAGAGTGATACATGTCTTCTCAAATTACTAATGGTCTAAGAAAGTGCAAACAAAAAGGGAGACGGCATATAAGAAGATTAAGAAGATTATTTCATAAAAGAAAACCATAAAAGACACAGTTCGATGAAGAAAAACCACGTTACATCCAAAAGGTTAAGGAATTATTGCAAAAGGAAACTATCGAATACGTTTCAATGAACTCAGACAAAAAATCGTTTGTAGTGGAAAGGTTTAATTGTATTCATAAGGCTATAATATGGAAGTATTTCACAGAATATAAAATCAAAAAATAAGATGATATATTACCTAGATTTATTGACTGATATAATACTTTATATGAAATACCAAAATGTGTCACCAAGTAAAGCGGTTGTTCTTAAAAACAGGTCTTAAATATGGAATAACTTATTTTGGTTATCTAACAACTGATACCTATGGAACGTCTAAACATAACAAAGTGAGAAAGATGGGATCTCAAGATATAATCTAGTTTTATGGAAGGCTATTTTCTGAATATCACAGAAGAGCTTTTCGCAATCAGACACCTTATCTTACGAGGCTTTTTAGTATATAAATTGGAGATTATTACCAAAATATTTTTCGCGGAGGAGTTATCTCTGTACGAGAAACAAGACGATCTCTTCAATTTGAAAACATTTTCAAACAAAATGTGAATTGCAGAAAATATGTGGTGACAAACTGGAACGGATATACTGAATCTTTTAATAGTTGGAAGTCCAAAAGAAAATACTGCGTTAATGATTAAGAGTCGTATTGTCTTAAAATAACATAATACGATTTTATGCAAACATTATTTTAAACAAGTGGATATACATTGTTTGTATGTAGTGAAAATAGGCCTATTTATCAAATGATACATATGTAATACCTCAATCCGAAATACACGACAAAAAACAAATGGTGGAAGATCGGGTGTTTTCTCCTCGAGCAGGACATAATTTTGAAATAATATAGCGTCTCAGTTTGTGGTATGAGGTCTAGTAACTGACATTCATATGAACAGATTGTGGAGTTCAATATTATGTATACCATGCCGATGTCAAAGATGCTGATTCCTTGCAATACATTATGTATTCACCAAACATCGGCATGTACATATTAGTTGACCTAGCTGCCCTATGTATAAACTGCACCGCATGTACAAGTTATAGTACCAGTAACTGAGTCAGGCACGAGACTTTCGTAGTATAGTGTTTAGCAGAATGTTAGGTATTAAGTAGTGTAGTGTTTAGCAGAAAATTAGGCGTAGTTATTATGAGTGAAATATTGTAATCTACCCCGGCGTATCCAACTAACAAGAAAAGCTATCTGACATCTCCTGAATATAGACCTGACATAAAATCATCTCAGAGTGCGCTATAACACTAGGGTACATGGAGCTTATGAAAATATCTAACCCGCTGCAGGAAACATTCCGTACACAGATCCATAACATGGTTGAATCTATAGCAAACGGTGTCGCTACCGCCCTGAGCAACTCTAAACTCAGAGATAGCATTCTGAAACTGCACTTAATGCGGAAAAGGAGGAACAGGATAGCCGCCGAAACTGTCTCCGGATCACAGGAGCCCCAGAAAGCCATGATGATGACACTGACAAATATGTCCTGAAAATGAATAAATCCCTTGGTGTATACTTTTATTTAAAGGACGTTGACATATCACACTTAATAAAAAGTAATACAGCGATATAATTAGCAAATGTGTCACTTATTGTGCACGTCAGAACCTGTACAGTGCTCGTACACATACATGGAAAAGGACTACAGGGGGAATCTTTATTAACAAGGATCTAACCGGACCAAGAAGTAAGCTGTTTTTCGAAGTAGGAAACTAGCTAAATCGTGAGGACCTCGTAGAACTTCTACCTGGAGTAGATCTCAGCTCTCTTTTCAAAGACTCTTCAGAGCTTAGTCGAACTGCTTCTGATGGAGATATATAACTCCAGTTCATGACGTAAGAACACCACAGTTCGTCTTAATTTAATTACATTATTGGTCTATTACTACCTGACATTATTTTAGGTTCAATACACCTTTTATCACTTTATATTGCTATATTTGCTGGCTTTGTATTTTGTAATTGCAAGATATTCCCTTTCGCCCATACACCCAACTGACATTTTATTTTCTATTTCCAATCCGTCTTGTATTATTGTTTTTTTCAAAGTTTCTTTTGCAATTTAGTTGTCAATTTTGCAGATTGTGTCATTGTGCACCCTACTAGAGAAGTATGTATATAAAATAATGCTACAATATTGTATCTCTGCTACAAGTTTAACATTCTTGTACAAAAAGTGGATGGTCACTATGAATTATATGTAGCATTTATCACCACATAAGAAGAATTAGTCAATATAAATACTGACTTGCTAATTTGTATAGTTTATGCTTCGACAAAATATACATAGCCTGCATCTATATTGTTTGAGGTGCGCAAGTCCTCATTGATATCATATAAGAGTAACCTGATACGTAACTATAGACATGCTCTAGCAAACAAGCCTTATTTAAGTAATATATAATTTCACTTCTTTTGTTTGTGCGTTCTATGCACCTTAGTTTTGATCACATGGTTGCTGAACTTACTCATATCAGCCGCTGACATTCATCCTCAATCGGGAAACTTGGTTCAATCCATCTATTTCTTGTGATTACCTTTTCCTCCAATCTTGCCACAATCGAGTTAGGAAAGATTTGCAGGCCGTTCTCACGATAATGTCATAATGTATGTAAAAGAATCGCTTCATTTCTAATAGGTGACATGATCTTCAACTAAATGCTTTAGAGTCCTTATTGATTGAACTTTCACGTAGAGACAAATTCTACTAAGCTTATTATATCGACCGCCAAAATGGGACATTTTAATGAGAGAAGACTCCACACACCTTGATGTTGATACGGGTATTATATTTAACACTGTAACATGCGACATCAACTTTAATATTCTAAATCCACATTCAAATCAAAACATGAAATTACTATAAGACCACCAATGTATTAATCAGGCAACTCATTTCACTCAAAGATCTTCAACACTCCTGATATGTTACTTGTAACTAACAATGAAGCCTTATTTCGCATCAGGGTGGAGGATGCTTCCACACATCCAAATATCAAGTGGCATTGCCCTATTTACGGGATATTTAACTACAGAAAACACAAAACGTAAATCGTTTCCAAGACATATATGGATATACGACCAAGGCGACTCTAATCTTCTGAGAGATAAAACACACACTGCCGACTTTTGGCAAAGTCTTTGAAAAACTGTTTTCTAAGCACGTATTTAATTACTTCCTTGAAAATAACATTCATGTACCTTTAAAGTGTGACTTAATTCTGTGTGATTCTACAGCGAATCAACTAACATACCTCAATGATATCTTTTGCAAAGCAATATATTCCGGTAAGGAAATTAGAGCTGCGTTTTGCGACACAAATAACGTTTTTGATCGTTGTAACATAAAGCATTCGTCCATAAATTGAAAGCTACTTTCATCACAGGAGGCCTTTGAAAATGGTTGTCTAGCTATCTTCAAAACAGAATACAATACGTTATACTTCGGGGTGTGTTTTCAGAGTAGAGTTGTATTTGAACTGGTGTGCCTCAGGTATCCGTAATATGTATCTTACTATCTTATGTACATCAATTATATTGTACATGATATACACTCCAATATAAGTTTATTTCCAGATAATACAATTCTCTTTATAATTGCAGATAATCCCGTCGTAGCCGGTCATAACCTGAACTCTGACTGGGAAACCACAATTTCAATGGGAAATCATTGTAACTCGTCTACAACTGTATCAGTGGCAATTTATAAGAAAATATTAAATCCTTCCATTCACCTCTATACATTCTCAACCACATCATTGAGGAAGTTGACACGCACAAAGATCTTGGATATTTCTCTTGAACGAGTCATCATGGCGCAAACAAATACACTATTTAAAAGAAAAGGCATGGTCAACAGTTAATGTAATGCGCAATGTAATATATATATATATACCTTCTATATTGTACATCATTTAAACTGCAACTTCATATTTATGAAATACTCTATGCATAAACTAAATTGAACATCGGAATAAACACTAAAAAAGGTGTACAAATTCTGCAAATACTATGAAATCCAACTCATGTCTTAGCGGAGGAAATGAAGAAATCAGAGAATACAACCAAAATTAAATTACTTGTGAATGTCGAAAAGAAACAGCAAGAGGTATCGTCAAAGATGAAGAACATGATAAGCCATTGGCTTTCGTTCTAATCAGTTACCTCCTATATGCTATATATTATAATCTCCAACTATCAATTTATGAAATCAAATAGGTGTAAACTAAACGGAACATCAAAATACACACTACACAAAACTAAGATTGTTTAAATGTTGAAAAACAGTAAGAAGAGTTTCAATCTTCAGCCATAAAAGGTTTAGTTCACACTAATTGTTCGAATTGGAAAATATAAAAGGCGAAAAATGTGACAAAGGAATTTCAATTCCAGACAAAAATAATTGAATACATGGTCAAAAACAACCTCCTATAATCCGTTCCACAACTGGAAGAGAAATTGAAAGAACTATTAATCAAGGTAAAAAAAAGAAATAACACATAATGACACATCGAGTCAGCCTTCCTCCAATATTGTTTATAGCTGAATTATTTGCTTCTCCCAATGGTTGAATGTTAGGGAACATCTACCAGGTACAATCAATACATTAGACCCTAGCCTAGGTATAACAAAGTGTTGTTCAGGTTATTTAGTAGTTTTAGGGTGTATACACCCAATTCTATGTTACTTTGCACGCTGTGGTGATTTCTCTTATTTATGCGGAGTTGTATGTTTTCCGCATGTCGCCATCATATTTATTTAGCAAATGTTTACAAAGACGAACTATATTTATAACACAAAAGACACTTGCGCCTATTGCAATTTCAATGATTATATATCCATAAGTTGTCTGATTATCAGAAGGTTGGTAAAAATCATTATGTTTATGGGTGTTTGTAGGTTTTGTATATTGGCTTTAGGATTAGTAGTAGAATATAGATAAGAACTGCAATTCAATTATATAAATACTTATGAACCAAGTCTTGCTATCTTAATCTGCCATCTAGTGACTTTGCTCTGTTTCAATGGAGCTCAATACTTTTATTCTGGAGTGTCTTATTATCGTTTCATTACTTCCACTAGGATCATACATTTAAACACAAATTAGTGATTGAGAATGCTAAAGCATTAGTAATTACTCCACTGAGGCTAAGATCTATTTAATGGCGGTAAATGTTCTTTGCAATCTCCAACATAAAAAAACTAAAAATACTTCTTACCAGTATAACTAGATTTATCTGTGAAATATACAAATTGTTCTACTTCTAAATAATATTTTTAAAAATATTTTTATGATATCTTATTTTACTTTGTTTATACTTTCTCTTTTATTTTTAAGATGTTAGAAAGAGATTTATCATTTACCAATAATGAAACATTAAAAACCAAATCCAAGGTCATATCTTTTGTTGTATATTTAAGTTTAAAAACTAAAATTTTATGTAAAAAAAGATATTTTTTTAACAAAATGTAATGCCATTCATGTTTACGTTACTATTGTTTGACGAATTCAGCAAAATGTGATATATAAAGTCAAATCTATAAAAAGCATATACTGTTTGTACAGGGAATATATCCTGGAAGCCGTATAATGTAGAACTAGAATATCTTATATAGAAAGTATCATGGAGCCTATAAGTAATTGTCAGCAAAACTGAAATGTATCAGAGGCAAAAATACAGCAAAACATACACCAGCAGGATTTTGCTTTGTCTTGAATCAATCAGCAAATATGATGAACCTAAGGATTCCAGAAGAGCAGATTGCGTAAATAAATTGAGTGAAAATTTACAATTGTTTACAAAAACTGTCATGAAGAACTAAGAACAAGAAACGCTGCAAAAATGATCCTCACTAACACAAGTCGAAGAATTATAATTACACAGATATATTTTATATTTGTGTAAAGGAGATTACTGGAGAAGTTAGGACAAAAGACAGCAAACCCTAATCGTGCACTGCAAAAAAAGAAGACGTTACCACTACCATCAGTTATAAACTAAGATATGAGTATCACTTATATGAAAAATGGAGATGTTCTTCATATATACAAAACATGTTCAACACCTTATTCATAATTTATATAGATATGATTCTCATTTGATTATCATGGTTAACATCTCAAAACAATTCAATAATACCAAATACTGATGAACACATAGCTCATTTATTAGGAGTGTATAGTCGATAAATTTGAATATGATGGTAAAGCAGGTTTGTTAAAGAACCATAGGTTATGTTACATAATTATCGGTTTACATGGATTCTTTTAGAACACTTGATGAATCTAAATTGCCAACATTCAAGAAAATGCATTTTAGCCTCACTGAATCGGAAATTAGGGTAGCTGATTACCACTGTTTTTAAGATATCATGAAATATTTTAAATTAGTTTGTCCTGATGACTTTCATGGATGTTACGTAAAGTAAGAAACTTTAATGTTATACGATATTTTTTAAGTATTTTGATCTGTATGTGTAAGTAATCACACATTATATCCAGCTCATTTTTTTAGTACACCTGGACTAGCTCCTGATCCTGATTTCAAAATAACTACAACAGAAATATAATTCCTCACTGAGTACGATGTTTCAAATGAATAAGTATGGAAACAGAGGAGAAATCATGATAATAACAAAAAAACATGCTCCAGCAAATCATATGTATTATAATGAGGTAAATGTTAATTCTTGCGAAGGTCAAACAAGTGAGAAAAGCGGAGCGGAACATTGAGAGCAAGTTCTGAATAAGAATCCTGACATCCAAAAGGATGAAAAATAGATGAATAAAAGTTAATGGCATTCATGATGTACAGAAACTTCAGCACGTTGGACAGATAATAATGATAGAGTCGAAATAGATTGTATACTCCGTTGCGATCAAACCTACTGCAAACTGTGTCTTCCCACAATTTGTAACTATTTGAAATAGACAAGACCAAGACGTACAAGATGAGTCATGATACTAACTGTGCAATTTAAAATGTCTGTTGTTTTTTTTGGTACAACGTGTGGCAAACATTATGTTGGACAAAATGGATGGAAAGTATGCAAATGCATGAACAAAAAATGATATGACATACAGGATTGTATTGATTAATCTTTTTAATCTCATGTTGCCATACATTAGAATGACGATTTGCATAACTTAAAAGATTGTTATTTTGAGTGACAAAATATTGTTAATTCTGGAAATGGAAAGTCTATTAAAAGAAGCATATTGGCTTTACCGTTTGGATACTCTCTGTGCAAACGGTGTAAATTCTACGAATACATAAAAACGTAATTATTTGATAAATTCATAATATTTAATAATTGTGTCATGTTTATAGGAAATACAACTGTTTATCACTGTTTCTCCACATTTAATCAAAATTACATAATTCAAGCCCTGGAAATTTTAAATATCACAGTTTTATTTATTGCTCGCAGAAAGTCTCAATAATAACAATGCAAAAGTATTGTGCAATGCAAAATGAATATACTTGTTCATGGTCTTTCATTTATACTATTTTTTTTAACGATACTATATATATATATATATATATATATATATATATATATATATATATATATATATATATATATATATATATATATATATATATATAATGTATGCTATTATAACATATTTTAATCCGAAAAAAAAACAAACATTAAAACAAAGGAGCATAAGTCCTGAATTTCAGGACAAATACATATTTACGTGTATCGCAGCGTGGAACAGGGGGTGGGTTACTGAAATCATGTGTCCGGTCTATATTTGGTAATATTCATGAAGAATCCTGGATTTGCATGGATGGCTCCTGAGATCCGTCTTTTTCCTTTCATACTGTCGCACAGTTGAATGACGGCTTCCGTAAGTTGCAAGACATTTCATTCATGCCAGATAGCATTATTCATTATGAAATGGGACATATGTTCAAGGTAATATATTGGAGTCACTGTTTAGATACTGTGTCTCAGAACGTTTTTATTATATGTTTATGTATAGTTTCATTAATCGATACAATTTGCAGCATTCACAAGATTGACTTTTGATTCTTCTAGATGAGGGCGAAATGGATTTTGTTCTTTTTTTAGCCAACAATGGTTTAAATATGACAAGATATTCGTGATTATATGAACTAGATACTAGTTTGGTATTGTAGTGTCAGTTTTGTTCGTCCCTTATAAAGCGGTGGTTCATTATTTACCTCGGTGTAGAGGCTTTATGATGGGAAAGTCCTAAGTCCTCCCAGACAAAATCTTATTCACCAGAACTGATCTTTTAACAATTGATCAACTACTAAGTTTAGATCATATTATAGTCATGCATAACCGGAGTATTATCTTTTGGTCTGCTTCCCAATCTATGATTGCCACGACCCAATGCTATTCTACATTTGCCCTTGGGTATATAGCTAAATTAATAAAACGTTTCAGGTGTATAACTATTAGCATAGATATATAAAGAGAATTATGCAATTCCCACATTGAATACGAAAGGTGAGGATCATCTCTGTTGAATTCTACCACTTAAATGTTGCATAACATCGAGAAGTGTACTTCATAATAACAGGTAATGACGTATTCTGGTTCATTTTCCTAGGAATTTACAAAAGTATGACCATCAGTGCTAAAACGTGTGCTTAATTATGTGAAAACAGTCCACGTAACAATTTTATATTAATGATATGAATCCAGTATTATGTTTCTCTATGTTGCTGGATAACTAGGAAATACTTGGTTTTGTGAACTACCCACATCCATGTCATTTTCCTGCTGTATTAAAGCTATCAACAACCTTGATCGTTTTTGGCCACATCAAAATACCTAGTACAGACAGAATGTATGTTAGAAGGGGGTAGGTTTTTTCATCGTCGAATCTTTAGTAACTATCACAATCGTTATATAATATTTTCTTTCCATGACAAGCATAGGGTGTTTTGCAAAATTTAATAATTCGTAGGGTGTGTTTATCATAGGATACATACCGTACTAACTGGCCTTACTTGATATGATAAAAAAAACTCTAACTCTGAAAGAATGCATGAAGAGATATATACAGTAAAGCAGTATCGTGTTACAAGTACTTGTGTGCGAATAAATATTTGCCTTACTTTTTGCAGTTGGTCGCATACAAAAATAATTGTATGTTTCATTAGTCTGCCTCATACAAAGCGCAGTAGTTCCAAACTGCAATACATGTTAGGAAAATAATGATATTGATATATCTGAAGTATACAGAACATTTTATATGATATGAAAAGAATCGATTTTCAAATACTGTCAATGTTTCGCAAGTAACTGTCAGGAGGGGGCGGTATGCGGAAGTGGGACATGTATGGGGAAACGAAAATTTCACTACACGGCCACCGAGGATTTGTCAAGTATGGGGTAAAAGAGGAAATTAACGTCAACATCATCTATCGGGTTAACATTGGGGGTCGGTTCGGATGTATATGGGAATTTAATGATATTGTCTAGCTATCTTCAAAACAGAAGACGATACGTTATACTTCGGGGCGTGTTTTCAGAGTGGAGTTGTATTAGAGCTGGTGTGCCTCAAGTATCCGTTCTAGGTCGCTTACTATCTTATGTACATAACTTAAATTGTACATTATGTACTCTCCAATATATGTTTATTTTCCGAAAATACAGTTCTCTTTAATTGTAGATAATCCCGTCGTAACCGGTCATAACCTGAACACTGACTAGGACAATTTTTTCAATGGGCACAAAATGTTCTTGAATCTTTTAACTAACTCTTCGAAAACTGAATCCCTGGCAATTTCTAAAAAAATTATTAAAACGTTTCATCAACTTCTATACCTGCTCAACCTCAGAAATGAGGTAGTTGACACGCACACACTTCTTAGATATTTCTCTCGAAAGGCTGCTCATGGCGCAAACAAATACACTGTTTATAAGAAAAGGCATGATCAAGAGTGAATATAATGTACAATGTAATATATATATATATATATATATATATATATATATATATATATATATATATATATAGTCTTTTGATAGACATATAGACATAAACTATATACCAATATAATGAATACAATCGGATCACCAATTTATTTTCATGGATTGATTGCCAAAAACAACTGAATGAACTGTTTAAATTCCTCACAAGATTTGTTTATTCAGCTTGAAATACCTTGTTGTGTGGTGATACGACGCTTTCATATGACGTAAATATTCGTAGTTTTTGAGGTCTTTCATAAATAAATTGAATAGTCCAAATATGTACTTAAGCACACCTATTACTAATTCGCATGCACTTCCACAGGTCATAAACAAATGCAAGCAGCAATTCACTTACTCCCAAGTGATTCGAGATCGCTTCTTTTACGACTCGCTCTAAAAGGAAGTACCGTTCACTTTTTATCTCGTTTTTCTATTCTTTCTTTACTTCTTCCCCCTTTTATTCCTCCGTATTTTCTAAATTATTTATACAATGTTCTACACATTTTAATTTACATTTTCTCCTTTTAACTTCTTTCTTATCTTTACCTTCGTATTTCACCTGCTTCGTCATTGTTCAACTATGTGCTAAATGCTATTGTTCAACCAAGATATTTTTCACTTGAATTATTCAACAATTACAGCTTTTTGTCATTAAAACTGAATATCATCTGCCATATATTCACATATATTAACACTTTTTGTATCGTCAAAGGAGAAGACCATTATAAGTCACCGGCTTTCGTATTAAACCTGTACCTTCTATATTGTACATCTTTCAAACTGCAACTTCATATTTATGAAATACTCTATGCATAAACTAATTTGAAAATCGGAATAAACACTGCAAAAGGTGTACACATTCTGCAAATATCATGAAATGGAACTAATGTCTTAGAGGAGGAAATGACGAAATTAGCGAATACAACCAAAATTAAATTACTTATGAATGTTGAAAAGAAACAACAAGAGGCATCGTCAAAGATGAAGAACATTCTAAACCATTGGCTTTTGTTCTAATCATTTACCTCCAATATGCTAAATCTTGTAATCTCCAACAATCAATTTATGAAATGAAATAGGTATAAACTAAATGGAGCATCAAAATACACACTGCAAAAAACTAAGTTCTTTTAAATGTTGAAAAACAGTAACAAGAGCTTCAATCTTCAGCCATAAGAGGTTTAGTTCACACTAATTTTTTAAATGGAAAATATAAAAGGCGAAAAACAAATGTGACAATGGAATTTCAATTCCAAACAATACTAATATAACAAATGTTCAAAAATGTGCCTGATACAAACATGTCAAAATCACATTGAAGAAACCACAACCACCGATAATTCGTTCTTTAACTGGAAGAGGAATTGAAATAACTGTTAAACAAACTTAAAAAACAAAGAAAATATTTAAACACATTGAGACAGCTGAATTATTTGCTTCTCATATTGATTGAATGTTACGCAACATCTACCAGGTACAACGAATACTGTTGGCCATAACCTAGGTATTACAACGTGTTGTTCAGGTTATTTAGTAGTCGGAGATATGTTACTTTGCACCCCGTGGTGAGTTCTCTTATTTATGAGGAGTTGTATGGTTTCCGCATGTCGCCATCATATTTATTTAGCAAAGGTTTACAAAGAAGATATATATTTATAGCAACAAAGGAGACACTTGTGCCTATTGCAAGTGCAATGAACATATACCCATAAGTTGTCTGATTTTAAGAAGGTAGGTAAAAGTTATTAAGTTTATGGGTGTTTGTAGGTTTTGTACACTGGCTTTAGGATTGGAAGTAGAATATAGATAAGAACTGGAATCAAATTTTATAAATACTTATGAACGAAGCTTTGCTCTTTTAATCTGCCATCTAGTGACTTTGCCCTGTTTCAATGGAGCTCAATACTTTTATTCTGGAGTGTATTATTATCGTTTCATTATTTCTACTAGTATCATACATTAAAAAAAAAATTAGTTCTTGAGAATGCTAAATTATTAGGAATTACTCAACCGAGGCTACCATCTATTTAATGGCTGTACATGTTCTTTGCAATCTCCAATATAACAATTAACTGAAAACAATTCTTACGAGCATAGCTAGATTTAGCTGTAGAATATAAAAAATTTTCTACTTCTAAATAGTATCTTTTTAACATTTACTGTAGTATCATTTATTTTCATGGGGCTCAATGTTCGTGGTTTTGTAAAATAAGACATTTTCGTGGGTGCTTAAATTCGTGGTTTTGCCTGTCAAAGTTTGCATATTACTAAGTGTTTAATTTCGTGGTTTAACCTCTACAAATACCCAAAATAAAGGATACAAAATAATAAAACTCTGCCGACACAAACGGCGGTCATTTGAATGTTTATAACAATACTTTCACACGTATGAGCACATCAAAAACCTGACAAGTTCAATACTGACACCGAGTTTTTGTCCAAGCGAATAACATCAATGGAAGCCGACGCGGCCAACAACACTAAAACAATACTACCGCCTCAATGATCACAAATAGCACACCTGTCAAGGTCAATCACTTACACAGTGTTTTCGTCTGAGTGCTCAACATCAAAGGACGCCGACGCAGACTACAACACTAAGTCAATCGGTTATTAAAGTAACCTGCATGATCTCTAACTTAAAACACTATCCATAAAGGCAACAAAACACGTGACCGGCTGCACTTTGCTCAATGCAGTCAGCAGAAAGTTGCAATATTTGATGTGTCTCGAGTCCATCAATATGAGAAGATGCTAACTAAATTGAAAGACAGTGGAATCATGCGTTTGTTTGTGCCTGCCTCATGTACAGACCAACTCAACCACTAGATTTTAAAATAAATAAAGAGTACACAAAATAATTAAAATCACAATTCCATAACTGGTACGCTAAACAGGTCCTTTTAGGCCGTCACGAAAAAAAGGAAGATGCTACTGGTGACGATCATTGATTGCAACCTCATTAATCAAGCCAATTCGGGATGAATGGATAATTGCAGCACACGCGACAATGAGTGAAAGATGTGACCTAATTATCAGTGGTTTGGAGAAAGCTGGACTTGTTTAATTCTGCAATTTGGGGATTATTTACCTGACAAGCATTTGTGTGAACATTGAGACTTGATTGACACAATGTTGATACAGTGGCTTTGTCCGAAAATCAGTTAAGTGTGAGCTTTAATACTCTGCTGTAATTAGTGTATATACGTAGTGTTTCATTAATAATAGTGCTTCAAGCAATAGTTCTAGTATTTTACAGGCTTGTTGTTCTTTTGGATTAAAAATGCATGGATAAAATAAAATGTGGTTTCAGGAGGATTTAAATTGTGTACATTGAGACTTGATTGACACGATGTTGATACAGTGGCTTTGTCCAAAAATCAGAGAAATGTGAACTTTATTACTCTGCTGTAATTAGTGTATATGCGTAGTGTTTTATTTATAATAGTGCTTCAAGCAATAGGTCTAGTATTTTACAGGCTTGTTGTTCTTTTGGATTAAAAATGCATGGATAAAATTAAATGTTGTTTCAGGAGGATTTAAATTGTTTAACAACAGTTGTACTCGAGTGAAGGATCGATTTGAACAAGTATTTAATGCAATTTTCACATACTATTATTTGTTATTATTCTTTCTTTCATTTTAAACATTACTAGTGTTTGAATACCTTATTGTTTTTCTCGTTTCTCTCTATCCGTACCTATCTCGTATATCGATTTAAGGCAGGGAGTCGAAATTACAGCTATCAGATATCTTATCGACACGTGTGCATTGAAACAATATAAAATGCTTTATAATTATTTTTACAAAGGTTTAAAATAAAACAAACACGTGTAAAAGCTAATATTTTATTTCCAAATTAGAGTATTGACGTTGATTTATGAAATACAGGTAGGTTACTTAATCTCTAGGAACGACGCACTGTAAGAAAATGAGCCGGGGGGGGGGGAGGCGACATCATCATACGTGGCTAATTTTTCATTGGGTATTTAAATTTGTGGTTCGGGGCAACAACGTAAACCACGAAAATTGGCCCCCCACGAAAATGTATGATACTACAGTATATTATTCCATATTTTAGTTTGTTTATACATTTTATTTTTTTTATAAGATGGAAGAAAGAGATGATCATTTACCAATAATTAAACATGAAACCAAAAAAAAATATCCAGGGCTATATCTTTTGTTGTATATTTGAGTTTAAAACTAAAATTGTATGTCTATCTTACTATTACTTTCATTTTGCTTGATGTATTGAGCAACACGTGATATATGATATTTAAATCCAAAGAAAGCATATACTGATTGTACCGATGTGAAAACAAGGAATAAGTACCAAAACCGGTATAATGTAAGACTATAATAGCTCTCAAATGAATGTGGATCAGGATCCTCTTTCCACTGATCAGCCCTCTCGACTGTATTATGAAAATCAAAGAAAACTCTATATCCAGGCAGTTCATCATAGTCTAAACCAAATGTGTGTAGCTTTCATAATAATAATTATATCTTTTATTAATATCATCTAATTGGAAGAGTCTTTAGTCCCACATCTGCGCTTAATTTAGTTGAACATTTCAATATTTCTGATTTAATTGTATATCTGATTGTACTTAATGTTAAACTCTTTTTATATATGCCTCATTAATTACTTTTTTTAGTTTCATCTGATTTTTTTTTTCATTATTGGTTCTAAAAAAATAAAACCTCTTTTTAATTGGCCTACATGTACCGTCAATCTCAGGAAATTTTCCTTTCAGTATACTACTATTTGATTTACCTTTTCATCTAACTGGTCTACACTTCCTTGTAAAAGACCAATATTGTTAAGTTCTTTTTATGTATATGGCTTCATATATGTTGAAACTTTGTGTTTAAAGCAGATACGTTACTTTTAGAGAGTTACTAGATTATTTTCTTCTACAAGTTGTTTTCATCAATTTGATAGTGATTTCACGCCAATTAACCTTTTTCTCTAAGTCCATAAACCTTCTATTGATTTCTTCGAAATCATTCTTTCCATGTAATTTAAGACTATTACGCAAAGATATTAGTCTACTTCCAATTTTTTCTCAATTCTCCAGCTGTGGAGAAGCACATATATATTCACTATCACACATGAGGTGAAATAATAGAAATAAAGTAGCGGTTCTTACAAACATACACAAACATATCAAGATGGAGAGAAGAACAAACACGCGTAAGACCAGACATTGGTTTACTTTCTACAATCCAGTCACAACCATATCGTTGTAGTCTACTTCCTTCAGATTCTGGTACTTCTACATTAAGCAACTTTTGTGACTTTATTGTAGAGGAAGGATGAATTAGACGCGAGACTGGCACAGACAAAATATCTTCACTTTTCCAGGTTATGGTGCTTCTTGGTTATTTATATTTCATGATAGCATTATTGTAATTCCATTTTTAGATTTTTGTTAATTACTTGTATTGTAGCAGACCCATTCTTAGGTATATGATAAATTCGTGCTATTGTAACAAATCATTTCTCTGCTGCATTGCAATTTGTCCTAATATTTAAAAAACGATTTTCTTCAAATTCTGGTATTTCTGTATCAAGCAAATCCCGTGACATTTATATAGTACTAGTTTCTTCAAATAAAAGATCAGACCAAAATATGTTGGTGTAACAGTTTCATCTTTTTTATTATACATCTATACAATGTGTGCTAATTTAATTTTTTTACGAGCGAACATTAGGGCTCTTATTACTTTTTTCAACTTTCACACTTAATTTTGTTTGCTTGTATTATCTGATTCTGTAATTTCCGCCATTATTAGACCAGTTAGATTTAGTAGATTTGCACACGTTTTACATCGTGTATAGCTTGTATTTATGCGTTCCATTCGACTTAATGTCATGACACACGTAACATCTAAATGAACCAATTGGTTCTACTTAAGTGATACATATCTTTTCACATATCACTATGCGTTCTGTTAACTACAGTAATTTAAATGAAATTAGTACTATTAATTTGGACATATGATATGAACAGGCCACGAGGACTGCATTTCCAATGGACTGCACTTTAGCAGGTTTCGCTAGAACTTCATCTTTGCTAGTGGTAAAGCATTTTATTCCCTCTCTCAACTGCTAAGAAATACATGATATCGCTTCTTAAATTAGTGCATATTTTTACAATTCAATCTTTTAGTTTTTAACATTGTATCAACCTGGCAGACGTTATCTTGTTTATATAATGCAAACAACTCCTCCTTATAGAACATTCTTTTGTTATCCTCTCAATTTAAGTCTTCTAATGTAGATATTATCATGCCTCCTCAAATTACTTACCTGATTGTAAACATCTCTTGTGTGGAATTAGTAACATGGCCAATGTGTAAAATATATTATATTTTGAGATCCTAACATTTTCAACTGTTTTTAGTTTGGCGTCCCATACGCATCTTATGAAAGATATCTAAATAAGATAATCTATACTTTAATTATATTTTCTTCCTTGCTTGGCTCAACCGGCAACATGCCTATAGATCTGTGATATGAGGTATTATATCCGTCAATTAGGTTTCGTAATATATTTACCAATGTTCTGGTTTCATTTTTATTAAAATACTTCCACTTTCTAGTCTCAAGAATTTTATTACACTGAGTAGGTGGCAAAGTATTTAATATATTCTTTTTACAAAACGTTCAATGAAACGTCAATTATTCAATTCCTTTCCTTCATCTGTACTATTATTGGTTTTCAGTCCTTAAATATTTCTACACAAGCGCCTTGTACGCCGTCTCCCTCTGTTATCCTTAATATCATTGGCCGGGAATATATTAAGAAAACATGTATCACTATCAAAAATATATTGTTATCCAATGTTGTAATGTGATATCCCTGCGGGTCAACTATATCTGCAAGGTATTGAAAATTTGCATGCGGTACATATATAATTCTAAACGGATATAATTTTTCTAGTCTGCTTATGTAATGTAAAAGTATACTGTTTACTCTTGCAATTTCTGAATTGAGAATATATTATAAGTGTTTACCCTTGATTTTACGTATCCAGTTTAATTTGACCCTAGAATTGATTAATATGTGTAAAAGCATCTGGCGTTTAGGGTTTTTGTGTGTATATGTATATATACTAAATACCCTTCCTGGTTATTATCCTTAAAGTTATATGTCATGTTATTGCAGTGAATTTAGCTATGAAGTCCCGCTTAACCCACGCGGCATAGACTATAAGTGTATGCCTTTTATTTATTACTAATTGCATACGTTTTGCAATAATTATTTAACATTTTGCAAAATGCTCACCTTAGTACATAAACATCCTCGTGTGAGCAGCACATATAAAATAAACCACTTTACCACACACAGGAGAATATCATACCTTTATTTTCAGATTTTTCTGTACTATCTGCTAATTTTTGTTTTTTCCTGCACACACTTTAATTATATTTTTGCTTTGCTCAACAGGCAACATGTCTTGAGTTGTTTTATCATGCTTCAATAGTATTTTTAAAAAATTCATTTTCCATACACGAGTTTTGGTGTTATGATTGTAATGTTTTGGCTGCACTATTTTACTTTTATTTTAATTGGAACACTTTTTATTGAATTGTTACTACCTATGCAGAGATATATTGATTGTAATCAAATGGATATTCCTACCGCACTATATATTTTCATTATGTTTTAATTTTGCTAGAATATCTCCTAGTATTATGTGATTTTCAAGGAAAATACACTCTACAGCTTTATTTTTTTAACCCGAGTGTAAACATAAGAATGCACCTAGTGTTCCCACGGAAGTCACAGACACGTGCATTATATTTTGCACTATCACCCATATAGATACTCCATAATGCCTATAATTAGTACTCAAGGCGCACTATGTATGTTTATTCTGTTTTATTTTTTTCTAGAATATCTCCTTTTATTTTATCTGGTTTTATATGATTTTCATCGAAAATACACTCTGCAGCTTTTAGATCGTGTGTGAGCATAACAATAAACCTTGTGTTTTCACGAAAGTCACGGCAACTTGCATTATATTTTTTTTTTACTATCACCCAGATATATACTCCACAATGATTACCACTGAATGCTAACTTAGTTAAATTTTTTGCTTTCCGTTTTTCATCATTTGAATTTGCACAAATGCCTATTTGAAACAAAGTATTAGTTTCCTGGTATATACAGTACACTCTCATATATTCGAACTCCTATTATCCCATGGTCCCTGCTAACTTTGTTCTTTGTTTATATCTTGTTTACATCTATTATCCGAATATCGATTATTCGAGTAAATCCCCTTAATCGAGGTAATTTAGCGGTCCGAAATCAACTACTCCTATTTAAATCGCGACGCATTTTACAAAGTGTGAAAACCGTCAAGAGTGGCATGTTTGATTTCTTAAATCGTGACACCTGTCGATCCAAACTGATGTATAGAAACCAAGTACAATGCCACCCTTGAAGTAGAACGGGGTCTGAAAAGAAAGAAGCCGAGATCGCCAAGGAGTACACGCTATCAACATGGATGAAAAAAACAAGGTAACGATTAAAGATGGCTGTATGAAGTTCGGGCTTAAGGGGAAGGCAATGAAATCCGGGTACTTCGACGAGTTTGAAGAGGCAACTCTTACGTGGTTTACAACAGGTAGAGACCAGAACATCCCCGTCTCAGGGCCTATGCTTTTGATGAAAGCTGAACAGTTCTCTCAAAATTGTACTTTGGTTGTTTTATTTCTGTGGATTGATGTACACTTGTACCTTCATTAACTTCGGTTATTCAAACCCTGGTATTATCTGAAGTTTTCGTCTAGTCCCCCAGACTTCAAATACTCGAGAGTCTACTTTAAGTATGAGTAATTCTAGCCATTTATCTATTTTATCGCCCAAATCTATTACAATGACATTATCATCTCTCAGAATGCCTCTTCTGATGTAAGTCTTTTTGTACACATGTGTTGGGCAGATAATTACTACTAAGTCAAAACGGTTTAATATTCTGTTTCAAATAAATCTAGTAAAAGAATTGTTTTTATTTATGTATTTATCTATCTTTTTATTTATGTATTTATTTATTTATTTATTTTTTGTCTTTTTTGACAATTTGTAACACAGTATATAATCATCGTATGAGGTTTTTTAAAATACATTTAGTCACTAAACAGAATAGATTTTACTGGTTCTTCTTAATATGTAATTCATCATCAGAAACAAAAAAATACACTTTAATTGTTTATCCGTGTTTTCTTTTCTGTTTATCAACAGGTATATTCCCTGCTGCACTTAAGCTAACTTATATCCTGTTCCGTACAATCTATTGACAATTGTGCTTCTTCAGTCCAAAGATATACAATGGCGATAATAAACTAATGTATATCATTTTCATGTGATCTTGCTCTTCATAAAAACAATATTTAGTTGTTTATATTAATTCCTGATCTAATTAATATCCTCGTGACTAAATCATGTTTGGTAATCCTTCTACAGTGATCATTACTTTATCTATTCCCGGATTGAAATACTTGTCAAGATTAATTTCCCTATCTTTCTAATATAATATTAAGACTCGTGTTGGGTTCATTCTTGGTGAATCAAGTGTAACACTTGTTAATGTAACATTATATATATATATATATATATATATATATATATATATATATATATATATATATGTGTGTGTGTATGTGTGTATGTGTGTGTCGTTTACAGAATTAGCCGTTAGTTCAGATGGAATCTTTTCGTACTTGACACGAATAATCTCCATTTCATTATCTTGGATTGTACCTTCTCTCGTTTCAGATGATTTTCCTATTTTAATTATAAATCTCAAGTCCTGTGTTAGAACAAAAGGATACAATATGCATTGACCTGTCAATATTTAAAAAAAGAGTGGAATTCAAACTTTCCTGATCTTGGAACAAATGTTTCAATACTGTAAATGTGTTTTTTTTTCTTCATATCTAGTTAGTGTATATATGGTTACATAGTGCGAATCTTAATAGTTTCCAAGTTATGAGCCAAGGGCAAGTCTCCTACTAAAGGGGAAATGACCCAGGATACATGTTGGATGTACAAGTGCATATATTCCCTTGTGTTCATTAAATGTATATATAGTTGTAGGGTGGGGACCATACCAGTTTCCAAGTTACTAGTCGGGTTAAATTCTCAACCCACGGGAAACAACCCAGGGTATGTGCTGGATATATGTCAAGTTTTATTTCCTCTTGAACTTCAAACATATATATATAGTTATAGGTTGGGGATCTCAACAGTTTCCAAGTTATGACCCTTGAGCAAGTCCCCTTTCCTAGGGTCTGTACTGCAGATATATCTGATTTCATCTTGTGTCCTTCAAGCAATATATTGTTTGAATGTGGGATCTCAACTGTCTCCAAGCTATGACCCAGGGGCAAGTCCACAACATAAGGGACATGACCCATGGTCTGTATTGAATATATCGGTATGTCTGATTTTGTTTTGTTTCCTTCAAACCTATATATATATATATATATATATATATATATATATATATATATATATGTATATATATATATATATGGTTATTGAGTGGGTATCTCAACAGTTTCCATGTTGCGACCCAGGGACAGTGGCATGGTGGCAGGTGGGGCCATGGCCCCAGTAGTGCCTATGTTGCTGCAGGGCAAAAACATCTAAATGGTCAAAATGTGCACGCGCTTGTAGTGGCACCCACATTGCATGTGGCCCTATCTGCTTTACACCTGCCACCATGCCACTGGCAGTTTCTCCACTGCGCTAACCCCTTGGGCAAGGTCAGAAGTGTAACCCCAAAAGGCATTATATATTTTATAGCCCTGGCCTTGACAATGACATAAACCAACTTTCAGATCTCCACTTACAGTATTTAAGATATTAAGATTTATAAAAAAACACCAAATCTTCAGCCCCTGGTTTCACCCAAGGGTCATATTAAAATTTTAAAATAATTGTGAATATCTAAAGACCACCCCCAAATCATATCCCAAAGTTTCAAGTCTTTTTTTCAGTGGTGTAGGAGATACGCTAAATTAATAACGGAGAGACAGATAGGCAGGAAGATATAATTCCCACCCGTTTTAAAAATGTGTGGGGATAAATGGTATCATTAATTATTTGGGACTTGTTGAAACATTAAGACTGTAAATGTTAAAATTATGGAAAGATTTCAAATACTATCAATACTTAGAGAAAAGTACACCTTCCATGAAACAGCTCGTTCATGAAATGAGAAACACAAAACAAATTTACATATATTTGAACTTAGATATATAACTAATTACTGCACACTTAACTATATTGACAAGACTTATTTTAATTATCAATACTAATTATGCTTCTATAACAACTATAAACAACCGAAACTCTAGATAACACATTATGTTCCATCTACTCTATTAACCTGATATTCCAACTGTCATGATTGTAGAAGGAATGGTTGAGAGGTACATACATAGTGAAATGGACAAGAAAAACTACACGTATCAACGAACGCAGATTGCAGATTATTATTATTATTATTAGTATTATTGTTTATACAAGTTTTATAATTAGAAAAATAAAGCTTTTACAGTTTGGAGTTTTTGTGTAAAACTGTCAATGGATGGAGCTACCACCTGCGCAAAATATTGCTTAAATTACACAGATTTGACAAAGATGATGCAGGATATGCTCTCCTTTTGCATATTACTGCTGCAGAAATCAAACCAACATAAATATGTCCGCAACCAAAGTTTCAAGTCTTTCTCAACTTTGCCAATCATCACATGGATTTGTATTTATTTCCCATATTCCAATGATGATATCCCTCTAGGTGACTACTGACTTCCTTCAGTCACTCGGGACACTTTGTATAATTGTTTGTTTATTTATTATAACTTTAATGTTTTTCCTAAACATGATTAAATTGCTAATTGATAGTAAATAAAAAAAGTTGTTATCATAAATCCGAAATAGTACTTGGCTTTTTATTCTAACATGATAATTATACATGTAGGATATAAATGTAATGGGTGCGAATACATTACGAAAACTTTATTTTACATTTTTTTAAAATAAAAAATAAAAACATTACTGAAGTCATACTATAGTATGGGGCTGTTTGATTCTGAATCGTACACCACCTTCGGTCTTCGAAAGTATTTACCTGGGCCAGTTACTATCTAGCTGAGGATTATTTAATCTCTTTATACTTTACAAAATTTCAAACTAAACCTTTTTCCGTCTATGCATACTTTTTTAATTTGGAAAATAAAAGTTGTTAACAGCGAGTACAATGTTAAAGAAAATGCTATTTATAGTACATGTACTGGCTAATACACGTCGTAATGTGCACAGTTGCGACGCGGATCTTCGCGCAGGTAAAACTAAAAGTCGGTACATTTATAGTGTATAAAACATACACAATACCATCCGCTATAATCAGTAAAATTAAAATAAAGGCTATGAAACT